>CM051237.1:455101815-455499315 GCA_027917425.1 Gastrophryne carolinensis
TCTTACATTTATTAATGAGAGCAGCATTTTTATATGGTCCAATTCTCTTCCTCGTTCTCATATTTTCAATGGTTTTTACATTTGTCTTGTGCCTTACTGTAATCATGCTTAAGTAAAATCATGTAAAACACTTTTTTCTATAATAAACCTATATTGCACCTTAATTTATATGTAGTGCGGTCAGTTTACTTTCCGGCAAGGTTTGGTGGACTTTCACTGGTAGTCCACTCACGGTAGCAAGGACCAAAATCCAGTCAAAATCCTGGGTTTTGGTCCACTTTAATGTAATGTTTAATGTATGCTCCATGCAGGCCTGTCTGGTGCGCAGGCGCTGGTGGTCAAAAAGTGGCCAGACATTGGGCATCCCAATCCAGGATGCCTGGGGGAGGCCCACTAGAATTCATGTGGTTGTCCACCTGGAAAACCCCATTGCCCACTGCTTGTCAAATAGAAAGAGCAAGAAGGTGCAGGAGCTTCTCAGAGGACCTTCAGTTAGTGGACACTTAAACCGGACCAACACCCATTTTTTCTTTAACGGGAGTTGGTCCCGCAGACAGCAAATAAGAACAAGCTCAGGGGAGCATCCAGAATGCTGGAGCCCCCCCCCCCCCGAACATAGCCAGGAGTCATGCGGATGGCCACTGGCGTACACATGGGTTGGGTGTTCTGATGGCCAGTGCACGTGGCCGCCCAACGGCCAATCACAGGACTCCCTTCCCGGCGCTGGCTCCAGGTGAAGGTAAGGATATGGGGGGGGGGGGTTATGTTTGGGGGGGGCTGGATGCTTGCCCAAGCTTGTTCTTTTTCGTTGTCTGCGGGACCAACACCCAATAAAGAAAAAAACGGGTGTTGGTCCAGTTTAAATCCAGGATGTCTGGATAGGCAGTGGTAGGGCAGACCTGTGGTCATCATTAAATTACCCAAGACCTTCAGTCAGTGGACACCTTAAACCAGACCAACACCCATTTTTTAATTAACGGGTGTTGGTCCCGCCTACAGCAAACAAGAACAAGCTCGGAGGGAGCATCCAGAATGATGGAACCCCCCCCCCAACATAACCCCCCAGGAGTCCCGCAAGAGGCCGCCGGCGCACACATGGATGGGGCGTTCCGGTGGCTGGTGCACGTGACTGACCAATGGCCAATCACAGGACTCCTTTCCCAGCGCTGGCTCCAGCTGAAGGTGAGGATATCGGGGGGGGGGGGTTATGTTTGGGGGGGCTCCAGCATTCTGGATGCTCCCCGAGCTTGTTCTTATTCGCTGTCTGCAGGACCAACACCCGTTAAAGAAAAAACGGGTGTTGGTCTGGTTTAAATTCTGGATGTCTGCATAGGCAGTGGTAGTGCAGACCTGTGGTCATCATTAAATTACCCACGCGTCCATGTTCTGCTGATACCTGGTGTCAGCCATCAAGGAATAATGAGTCTTTTCACTGAAATACCTTTAAAAGCTAAAAGGATGGCTTGTGAAGAAATCCTCAGCCCCATATAATGTGCCCACATAGCTGATGGAAAAATCCAACTTCTCAGGCTTCTCCAGTTCTTTCTTAAGCTCCTGCATCAGTTCTTTCTTTTCCACCTATAAAATATGATATATATATATATATATAATAAATATATATTATAAAGCAGAGCTCTAAGCTAAATAGGTAAAGGCATGGGCAAAATTAATAATAATAAAAAAGTGTGACCAGACCCCTGCTCCCTGAACCCTACACCGGTCCCCCTGTGTTGGACATATTTGGTATTTCATTCTTTAAAACGGAACAAAACCCAGGAATTTGACTTTCCTGGGTCTTGTTCTGTGCCCTTGAGCATCCCAAATCAGAATGCCCCGCTGTGTGAAACCCTTCAGGACCCCGGAAAAACTCACCTCCCCCACTCCAATGGCACATGCACAGGCTCTCGCCCAATGAGAGCTGCCTGCTGTGACTACGGCAAGCAACTCTCATTAGGCTCGATTCATGGCCATGAGCCAGAAATCCCAAAAGCAAATGGCAGCTCTTCTGCTTGCGCCTAGGATCCTGATTTATGGCTTTGTGCACCTCACACCAAATGGCCTGCACACTGTGCGAGCGCTAAATTACACTTGAGGATCCTTCCACGTGAAATTCCGCTCTTTTGAAGTGCAAATGGCACCACCCCATGCGCATTTGGCTGGCTAAGCCCTTAAAGTGGACCAAAACCCAGCGCACTCGGCCCGGGAATCTATAAGATTCCCAGGCCGATCGATTCCCTCCCCCAGGGCATCCAAAATTGTGATGCCCCACTGTATGAAACCCTCCAGGTTGCCCATACATTTACCTTCTTCCTGGTCCAATGGCGCATGCGCGAGCTGCGGCCGCATCCCTGCTATCCCTCTAGCAGGGTGTGTGCCTGCACCAGCCATTTGTGAATGGCCGGCACGGGGATGTTCCTTGTTAGAGGGAAGCAGGAGATGCGCCCGCCAGCGCGCTCAGGGCCCCTGGCCTTAGACGCCGGCTTAGATGGCGTGAAGTCAGCAGCTCTGAGCGCGCTGATTGGACAAGCGGCCGTGCGACTGGGAAGAGGTGAGTTGCGCTCGGCAATCTGGAGGGTTTCACACAGGCGGAATAGACCAAAACCCAGGATAGTCAAAATCCTGTGTTTTGGTCCACTTTAACTGGTCCCGATGGTCCCTGATGTTTCTACCTTTTCCTTACTGTTTTGTAATTGCAATTTTGTCTCTCCAGCTTCTGTGTATTAAGCAAATCTCTAATCTCCAAATCGGAGTGTATTCCCTGTCTCTTTATTCTTAGGTGTCATGTTTTTTTGGGGATATCCTGATTTTAGTTAACCTCCTGTGTTGTTTTTCCCCATGTTTTGTCCCAGATGTTTTCTTTACCCCTCTATTCCTGCCCTGCTGGTTTTGCGTTTTAGAGCTTAATTGAGCTACTAATGCTTTTTGTTTTATTTCATATTTCATAAAGGCTCAGTGTGCATAAAGTGAGGGTTGAAGAGAAACAATCACCAGGATTCTAACTATCCTGGTGATTGTTCCTCTCCAGCAGGGCATCCCAATTTAGTGTGAAAACCCCTTGAAATGCCACTAATTCTTACCTTGCTGGTGATCCCATGACACATGCACATGATCTCCTCCAATCAGTGCCTAGTGCTCCATTCAGCTTTACGAAGCCACTCTGACATCAGAGTCGCTTAGTAAAGCTGAATAGAGAATGAGCAGCTTCCTGCTACCCTTTGGCTTTGCGTACCCATTGAAACCAGAATTAACTGGTGTGGGTTTGTGCATGAGCCAGAGGGAAGCCAGAGATGGCATCGCAGCCCACCCATGCACCATAGGGACCTTGGTGAGGTGAGTATACTTGGCAATCTTGAGCATTTCACACAAAGGGACATCACAATTTGGAAAAGGGAATCAGCCCTGGAGTCTTTAAGCTCCCTGTGGACCAGGACCCCTCCTCACCCAGAGGTCTTGGCCTATAGGAACCTAGATGCACCAAACTTACCTTCTGTGATCCTGACATGAATAGATACTTACCTTTTCATTTTTTGATGCTCTGTCTGCAAGGGGACTATGAAATGGCTACACTCATGTCCAACAGTCACACCCTTCAAAGGAAGGTGTGCTGTGCAGTAGTGTGCTGCCATTTCCAGGTCATCTAAGAGTTAGGGGTGTGGTATGGGTGGCATGACCGGGGGCATGGCTTAATTGCAAAATCCTCTTTCTCCCCATTCCTACTTTAAAAAGTTGAGAGATATGCTTCTCGTCAGGTGCCACACCTCTTTTGGAACCACACCCCCCAAACCAGACCCCCCCAGGGCAAAATCCTGGGTGCACCACTGGGAGCAACAATGATGGGGGCCCCCTGACAATCTGATTTCTGATGAGGCCGCATCCACTATTGTTACACCCCTGGGTGGGGCCATACCTACTCCTGCCACCTTATGTATTCCTACAATACTAAGGCTTTAGTAACATTGCTTTAAGATCATCCATATCCATCCTTGCCCATGATCGGTTCATACAATGCTTTAGCCTCATCTGATGGCTACACTCATTTACTGGCTGGGAAGCACCTTGGGGGCAGGGCTCAGCAGCTTGAGGGCTGGACATAGGTCAATAAATTCAAAGGCGATTTTCAGCTCCAGTCTGCCCCTGTTTATTAGAGAATCTATTAAACCAAGAGTTCTGGACCTTCATTAAATATCAGGTATATAAAAGTAAATGAAGAAAGGATAAAAACGACAATTGGTTACCTGTGGGATCAGGCACTAAAGACTTGGGCACGCTCACATATGCCAAACACTGAAAAAGCTTTATTAATGATTGCACATGAACCCACACACAGAAACTGTACAATAATCCCCAAAAAGTTAAAAACACAACATTGTGTTGCTAAAAGGAAAACGGGGCCCGCCCATACACCCGTGCAACCACGCATCCATCCACACTCATCCACACTATTACACTGAGGGAATGGTCAATGGAAAACCGTCAAAAAAATGTCATGTCTCTGCAAAAAGAACTTTCACAGCCTCATTGTCCTCCGGTTTTCGAAAAATGGCAAATGTTTCGAAATGCAGCAAGTCCTCAAAAAGCTGGGCTAGCCCATACTCATTGCTCAACACCTGTGTAACAGGCTTAGTAAATTCCGGGCTCATCGCCCCCAATCACAAGTCAAGGCTCATCAAAGTGCTAGTTCATTATCCACAGCTCTGATTTAGCAGCATACATGAGAGCGCAGTATATCCATATCACACAGAAGGGCTGTCGGACAGTCTCAGCGCGTGGTGAGGGGATTCAGCCTGATGAAGTGGGGGATACACCCACGGAACGCATGGCTCTTGGTGCTGTAGGCGGTGGGGGAGACCGTTTACTGGCATACCTGTGATACCTTAAGTATATTTTGGTTGGATGCATTTTTGCGCTGTATTTGGTATTTAATGGTTGATTGATACTAGCATCTACATTGGTGAGGTATTTTGTGGTCATTTATATTTCTTAAAGGGTATTTAGGTATTGGGTAATCATGTAGGTTCTGTTTGTGATTATACATTGTATGTGTATCTATTGATTGGTTGCACTTTGCACTTTATAGTTATTTGATATAGGATCCGGATCATAGGTAGGATTTGCACATTGTTATTTGCACTGATTAAATCACTTGTGTTTATGTGTTTTAAATATAGATGCTGATTGATATTTGTGTGTGGCAGTGCTCTCCCCATTGCCTACACACTTCCATGTTGGTTTGTCTTATATGTATTGTCTCATTATGTGTTTTTTAAGGGATTTTAATTGTGTAGTAGTTCTGTGTAGTGATTAATTTAGTGATATGGAATCCCTCTATGATTCTGTGTTTTTGAGATGAGCTTTATGTAGCTTTGGGAGTGGCACCTTTAATTATTATAGGGTATTGTGCAGATCCCCTTGCCTTTATCTGGTGAGGGGATGCGGGCAAAATTGGGCCGGCTGGTCGCCGACGTGCGTTTTTCCCTCCGCCCACCGGAGCTTCGTCAGGGTGCTAGTGGGACACTGTGTCATTTTAGTACAGCAGTGCACTTGACTTCAATTGAAGGGATCACTCTGTCTTTTTATTTTGTTTTGTGTATATAAAAGTAAACCCTGTCAATAAGGCAGAAAATATTATAAAACGAATTATTAAGTTGTTTTACTTGACTAATTATTTGGAATAATCGATATATAGTTACAACTTCTGTAGGTTGGAAAATAACTTTCCTGGCCCCTCTATGGCTGTTGATCGCCCCCCCCCCCCCGACAAGGATAGTAAATGTTTCGTATGACTGTCTATTAAGGAACAGGGCAGGTAATTAGCTTGCCTACAGCAAAACTAATATAAAAATGTCTTTAAGCTCCGGATTCTAGATCAGATCTATCCTCCGCTCAGCCTTGTCTCTGGCAGAAGTGATGAAGCTGTCTCAGAGGCGGATTTCACAGAGCACTTTGCTGACAAATCTCTGGGATATGGATGATAGCTCACAGTACAAGTACATTGAATTGCTGCTTCATTAGCTGAAATCCACGCTGAGCTCTATCACATGATGCTTCCCAGGAATCTTATTAAAAGCGGAAAGTGGTCAAGGTGTAAAATGTACTTTGAAATGGCATTTTTTTACTAAAATGTTAGGAAATAGATTTTCTTTTAAATGCATATTGCTCTCTACCCAGTGTCATAACTAAAATGCCATGGGCCCCAGAGCAAGCTTTGGATTGTGGCCCTCCCCAACCACCTATCTAGCAATCAAGTATTTACTTACTCCCAGCACTCAATGGCAATGATTAATTATCCTCTCTATCCCTCCACAAGCAATCAATTACCCCTCCTCCTAAGGGAGGTGGGAGGGAGGGGCTCTGGGTGGAAGGTAGGTGCAGACAGTTGGCAGAAGGGAGCTGGCTGTAGGGAGGTGATGAGTCAGAAGTAGGCACAGAGGAATTGCTAGGCGGTAAGTGTGCGAAGGGGGTGTGGGTGGTGGATAGGTATGGGGTGGCCGTGGGTGGGAGGTTGGTATGGGGTGGCCGTGGGTGGGAGGTTGGTATGGGGTGGCCGTGGGTGGGAGGTTGGTATGGGGTGGCCGTGGGTGGGAGGTTGGTATGGGGTGGCTGCGGGTGGGAGGTTGGTATGGGGTGGCCTATGGGGTGGCCGTGGGTGGGAGGTTGGTATGGGGTGGCCGTGGATGGGAGGTTGGTATGGGGTGGCCGTGGGTGGGAGGTTGGTATAGGGTGGTCGTGGGTGGGAGGTTGGTAGAGGGTGGTCGTGGGTGGGAGGTTGGTAGAGGGTGGTCGTGGGTGGGAGGTTGGTAGAGGGTGGTCGTGGGTGGGAGGTTGGTAGAGGGTGGTCGTGGGTGGGAGGTTGGTAGAGGGTGGTCGTGGGTGGGAGGTTGGTAGAGGGTGGTCGTGGGTGGGAGGTTGGTAGAGGGTGGGAGGTTGGTATAGGGTGGCCGTGGGTGGGAGGTTGGTATAGGGTGGCCGTGGGTGGGAGGTTGGTATAGGGTGGCCGTGGGTGGGAGGTTGGTATAGGGTGGCCGTGGGTGGGAGGTTGGTATAGGGTGGCCGTGGGTGGGAGGTTGGTATGGGATGGCCGTGGGTGGGAGGTTGGTATGGGGGGCCATGGGTGGGAGGTTGGTAAGGGGGGCCGTGGGTGGGAGGTTGGTATGGGGGGCCGTGGGTGGGAGGTTGGTATGGGGGGGCCGTGGGTGGGAGGTTGGTATGGGGGGGCCGTGGGTGGGAGGTTGGTATGGGGGGCCGTGGGTGGGAGGTTGGCATGGGGGGGCCGTGGGTGGGAGGTTGGCATGGGGGGGCCGTGGGTGGGAGGTTGGCATGGGGGGGCCGTGGGTGGGAGGTTGGCATGGGGGGGCCGTGGGTGGGAGGTTGGTATGGGGGGCCGTGGGTGGGAGGTTGGTATGGGGGGGCCATGGGTGGGAGGTTGGTATGGGGGGGCGTGGGTGGGAGGTTGGTATAGGGGGCTGTGGGTGGGAGGTTGGTATGAGGTTGATATGGGGGGGTCGTAGCTGGGAGGTAGGTATTGGAGCTGTGGGAGGTAAGTATGGGGGGGTGGCTGGGAGGTATGGTGCCTGTGGCTGGGAGGTAGGTATGGGGGGAAGGGTGTTGGTGAGTGAGGGAGGAGGTGCCATGAACACCTGTCACTAGGTAGTGCTGCCAGATGGCACATACTTGGCCCATGTACTCCTCTGATGGCCTGTGGGCTGCTTGAATGCCTGGACGGCCCAGTCTGATGCAGCCGGTGGAACCTAAGGATCAGGAGGCTGGGGGGCATGTGAGGGGCCACATTTGCAGGCAAATATATGGATCTTCCATTTCTTTAGTTGATTGACACACACAGAGGGTGTGGAGGGCTATTTCACACAAGTTCAGTTAGAGTCAGACTATCTGGTCATCTTAATAAGAGTATCTCAACTGACTGCTTGCCAACGCAGCCCTTTTCTACCACAGTGATGATATAAACTCAGATAAACTGAGATAAACATGGAAAACCCTTCATGAAGGGTGTGAAATGGCAAGCCCCCACTACCAACCTCAATTACCATCCCATGAAAACCCAGATCCAGGAAAACTTAATAAACTTTTCCAGTGTTATAAGAAGCCAACAAACCTCCTGGATTCCCTTTTAGCTCATGCTTAACATCCTGTGAAAGATACATCTTCCATGACTTTTCCTGCTGCAGGCCAACACACTACAGAGTGGAAATGATGAAAGATCAGGACTGGGCTTTTGGAAGGAAAGTCCTGCAGGCAGTCGTCCTACCCCAAGGAATGAATTTACTCACTACCTCTTCGATAGACTGTCCTGAAGAAAGTTTAGTAATGTGGTCCCCTAAAGCCCTACTTTGATGATCAGTAGTGTAGGCTGTTTGAGAGAGCTTAAATCCATGCAGAATAGCTGCGTTCCTAGATTTACATGGGAGCAGCCATATTGGCTCACACCAGAGAGCCCTGATTAAACATGAGCATTAGCGGGGGATGGAGGAGGGCATTTGCTAGTCAATGTCCTCTACCACTCACTTTACCCCTCCATCCTTGCTGCTGTCCTCTACTGCTCACCTAACCCCTCCATCCCCTGCTGCTGTCCTGTACCACTTACCTAGCCCCTCCACCCCCTGTCGTTGTCCTCTAATGATCACTTAACCGCTCCAACCCTGCCGCTGCCCTGTACAACTCATCTAACATCTCCACCCTGCTGATGTCCTCTCACCTAACCACTCCATCCCCTGCTGCTGTCCTCTATTACTCATCTAACCCCTTCACGCTCTGCTGCTATCCTCTATCACTTACCTAACCTTGCTCTGTGGCCACCTACCTGTGCCTCTGTCATAACCCCTCCACCCCCTGCTGCTATCCTCTATCACTTACCTAACCTTGTTCTGTGGCCACCTACCTGTACCTCTGCCATAACCCCTCCACCCCCTGCTGCTATCCTCTATCACTTACCTAACCTTGTTCTGTGGCCACCTACCTGTGCCTCTGCCATAACCCCTCCACCCCCTGCTGCTATCCTCTATCACTTACCTAACCTTGTTCTGTGGCCACCTACCTGTGCCTCTGCCATAACCCCTCCACCCCCTGCTGCTATCCTCTATCACTTACCTAACCTTGTTCTGTGGCCACCTACCTGTGCCTCTGCCATAACCCCTCCACCCCCTGCTGCTGTCCTCTATCACTCACCTAACCCCTCTCCCTGGCCACTGATGTGTACCTCTGACCTAACCTAGCAGAAGGTTCAGCAGCAGCAAAGCCCCTTCAGCAGCAGTGGTCGCAGAGGGCAAAAACTGAAGGACCAGACGAGGGCAACAAGTATCAGAGGGCAATCAGCAGCAGAGAAGGGAGACTGACAACAATTATCGGGAAGTGAGGGTGAGTACTGAGAGGCTGACCCACAATGCAGTGCAAAGCAGGCAACTGTAAATGAACCTAGCTCAGCATGCATAAGAGTGATTCTCACTAATCTGGTGATTGTTCCTCTCCAGCAGGGCATCCCAATTTGGTGTGAAACCCCCTTGAAATGCCAGTAATTCTTACCTTGCTGGTGATCCCATGGCACATGCCCATGATTTTATCTGTTTCCACACAGAATGTTAGAAGAAGATAAAATCCTTTTCTATCCGGCTGCATTGATGTAAAGATCAGCATGGCTGCAGTGTCCCCGTGTGATACTGTTTGTCCACATAAGACAGACTGTCTGAATCTTAGGGTTTTACAATCAGCAGCCTACACCAAGCTAAGAGAGATTTACCTCAGAAAATGGGTCAGCATGTCTGTCATGTTACACTCACACTGAATCACCAGCTGCTGCAGGATGAGTATAATTATGTAAGTCACTGGCTTTGGTTGCGGCAGAGCATTGCAACAGTTATTTACAATGTAGATACAATGCTTTAAGAGCTTTTTGTGAGGAGTCATTACATCTGCTAACGTTTTACTTCTGACTAGAGATAAAGCATGATTTCAAAGATATTTAGGGTCATTTTGAGGGTGGGAATGGGTTTTTAAGAAGCAGGCCTCTCAGATTTTTTGCAAGATGGCCGCCCCATGAAGTTCTTGAGCATAGAATCTGCATGCTGTTCCACAACATCTGCATGCAGTTAAGTCACTGATTGCAAGAGGGGAATACCATTTTCTAAATGTTAATATTTTGACTGGAGGTCTGCTTTAATTAATTAACTCAGAACTTACTTCTCACCTTTTTTTCAGCTACTTCTCCTATGGAGGTTTGTGGTCTTTCCTTAGGGATGGGTTTGCATTCCTTGTTCTGCTGGTGACCAGTATTGTTTACTGCAGTGCATGATGCCATGAATGCTCTCCGCGAACCTTATTGCCCTTGGGTGGTAACAGGGGACACTAGCAGTGCATCCCGTCAGGATGCACCTGGGGGAGTAAGAGGGCATACAATCTTTTTTGACTGGTCCTCTTTTGGGTTTTCACACTAATACAGAAGCCTGACTGCAGGGGAACAAGGGTTTCACTGCTGATAAGGTGGAAACTGGATACTACCCCGAAACCCAATGCTCAACCCAGAATCTTGAAATCTAAGGGGGGCCCTTACCCTCTGATAAGTCCCCCGCAAGAGAAGGTAGGCTGGGCTGCAGGGAATTTTTTGGTCATGTTACTGAATATCAGAAGGTCTGGCCAGATGAGCAATGATTCCCTGGCACTGGTGGACTGGCAGGAGCTAGGTGGTCAAAGATGGATACCTAGGTCAGATGTGAGCCAAAGGCTGTGGACAGACAGTGGTCAAAGTAAAAGTCAGGTCTGTAGAGGGCATGATCAGGGTGCAAAGAATAAGAGTCATGACCATAGCAGGGGGCAGGAAGCTAAGAATCATAGTCAATAATTGTTGCAAAGGATCAGCAGTGGTCAGACGATCAGAAACAAACATTCCCTATGAAACAAGAACAAGGCTCTGCAGGATAGAATCCTAAGAAGATCTTCCAGAGCCATCTTGGCGTCTTTGGCTTCCTTCCTAAAGGAATATGCACATGCAGTTCTCGCATACACATTGTGCATAAGGTGCAGCCATAGCCTAATGGTAAATAGAATCAACTTGTGACCGGAAGGTGGCAGGTTTGATCTCTGGCTGGGACATGACTGCAGTGCCCTTAGCAAGGCACCTAACCCCTAAAATGCTACCAGGGCACCATGGATAGGGCAACCCACTGCTCCAGGCACGTGTGCACTCACTGCACCTTAGTGCATCTCATTTGTGTGTTCACTAGATTGTAGTTAGTCGGATGGGTTACACGGATGGGTAAAGAGCACAAATTCTGTTGTGTGAATACATACATTGGTCATACATGAGCATTTTCAGGGGGCAGAAATTTGTGCACACAATCAATCTGCGCTCTTTCCTGCGTGTGCGAAGATTAACATTCCTAGTGCCCTATGACAAGTGTGTCATACAATTACTTACAGTTATTATCTATACAGGTATCGATTGAAAGATTTTATGATGCTATGTTGTTTTTCCCGGCTTCCGCATTGTTTTTTCCTTCTTTGTTTGAGCTTGTTGAACAGATCCCTATTTTACCTTAAATAACTCTGCAGCCCATAAAATATTGAGACACCACAGGTAGAGGTCTTGGCCAACAAGTAAAGTTCGCCTAGCGGTGGCTGTTTATCCGAGGTCCCCCTACTGAAGCTGTGCTGTGCATAATTTATCACCTAAAATTTGCACCAGATCATAATTTTTAACAATTTCTTTATTATTACAGTTTCTGCTTTGAGCTTTCCTAAACGTTGTGCACAGCTTGTAGTCTGACGGCCTCGTCTCAGTGTGTGCAGATTGGAAAGGATCTTCTGTCCTCCCTGCGACACACATTATAATCTTTTTGCACATATAAAGATTTTATTTATTGGAGCTGCTAATTGTGCAGCCGCAGCCAACTGAGAGCTGTGTAAATCTTTTCTGGAGCCGGAGGATTGCCACAAGCAGCATCTTGCAGGCAGATTATCATAAGGGAAAAACAACAAACTGTACAATATGTTCTGTGAAAGTGCTTTTGCCAACCGACAGTACCTCTCAGTGCATCCACTTTGCCTCTAACATGGGGCAATAATCCAACTACCAGTGGCTGAGGTTCAACATCACTAGGCCAGATACAACGGAGTTGGTTTGTTTAGGAAACTTGGGGTCGGAGCTGGAGGCCACAGAAATCTTTTTTTATTGACAGGCAAGTCACAATCTCACAGGGCAAGTCCAATATCCAGGTTGGCTAGGTACCTGTGCAGTCTTCTATGACCCCACGTCAAGACACCACGGGTAATCCTTTGTCATGAATGGGGGTTCACAGCTGAATTCTACACAAAATGTGCCAATGGGCACAATTCTTTTCCCACTTGTATTATTTTACGACACAAGCGGAAATTCCAAGATACATCTCCCTCCCCCATGTCTTCCCCCAGTTATCCTGAAAAGCTATATTTTGGGTCCTGTATGTACATCTGCCACAAATTCATGGGTGCAGGGCTGTCATCAAAATTGTTTGGGTCACATACAATCTCAATATCAGCCCCCACAGGGATTAAACTTACATAGGTTGTCCTGGCTTGGCCCTAACTCACAACCTGTGCTGGGCCCCCAGATTAATGGGGAAATCTGAAGTCTGATATTAAGTTATTGAATATTCTTACTGCAGAGACGTCAGTTCACCGCGAATTTATGAATGTGAATGGATAATGGGAGAATACAGCCCGTGCCAGATTCTTTTCCGTTAGTGACCTTTCAATGGGATCCAGGTCCCCTACCGGTGGCTTTTAATTGCATTTGTACAGAGGATAGATAAAGTGCAGCTGAGTACATTAAAAGCAAATCACATTTTACATTAGGAAAGTACAACATCCAGCAACACAGCCAAAGCTTCTGTACAAAATCCAGATGAGATAGAAAAGAAGGTCTTGGTCAAGGTTAAATATTTTACCGATTAGGCAATTGCCTATAGGCAGGATAGCCATCAGGGTAGTACACATTAGGTGCTAAATGTGGCCCAGAGAGCAGGTCAGCACGAGGGGCGTCAATTGCTAGACCTGTTTTCCCCACGCTAAGTTCTCCCCCGCAGGTCAATGACCACAGCCTTAGCTGCCTTTTATGTGTTTTTATTTTACAGGGGCTGGACCAGCTGCTACACTACAAAGCCCAAGCCCTGTTTCATCGACATTAGCTATAAGGATCCACAGACAGAGCTTGCAACCTGGATGAGGATTAGGCCATATTAAATGCACCAAAGTCTTAGGCAGGGCCAGTATATAATTAGTGCACCTGCTTGGGGTCCCCACAGTTTAGAGGCCCCCAAGCACCATTCTTACTCTGGGCCTCAACTATTTGGGGGGTCTCCACAACTGCTAGTGAACCCCTGAGACAAGATTGGAGAGGCCCTCGCAATAGGGTCAATTCAGCACCGTGCGCTATTCACTGGTGGCCCCTTCGCTATCCACACATGCGCCACAAAAAGACATATGCGAAACATGCGCCAAGGCCAAATGAGTACATTTACTCTACTCTTCTTTACGCCTGATGAACTGGGGGATACACCCACGGAACGCGTGGCTCCTGGTGCTGTAGGCGGTGGGGAGACCCTTTACTGGCATACCTGTGATACCTTAAGTATATTTTGGTTGGATATATTTTTGCGCTGTATTTGGTATTTAATGGTTGATTGATACTAGCATCTATATTGGTGAGGTATTTTGTGGTCATTTTTATATTTCTTATAGGGTATTTAGGTATTGGGTAATTATTCGTGATTAAATATATTATATTTGTGTCTGTTGATTGGTTGCACTTTGCACTTTACAGTTGTTTGATCCGGATCATAGGTAGGATTTGCACATTGTTATTTGCACTGATTAGATCACTTGTGTTTATGTGTTTTTATATATAGATGCTGATTGATATTTGTGCATGCCAGTGCTCTCCCCATCACCTACACACTTCCATGTTGGTTTGTCTTGTATGTATTGTCTCATGATGTGTTTTTTAAGGGATTTTAATTGTGTTGTGGTCATGTGTAGTGCTTAATTTGGTGATATGGAATATAAAATATTTTTTTGACAATTTTTTTGAGTGCCTCCCTCTATGATTCTATACATTTACTCTTCATGCACCAATTTACAACTCACATTACTGAATCACAGTAGGCAGGTTGTAAATGGTTTAACTGATAAAAGCCCTGCCGCAAATGCTGACATTTTTATCTATGAGAATAACAGACGGCATTTGTTTTTGCGACATTCCTATATTTAAAAAAAAAAAAGCATGTGTCCCCCCGAATGAGAAAATTAACGTGGGCACTAGGCATAGGGGCTGGTAACCCAGGACTCAGAGGCCACCTGAACAACACCTGGCCCTATCGGTATATTAGCATTTGACACCTGCCACCACCAAAAGAATACGGCGGATGGGGCAGAGAAGAGTCCTGAAGATCGGATGATGACACGGCACCGGACATGGACCACCCGCCGACTGGACGAAGATGGCACCCGGCAGGGGACAGAAGAAAGAAGACAGGGACCGGTAAGTAGTCACGTTTAGATTATTACATTTTTTTGGTGTGATGTTTTATTTCTTTACACTTCAGGTGAACTGGTAAAGGGTCTTGAGGACCCCTATACTAGTTCACAGGGTAGGGGGCTACCCTGTCGCCTGCGAACATTGGCGGGTGACATGGTGGTACCCCGTCCGATAACCCGCACCCCCATTTGGGATACCAGAGGTGCTAAAGAGCCCGGTGCCGATAGGTATGGGCATAAGGGCTTTTATACCAGCAGGGCCATGGGTCCTGGGTTACCAGCCTCTTGGCTAGTTGGCTGTAATTTTCATTGATAAAACTATGCCAGCAATTGCAGCATGGCTTTTATCAATCAGTTAGTCAGTTAGTGAAGTTGCCATTTTACTTTGTTTTAGCAGGATTACATTGACGGCTCAGAAAAACCAGTTTGCGCATACATTTCCTCCTACTCCCTGAATGACTCATTATTCCAACTTTTGTGTAAATGTACGTGTGAGATCTGTCTCAATGCACATATCATATTATTCCAAAAAAATACTAACCAAAAAAAGATTGCCGAATGGAGAGTAAGGAAAAAAACCTGAGTAAATAGATTTACTCATAAAACCTGTGTCTAAGGTGTTATTGTGTGGTGTAACTGCAAAAAGATCTTTTTCTCCCCTGCTGCTGAGAATGGCCATTACATTGTTTAGTCCAGCTGATGAGAAATTGTTACAATGTATCTCAATGTAACAACCATGCTCAGCAGCAGGAGAATGTAACATATTTATTAGCTGAGATGTAGAAGACTGTCCTGATAAAAATACAGGTATATTCAGTCCTTTACCGGAAAGAGCAGGCAAATGATACTTGTCCTTTAAACAGGACCATAAACCCAGGATTTTTACTCCCCCTCTATGGGTTTTGGTCTGCTTTATAGGGGCATTCCTATTTGGGATAGGGATTGGAATTGTTTGAAACATCTTACAGCCCTTTACTCATCTCTATCCAGTAATCCCATAACACATATGCAGGTAATCCTCCAATCATGGTTTATTGATGTACATATTGTTGGGGTGTGGATAAAGGGAGTGAGTCCTCTTCCATGTCTATGTCTGTCAAAGGAAACTGGACCATGTGGTCACTGACTGCCGATCTCGGAACCTGACTTGGCTGGGGGAGCATTGCATAGGTTAATGAAATAGGGATGCGCGAGGTGGCGCTGGCAATCAGGAAGCCCCTGTGTACTTGGTACAGCAGTAGCCAACACCCATTTGTTTTACCTTGTCTATAATTATACCGTGTACAGCGCTACAGAAGATGGCGCTATATAAATAAATAATAAAAATAGAATCTGGTTTTTGGTTTACTTAAACATCAAATAACCCCCCCCCCCCCCAGATTAACTAATAACTGCCACACCAGCAGTCTGTGTCCACCATTCTTCCCTCCCTCTTAATAAATTCTCCCTAGTGATTCAATTGGAAGAGGTTTGGGTTTTAGGAGTTTTACAAGGTGATCTTCACCAGTGGCGGGGTGAGGAGGTAAAAATAGGGGGACGCCAGACAAAATCGAGTTGACATGCCTGGGGTTAGATAAGAAGGGGAGGGTTTAAGGCATTAGGTATGCCTTAAACCCTGCCTTAAACAATGCCTTAAACAATATCAAAGAGAACAAAAACTATATTATATAAAATGTACAATAAAACTGAAAAAACAACTATCGTAAATCTGGAAGAAGCCAACACGTCAGTAGATGATCTTAGCTGGCATCGATGAAAAATTAAGCAAATTTCTTAAATCTGACTTTCCCTTAATACCCCTCTTTTACTGTCTACCCAAAATTCACAAAAGACTGCATCATCCACCTGGCAGACCCATTGTAGCGGGCTCCGAATCCATTTTTCAATCACCTGCTATATTCATTGACAGTGTACTGCAACCACTAGTTCTGGCCATGCCCTTATACTTGCAAGATACCACCGACTTCCTGAACCGCATCATACACTTTGGCACCCTCACCCCCAATTGCTTATTGGTCACAATGGACGTGACAAGCCTTTACACGTCAATTCCACATACCGAGGGTTTACAGGTCATCTCCCGTGCCCTCTCATCTGCCAATGTCGATAATGCCATGAAAAAATTCATACTGGATCTTCTAGAGATCATCCTGCGCAAAAACTATTTCTCATTTGATGACAAATTTTACATACAAGCTCAGGGCACGGCTATGGGGTCTAATATGGCCCCTCGCTATGCCAATGTATTCATGGCCGACTTTGAAGATAGGTTTGTCTACTGGGATGAGGCCTACAACACCCATGTCCTTGTCTGGCTTAGGTACATAGACAATGTGTTTGTACTCTGGCAGGGTGACGCTGACACTCTCACGCAATTCCATACTTGTCTTAACAACTGTCTTCCTACTATTTCATTTTCTCTCGAATATAGCCCAAAGGTTATACATTTTCTAGATGTTGCTGTGAGCTTTCATGATGGACATTTGAACACTGACCTTTTTAAAAAAAACACCGACCACAATAGCTTTCTGCATGCTAATAGCTTTCATCTTCCATCCCTGCTAAAGGCCTTACCCTTCAGCCAACTGGTTAGAATCCGGAGGATTACATCACCCGACGAATTATACCAACAACGGTCAGATTAATTAATCAGCAACCTACTAATACGGGGCTACGACACCTCACTACTCAGATCCACCCAGGCCAAAGCTACCACACTCGAGAGAGGCGATCTTCGTAAGTTCCAAGGTAAAAAAAAACAATGACAGAATCCCACTAGTCCTTACATACTCATATCTATCCCAAAAAGCACAAGGCATAATTAAGAAACACTGGCATATCATCAGCAGCGACGATAAACTGTCCATCCCCACCTTTACCTACCCCCCTATGACAGCGTATAGGAGGGAAGGTAACATTAGAGACAGCCTGGTTAAAGCTCACTATAGTACTCCTCGCAATACCAGCACCAACTGGCTCTCTAGTCTACAAACCCCCACAGGCATGTTCCCTTGTGGCTACTGCGCTCAATGCAGCTACACTTCCAAGTCTTCTTCATTCACCCACCCGCTTACAGGCAAACAGTATGCCATTAGATCATTTGCCAACTGTGCCAGCAAAAGCGTTGTCTACCTCCTAAAATGCCCTTGCGGGAAGGGCTATGTGGGCAAAACCACAAGAGAAATTAGACAACGCATTTCTGAACACTGCTCCGATATTCGTAACCATAAGATTTATTCCCCTGTAGCTAGACATTTTCTTGAACAAGGTCATCATATCACACAACTCAGATTTACTGTAATCGAGGTAGTGAAGCAACATGCAAGAGGTGGCAACACTGATCAGAAACTACAGCGTGAGTTGTTTTGGATACATCAACTGCAAACTAAAAGCCCCTTGGGGTTAAATGAGGATATTGATTTTTCACCCTTTTTCTAACCCCACCTGTGGCCATTTTTCTGGTTTATCTTTGAGTATTGCGCTATTCTCCATACGCATTGTTTTCCCCCCCTTCCCCTGATGACATCGGTATGTGGGTTACACAATGTGTTTTTACCAGTTCCTTGTTTTAAATTCACCTGTTTCTAATTATTTTTTAGATATCCTTATCTTGCTTACTACAAACTCCAGTGTGCTGATTATGGGCCGTGTCACAAACTCCAGTGTGCTTACTACAAACTACAGTGTGCTGATTATGCGCTATACATTCCGGAGTGATGCCACCTGGGTGCTTCCTAACTTCACCACCAGATGTCACTAGATGGCAATATATACTCCACATCAGGTCCCTGTGCTGTATCACAAATCTATGCCTCACATCGTATGAAGCATCTGCCAACCCCAGTGATGCAGCCTCACTGGCTCTCGATAATATGACTCATTGTGATATGGCCATCATTTATTACCCCCAGAAGGACGTCAACACCTAGCAACACCACGCCCCCTATTCCTATTGGATTGACCCTGCTACCACAGCAGCTCTCATCTCTGCGAATTCCTGATGCCTGGTATGATGACGCACTTCCGCCCTTTGGAGCTGTCGCCATCTTTTTGGCTGGATACGCCCTGCTCCAAGCCTTGCGCTGCCGCACTTCCACCCTCCGGACGGGCACTTCCGCCCCATCTTGTCGCTCCTTGACGGCCGCCATACTATTGGCAGGACTCTTTTCTCCACTTTAATTGTCTTCTTACTCTGCTTGAATATCTGCACTATTTTGGCCCCAGCGACACCGCTGCCCGCCCTGAGCGCCATGTGCTGGCGGAATAATCTGATTCCATTCGGCATACGGTCGGGACGGTCGGGACTGCGGTCGCCGCCACATGATGTCATCAACAGGCGCCGACGCGCGCACCCCTGTTGGCGCCGACGCGCGCACCCCTGTTGGCGCCATCTACAGCACACTGGCTCACTCATTAGGGTATTTAAGTCCACATGGGACACTGACTGGTACCGCTTCCCCCCTGAAGAAGGTTAAAAACAACCGAAACATTGAGGGTTACTTCCTGGTGCTGCCTGTAAGATTTATCTTGTCTTTACTATTTTTGCTCTCATTTATGTACTATATGCACATCTAGCATTGTGACTAAGGAGTGTCTTCAAACTCTCAACAAATGCTACTGTTAACTCTGGTTATCCCTTATTTTTGGACTCTGTATAAACAATGATTAACTGACATTTCTCTATATAGTGTGATGTTAACACTGTATGCTGTACTCTGGCACCATCTAGCGGTCAATTCGGGTATTTTACCCATCCTTTTATTTGTATTATAGTTTTCACTGTGTATAGACCTTATCATTTATGTGCACTCCTCATTAAATTCCAATGTTTTATTTGCATACTTACTATAGTTGTTCGCCTCTCCTTCCTTTTTTCCTACATGTACTATATCTCTGAAGGGTGCTACAGAAATTTTGGGACAGGCTGAACACTAACTCAGATGTATAATCTACCCATTACTTTGATTTAACCAGGTGTGCTTCAACCACTCCCTTTAACTTAGTTACCATAATCTGTGCCACTTTATAAAAAATGTTTGAAATATATCAGGCATATATTATGTGATGTGGAATAACATCACATAATATATACATCATACATCTTTACATAATATATACATCATACACCAAGTTGCCAATTTTGACCAGTGACTGTGCTCCATCTCCAGTGGGTATCCTGATTTAGAATTCCCCGCTGTTTGAAACCCCCAGTCCACTGGGCATCTTACCTTCTGCGATCCCATGTTGCACACACGGGACATGGTAGCATCTCCTGCATCCCTCAGATGGATAAAAGTGGCTGTAGGGATACTTGCCGCACATCTATTCAGTGTTCTATCACAATCGTTGCATGGCGTAGAGCACTTATTGGGGGTTCACACAGCAGGGCATCCCAAATCAGTTTGCCCTTGAGGCCCTATGCTGCTAATAACAGAAAGAGAGTAAGAAGGAAGGAAAGTGTTTGCTGACTTTCGTTCCTCTTTAAGAAGCATGCAACAAAGTGTCCTCCTTACTGTGCTGTTTGTCAGCTAAAATATATTATGCGTGAGTGCTTTAATTATAATTCATAGTTTAGTACAAAATCAATTAGAAACAGTAACAGTCGACTTAATGAATGATTCTCGCTGCCGTCTAAAAATAATCTTATATAAGAGTTTTTTTTAGAGACGCTGAGTGATGGCAAGGCAAGATCATATTCTTTATTTCTTTCTTATGTAACTGAAATGTAGTGTAGAAAATGGGGAGAGACCATTCCTTGATAAAGATAGGCCTGGCAACAGATGGATTAATCTGGGCCATATTTTGCCAGTAACCCAATCCTGCTGAAGTGGTTTGTGGGTGGTAAAGTCAACCTCCTGCATAGTTTCTAGTGGTATATGTGTGTCATAGTTGATTTTTGTTGGGGTTGTCTTTAAGATTACAATACAAATTATGATATGCTTGGGTATACCCCCCACACAGCTTCCATGAGCTGCTCTACACCCATATTTCTCATTAGGCAACCCTAGGCCTGTGCCTTCTGAAACCTGAGATATGTCTTCCCAAGTTGCAGGTTCATTAGTACTGGCAGTGCATGACTTGTATGAGAGATATACAGGTGGTTTACTTTTGTTTTCTGTTAATGAGTGTATTGTGTCTGAGCTTGCTTGTGTCTGCTCTTCAGTACTTCAGGTTCTGCACTCACTTCAACTGTTTGTTCAGAAGTTACCTGTTTGGTCAGAAGTGTTTTTCCTCTGGAATGTAGATAATTGTTTGCATCAAAAAACTCTTAGGTGTTTTACACTTGGTTTCTCATTACAGGTCATATGGAGCTTTTTCTACTTTTATTTTTCTGCAAATAAGTAGCTGTAATTGCTGCATCACCCAAGTATTTTTGTGGTAGTCCAGAATCTGTCAGCATACATATGATAATTTCAGTCAGAGTTTGTTTTTTTCATTTAGCTTCCCCATTTGCTCTGGTGTGTATGGCACTGCCTTTTGATGTTCTATTCCACAACAATTTGCTGTTTAAACTGGATCTCTCATGCAGTCTTTGCAGTACATCCCACATGCCTTTTGCTGTATTCTGACTGTGTATGTGAATAAGCTGATCGTCTTCTACTAATAAGCTTATGGTGGCCCGTGCCTATCTGTTTTTCCTGTCCCAGTCCTAATAATCCTGTGGCCTCTCTGTAGTGATAACCTCCCACATGTCATCTCTGGATAATAGCATTTCCACTTTAAACTTCCATAGCTGATAATTGTCATTGTTCAGCTTGGCCACTGAGAGTTTAAGCTCTGAGCTGCTGGCCATTCTCCCTCCTTTATATATAAGAACAGTCTTACTTGTATACAGGAGATGTCTCTGTGGAAGCTTCTTTATGTCAATCTCCACATCGGCCGCACTGCCTCCCGTTTGGGGCATTGCTCTGCCTGGGCCGGGTCTGATCACTGGGCTTCATCCGTTCGCTGTGGCTTTATCTGGTCACTGGGCCCACGTGTGGGTGCAGTGGAGTCAAATCCAGGTAGACATTTGTGGTGTAACAGAAACTAGCTTTACTGGAACATGACGTGCGAAAGGTTACCTAAAACCCTCTCTGGCAAAGCTGTGCTAGGAAGGTCCTCCGATCCACAGGCATACTAAACTAACCTACTCCCTTATACCATCAGAGAGCCTGCATTAGACAGATACTCACGTTTTAGCTCTCTAGGGGGTCTTTAACTGGAGGCTTATCAAGATTGTTAAAGTGGTCCAACCACCCGCATGGTGGGCACTAAAGCCTAAAAGACTCCAGTTTATTAAAAAACCTTGGGGCATCCTGATTTAGGATGTCCCGCAATGTGAGCTCCCAATCATCCTGCGTTTCACTCATCTTTTCCACAGCTTCCATGCCCTTTTCACTGGACGCGGATGTAATTCTGGCGTCCATGTAGCTGAGGCGCACTTCATTTTAGTGCTGATTTAAATCTTACAGGTAAAAGGACTATTTCAGGTAAAAGCAGGTAGAAAAATATAAACCTATGAAGCTTCAAAATATACCTACCCTGGGAATATCGTGATCTCTCCTCCCAAGGTGGTCTTCAAATACACGATCTATAACACTGACAATAAAATACAAATACATGAAGCATCTTTAGGCACACGTGAACACGTCCTATCCAAATGTTTGTTTATCAAAGGCCTAAAATTGTTCTGGACACATTTGCCAGTATAACAACCTACTGCTGTATCTTGCTTTACAAAGTATTAAGACTTACCCTATATTTATATTGCTTTATTTAAATTTCTCTCAACACTTAAAGGGACAGTCCAGACCATAGCAATGATATCGCAGCAAGGTACTCACCTGTTGCTCGTTCCATGTGCTCCTCTTCCATTTCCTGTGTAGATGCTTTAGCAGAGCTCCAAAATTTGCACTACCTTTTCTTTCTATTCCTTCACAACCACCTACAAATGCACGTGGCCACCCCAGTCCCTTGGTATTCTAATTGTGAGTGAGCCCTACCAGCTACAGTGCTGGTTCGCACTGGCTCACACTAGGAGTGCTGAGGGACAGGGGCGGCTGTGGAGAAACAGAATAGAAAGGGTACCTGCTACAGCATCTTCAGTGTGCTGCACAGGCACATGAGACAGGCTTTAGGTGAGCTCCTTGATGCCTTATTATTACAATTGCCTGGACAGTCCCTTTAAGTTTGAAGAACTCAAATAGTTTCATTAAGGTTGAGAAACAGGAAAAGATTGATGTAGCCTTCACATGCATGTTGGTTGGCATTTTTGAAAGTGAGTTTTTTTGTGTGCCAAAGAGATGTTCTCAAGACGTTGAGCTGGTCTAATATTTCTTTTTTTGTTATGTTAGCAAATGGGTGTTTTGTGGAAGTGTGTTTTGGCTGCAATCTGTTGCTATTGGCAACTTTACACCAAGTCTGTACACCAATGAGAGAGAAGTTCTGTACACACGAACACTGTTGCTATGGCTGCTGCGGTAAGGGAGCACATTCACACTTGCCTAGCAGCAATTTTCTGTGTGTACAGGGCTCACGTCTGTCTACTTGTATATCTCGGTGTACAGACTTATTGTAAGGTTGCCAATAGCTACAGATTGAAGGATGTGAAAACTGCTTCTATAAAACACACCATTGCTAAAAAGACAAAATAAAAAGCTAGATCAGCTCAGCACATTGAATACATCATTTTTGAAAATATACAGAAAATATACACTTTCAAAATTTTTATCAAAAGTGTAATGAATGCTTCAAGGCATTCAAAATAGAGCATTAAACATATCTTGCAAGGTTATGTAATATTATTGATGGTATTCACTGTTTCTCTCAGTATACAAAGGAAGCCAATATAATCCCATTCCAAAATGAGAAAAAGATTTTGTAATAATTCTAGACCAATATCACTTATTAATTGTGACCTCAAAATTTATGCTAAGCTATTAGTATCTATCCTGGAAAATGTGCCACTGTTAATTTCCTACATAAACCAAAATGTATCTACTGCTAACAGCTTAATTCGTGATATACAAAAACATGGAACACTGTCAGTTATCATAACTATTGATGCAGAAAAAGCCTTCGACCAGGTTTCCTAGAAATTAATCCAAGCAACCATGACAGCATACGGCTTCGTCAATAGATTTATTGAAAAAAGTCATGGCCCTGTATAAAAAAAAGTCCATGACTATTACAATTAAGGGGTACAAGACAAACAAAATAACAATCTCCAGACAGGGGTGTCCATTCTCTTCCTTGCTCTTCCCTTCCCTTGCTTTCCCGATATCTCCTGATATGCTCAACCAGCTAGAGACAAAGGTTTTAGCATATGCCGGTGATTTATTACTTCAGAACCCACTAATTTCAAGGTCAACTTAACAAACTCATCTGCTCTCATTTTTAATATATCAAAAAGAAAACTTCATTTATGCTAAGATACCGATTATTCCAGGTAGCCTGGAAAACTCCAAATGTTAAAGACTTAACCATACTAAACTATAAACCACACCAGACACACACCTGCAATAAGCTATTAGAATAGCAATGCTACAAGATAAATTTAATTGAATGAATAGAACTTATCAAATCCAGGATTCTCCTTCTCTATATAGCACCACCAAAAAATGACTTTAAAGCAACTCTGACCTATCTAGGTTTTGCTAGAATAGGAAGAAGCCTAGAATCCGGATCTAGGAACCGTTTTATCTTCAGTGAATAAGTCACACATCTCACTACAACCATCTCTCTCTCAGGGTTCTGACCAGTCTTACTTCTGACAACTTGGTAGATGACGGCTGGTCAGAGATGGGTGGCGTTACAGGTGTGAGGACAAGTTTATAATCAAAAGTACACTCCGAGGTTTCAGGGCTGTCGGCTGTGGTTCTTAAGCAGTTAAACAATCCAGAGGTCAGGGCAGGCAGCAAAGGTTCATGAACTATAAGCAATCCAGAGTCAGGGTAGGCTGCAAAAGATCAAGTCCTTAAATAAGCCAAATCCAAAAGGTCAGTCCAAACAAATCCAAGAAGTGACAATGTTATTTGAGCAGTTCCTCAAGTCCATAAGCAAGCCAAGGGGTCAAAGTCCAAGTAATCAGTCTAACATAGGTACACAGGGATCCAGGGAAACAAGGTCCAAGTAAGCTGATAATACTGTATGGTTGCCTGGCTGCCCATTAAATAGTGCTGTCAATGAGGGTGAGAGGATCACTTCCTGTGGGTGTCAATTCCTTTGGACTGTCGTAACCCGAAAGTGCTATGGAACTCACTGGAGCTTGCCCTCCGTGCGGCCCTGCGAACCCATGTGCGAGCTTGTATGCAGTCAAAACTCTGCGCATATGCACAGAGGCCTGTGAAGATCCTGTGGAAAGTCTTTGTTCAAAATGTTTGACTAATAGAGGGGCTACTTGCCAGTTCCCAGGAGTCTTCTTCCGACCCATAGCCTTTCCAGCGAATGAAGTATTAAATAGAGCATCCTCTTTTATGAAAGTACAAGATCTGTATCACCTCGCCATCAATGTTAACAGGATCTGGTGTCTGTCGGGGGAATCTCTAAACAAGGCTTTCCTTAGCAGAGAGACGTGGAAGACTGGATGAATCTTGAGATGAGCAGGGAGTTCCAATTTGAAAACCACTTTATTAATAATCCTTTTGACCTTGAAGGGGCCAATAAACTTAGGACCCAATTTCTTAGAGGGGAGATGTTATTTTAAACGCACTGTGGATAGTAAAACATGGTTGCCCACAAAAAATTGTAGGATAGAGAACAGTGGATATCAGCTATCTTCTTGTATTTCTCCTGGGCATTCAGCAGAGTGTCTCATAGACACCACATCACCAATCCTTGCAGTGGCAGGTACATTCACAGGAGTGCAATAATCGAGTAACATTTTAGCCCGTGGAGACATGCACAGATTTGTTGTACGCCAACTCTGCAAGCAGAAGTAATCATGCCCAGTCTTCCTGTAAGGCCAAAGAGTAACAGCAAAGGTATTGTTCCAACAATTGATTGACCTACTCCGTCTGACTATTGGATTAAGGGCGGTAGGCTAAGGGTTGGGCCAGGATGATCTTTAGACTCTTACAGAGAGCTGTCCAGAGCTTTACAGTGAACTGTGTCCTCCAGTCAGACACAATCTTGGAAGGCAGACTATGAAGTTGGACAATCTCCTTTATGAAGATTCGGGCCAGCTAAGGGCCAGACGGAAAGCTGGGTAATGGAATGAAGTGAGCCATCTTGGTTAGGCAATCCACAACTACCAGAATGGTGTTATTCTTTTAAGAGAATGGTAGCTCAACTATGAAGTCCATGGTGATTTGCTCCCAAGGGCGTTATGGAACTGGTAGGGGCATGAGTAAGCCTGTCAGTTTAGCAGAGACACTGCCACATGAGGACACATATGATTTACAGTCCAAGGCCACCAGAAATGGTGTCTTACTAGTTTGACAGTCTTCTTAAACCCGAAATGGCCCTCTAACTGATGGTCGTGGAAGTTGGTGAAAACCATGTGGCGTAGCTCTTCCCCTGATGAACAAGGATTCCATCCACTTGAATTGGACCTTAATTAATCCGATATTGAATCAGAAGCCCCCTTGATTCTTAGAATCAAGTCTGACTGATCATTAAGTAATGACTCGGTTGCAGAATGGTGTGTTATTCGGACCCGATGTCCCGATCAGATGGATAAAGGTGAGACAGGTCGTCAGACGGCCTGGATGGCAGGAGATAGGGAAGGAGAAGCAAGAGAAAAACAAGGACCATCTGGCCTGACGTGAGTGGAGTTGCTTCACCGTACGTAGGTACTTGAAACCTTTATGGTCTGTGAGGATATGGATAGGGCTGCTTCAAGAAGGTATCACCGCTCCTCAAGGGCAAGCTTGATGGAAAGCAACTCCTGGTCACTGACATCATAATTCTGTTCTGACCCAGAGAGCCTTCTAGAGAAAAAGGCCACTGGGTGGAGTTCTCCCTGCTCGGTGTTCTGTTGGGAAAGAACTGTGCTCCAACAGGAGCATCCACCTCTAATATGAATGGTTCAGGGTCTGCATGACTTAGAATGAGGGCAGTATTGACGCGCTACTTAAAATAGGCAAAAACCTCCTCAGCTGCCTTGGACCAAAAAAATGACACATCCACACTTTCGTGTGGAGTCTGTAATTTGTCAAACAATTTTGGAGAAATCCGTAATAAAGTGCCTGTAAAAATTAGCAATCCCAATGAAACATTTTTTTTTATGATTTTTGGGTTGAGGCCATGCTAGAATTGCAAAGATATTTTCAGAGTCCATGGAGATACCATTTTTCATGATAAGTAGGTTCAAAAATTCAATGGAGACTTGTTCAAATTGGCACTGTTCCAATTTTACATGGAGCTGGTGCACTTGAAGACGTTGAAAGACATGGCAGACAAGAATCCCATGTTCAGAGAGCGAGGGAGAAAAAAAATAGGATGTCAAAATAGATGATGACAAAAATGTCCAAATAATCATGGAACACATTGTTTACAAAATGCTGAAAAGTTACAGGGGCGTTGCAAAACCCAAACAGCGTGACTAGGTATTCGAAATGCCAGTACCTGGTATGGAAGGCCATTTTCCATTCATCCCCCATTCATCATTCAGGTGAAGGCCAGTTTATCTTACAGTTGGTCGGACAGACCTTGGCAAAACTGATGTTTTAGGGCAAGTTCATTCCATAAGGTATCAGTGCTTCAACTGTGAAATTCAGATGCATAATTCTCCACAGGACAATGACCCTGGTGGAGATTGCATAGAGCTGGCTTGGCTGAAGCTACATGGCCTGGATTATCATACAGGAAACCACGGTGGAGAAGAATAGATTAAAAGATGTCAAACAACGGTGAGCCCAAGTTTGGGAGGCCCTTATAATAATGCGATGATATCACCCACACATCTTCAGAAGTGGGGTAAGTGCAAGGATGCAGAGAGAACAGTAGCATGCAATTATTCCAGAAGACCTTCACCGGACCGAAACTTTGCGCATGTGCATGGACGCGCGCAAAGTGCTGGATTCCTGACACTGTCACATCTATGTGGACTATGCTGATGGACCTTCCAATGGGTTTGGGAATGTCCTGGTTTCGGAAAAGGAGAGCGGGAAACTGCAGAAGCCCCCAGCCCCTAGGATAGCTCCACCTGTCTGGAGAGTAGTGGAACTGGACTGGAAACCAGTGCACACAAAGACAATGCAGATTGAGGCCTGGAGAGCAGTCAAGGACAGTAAGCACGCAGGAAACATGAGGGGATTAGCCAAGACAGACAGGGACTAAAAGCAGGTGCACACAAAGACAGGAATTGAAGCAGATTAGCAGAGGCAAGCATGGGCAAGAAACAGGTGCACACAAAGACAATCCTGGAAGTAGATTAGGAGGCTGGTAACATATACACATAAGACTGAATAACCCATCTACACCACCAGAGAGGCAGGCCACCGACAGTATGGAGCATGGGAGGTCTGGTACTTAACGGAGAGCCCAAAACAGCTTTCTTCAGTATTATTCTTTCCCCTTAAAGCAGTGTCAGGAAAGGAGGGCAAACAACAGAGCTGTGAGCATTGCCATCGCTGGTGTTTGAACCTGTAATGTACCCTCTGTCTTCTGTCAAAGTCTGATGTCATACCTGTTTTGCCACCTGCTGTTATATGTGTATCTGGATTGTCTTATTGGTGTGGTGTTCTCCTCCTGGTCACAGACGTTCATCATCCCCTACTCTATCTTTCTATATAGGATTGTGTGTAACCCTGCATCGTTGCTGGATTATTTTGTCTGCTTCCTGAGTATCCATGTGCGCTCCACAGCACCTCTATCCTCTATAGTTTTTAGCCTAGGGACTTAGTCACATGCGTGCACCTCCCCCCACACTAAAAGCTCTGAGGAGATGCTGCGCTTTTTGGTGTATGTTAAGCATCTCCTAGGTGATCAGTCACTTACTGTATTTTTGGCTCCATGAGACATACTTTGCTTCCCCAAAAGTGGACTTTTGCGTCCTATGGAGCGAATGTGGGTCTGGCAAAATAAAAGGCCACACACCTTACTGGTGCAATAGGCAGTGAGCAGAATCCCCCCAATCACCCCATAACGGGCAGCGTGCAGCCTGGCCACCCTTACTTGCACAAGGAAGTAGTCCATTGCTAGTAGTAAACCAAGTCAGAGGATTCCATTTGTGCCTTAGTGTCCCATCTCCTAGTAGGCAGAGGTTTTATTATATAACCATAGTAATAAGAGAGAAGGGAATAATCTAGATCTCCCAGTGTACTGTTAGCAAGTATATGATTTTTAGCTTTTTCCAATGATTACTAAAACAGATATACAACATACAAAAGGGATATACATATAAAGGCAAAAAGGAAAGACCCATGTGCATCTACCTGCTAGATCCTCCTCCTCTAAGTATGTCCTCTGTCAGTTCTTTAAGAAATTGAAGGTATTTCAGATCACTGTCTCTATGAAACAATGTAAAAAGATCGATCAGAAAACTTAAAAGACAACAATTGCAAATAGGAGCAGGTATGAAAAAAATCATACTTTGCAACAGGATGGTTAAAGTGGGGCACAATGGGGTTGATTCAGCACTAGGTGTAAATACTGTGACCACCATGCGGAAACCGCATTTCACAATCTTTACACCTAGTGATGAATTTACTCCTATGCGTAAAAAGTGATTTTCTCTATTGATTTGAATCTAGTGTGAACATTTTACTCCTAGGGCTGAATTGACCCCACTGTGTGACAAAAAATGTATGCTTTTTCTGCTTCAATATTTTTATAGCATTTTATAATGGTACAGGCAAGGTAGGTTACACAGCCGGCACAGCCGGCCCACGCAGGGGAAGCATGAAATAGCTGATTGTTAGTTTCAAACCAGATTGTAAATCCAAAGTTGATCTCAATTGTACTGTAATAATGCACAAGCAAATAAAGTTGCAAAAAAAAAAAAAAGAAGAAAATACCAGTTGACGTTATATCTTCATTTGCTTCCTATTATAACGCATAAGTTCTAATAGGAGACAATTCGTATGAGATGTCCCATGTCTCTACACCTTTGCTTTGTGATTTTTATTAATCGTGGGTTAAGGTGTGCTTTGGACTGTGAATCCTAATCCAATCTCCAGATGGAAGTATAACCAAAAGCAATTTAAAAGAGAACATACAGAGAAAAGGAGAGAAAGTAAGATGTTAGAAAGAGCAGAAAGGAAGTCTGAGGAGTGGGGAAACAGGAAGAGAGTAGGTTTCCCCGCATTCCACCTGCCACCACTCGTAGTTAGTTCAGCGCCTACAGGGGGTTACCAGGCCAAGCATACCATCTCCAGGGGTCCAAAGTTGAAATAAATCTTTTATGGGAGTCGGTTAAGATACTGGATAGCCTCTCGTTTATGAAGAACCCATTCATTCTCGCCGACACCTCCAATAAAAATGTCTGCTTATTAAAAAAAGTGACCACCAAATTGAAAAAAAGCAAAAGAATATTCTCTTTTGTTCCCCCATAGCTGAACGCACTCAGTCCGGTGTTTCAAAACGTACATGATTCACCGATACAGGCCGCATCGCCAGTTATTTTGTATTAAACCATGATTTTAATAAACCCCCCCGGCACCCCGGAATCAGTCAACCTGTCATCGACATGCCCACTTCTTTCACTGCAATGGAGGGGGTGTGCTGGGCGCTGGACTATTAACTATCGCAGTGGTACTAAACTGGCGGACCGGGGTTCGAATGCGGACCTCGGCACCAAATTTCCGGACCCCTACCCTGACAGTCCTGCACTCAGTTGCTTCTGCATTGCCATGCTCAGTGCTGCCCCCTTTACTTGTTACCAGACCTTATTGCCAGTAACATTTTCAGCCCTAGTCCACCCTTGTATATGGCCTGCACAGAATGCACAGGGGGGTAAAAGCAGTGTGCCTTGGGCCAAAGTTATAGGTTCTGCGGGGCAAAAAAAAAGCTCCTGTTTTTCCTAGTGCCCAATAGGGTTCTTGGGGTGGGGACAAGCAGCCTTTTTTAGCTTGCCAGTGGAATCTATAGCTCCCCTACCCAGTGCACTTATTTCAAACTATCCACCTCTCCCCACATGACAGCCTCCCATCCAGACCTTCACCTCTCACCAGATGCCTGTAACTGGACCTTTCTTCACAAACAAAGCTGCTGCTGGGCTACACCAAACACACACTTAAAAAAATGAATCCACTCACCTTATTGGCTCTCCTGTCTGTGTCACTGATAGTCCTCCTTCATCTGATCGGGGGGATTCTGCACACAACCAATGGTGATTGGGGAGGATTTTAAACACTGACTGTTATGGGGTTCTAGGGGTGATCCTGCAAACTGTTATAGAGTTCCTGAGGGGAGGGGTTCTGCACACTGCCTGGTGTCAGGTGAGAGAAAGAAAAGGATGCGACAGGCAGTGGCTAGGGAGTGAATGTGAGGTTTGAATGGATGGACAGAGGCATCAAGTTTCGGAATATCAGAAGCCTAGTGATGTTACAAATTGAAGCTGTGCAATACCAGTTTCCAAGTTGTGGGACGGCATTGTGAAAGGCTCAAGGGGGCATCCAGATTGCTGGAACCCTCCTGCACAATGCCCCCGCAACCCCCTCAAAATCCTTATCTTAACCTTGATCCTCAGCTGAAAAGTGGTCCTGTGATACTTTTTCCCGTTTGGCAGTCAAGGATAGTCCATGTGGCTGCTGGTGGCCAATCGCAGGACCGCATTTCATCCAAGGATCGAGGTTATAAGGATTTTGGGGGGTTGCGGGAGTCATTGCAAGAGGGAGAGGCAACAACAACAAGTCATGATACTGCCCCACACCGGTTAGCTAGGAAGCAGGAGTTGGACTGCTTGAAGTATAAATAGAAAAAAATAGGGTTCCTAGGACAGAGCCTAGTGGTACAACAACACGCAGAGGATGAGGAAAGGAAATAGTATTTGAGTAAAATGCCTGAAATGTTTTGTCAGAGACATAAGACAAGAGTGGGGAATCTATCTATCCCCAGGACATGTATGCACAAGCAAGTAAGTGTATAACTTGAGGTCACAAACTCCCAGGACTATTACTGCACTACAGGAGAACCCAACTATTTACAAGTGTACAAGGGACTTCTTATTAAAAAAAGGAACCAGCCTTGGAGTCAAAGCCAAAGATGAGTGTAACGCCATGGGGAGAACTTTAGAGCTAAATAAAAATTGATACAGTTGGCATCCAATGCAGGGGTAGTCATGGCCTAGAGATAAGAAAGCGGTCTTTTGACTGGAGGGTGGCAGATTTGATTTTTGTCCAGGACATAAAATGGTATTGAGCAAGGCACCTAACGCCCAACTGCTCACCATGTGCCATTTCTAGGGCAGCCCCCCATTCCAGGCGTGTGTACACTCGTTGCTTGTCTTTGTCTCACTGCATGGATGGGTTAAATGTGGATTAATTAGTCACATTTATGTCCAAAAATCCAAAAGAAGGTAAGAGATATCAAGAGAGCGCTCTATAAGTAGCACCCAAATGTTTAGAAGTAGGGTTTAAATGACATATGTCTGCACAAATACTGTGCTTTAGCTACATTTTGTCTGTCTTTCCCGACATGAAGAAACAAAGGGGGGGTGGCAGCCGCTCAGACCATTTTATAACTAACCTGGGAGGTGCACGTTAGCAGGGCAATTAGTACACACAAGTCTTAAAGGAGCCACAGCACTCAACCCTGTTAGCTTGCAGGCCAGCCTATAATCTGTCTCTAAACTTGGTTAAAAACAGAGGACTCGGTCACACACATCTGCAGAAGTATGCTTAAGCTGCACCACTACGCCAAAGTGCCTCTGTGGGGTGCAGTCCTAACTCTAATCTCTGAGAGCCCATCTGGGACATACAGTGCAATAGATAAATTGGGAGCAGGCTTACCTGAGGTTGCCCTAAACCTCTCAAGTGCAAGCCATGGGGTGGAAGGGTCAAAGACCTTGCAATACAGCCTAGACCCCACACACCATGTGCTTGCACAAATTCAAAAGAAACAAAGGGGGGGTGGCAGCCGCTCAGACCATTTTATAACTAACCTGGGAGGTGCACGTTAGCAGGGCAATTAGTACACACAAGTCTTAAAGGAGCCACAGCACTCAACCCTGTTAGCTTGCAGGCCAGCCTATAATCTGTCTCTAAACTTGGTTAAAAACAGAGGACTCCCGACATGAAGTCCATGGGGTTGATTCAGAGCCTTCCCTGTTTTAGGAGAGAAAACTGCCATTCACTTTCATTGTCTACCGGGTGTACATTTTTACCCGGCTCTGAATCAGTTTTCTCTCCTAAAAACGGATTGAGAATTCTCACCTGGCTCTGAATCGACTCATGTCTTCGGATGGGGAATTGTGGACCCCAAACTGTAAGATGCCTACAGTCGATAGCAGACTAGGGCCATAATTCAGCCCAGGATTTTACCAGCACCTGGCCTGCCCGTGACCAGCCAGTGGCATCTCTGCTGCTTCCTGGCTGTCTCATTATCGTGAGGACATGGGCTGGGGTTGCTTGAGTGAGTGGATAGAGTGGTGAAGGAGATAGGGGGCTGGGATTGGATGGGAGTGTTAGGAAAAGTAGCAGCCCAGACTGCCCTAAAGCAGTGCGGCCCACCGGCATTTGCCCGGGTCTCCCTATGGCCAGTCTGTCCCTGTCTATAGTAATTGGTGAAGGCCCCTGCTTATCACTATCAATATCTAAAAACCAACAAGTGTGTGATTAGGCCCCTGGGAAAGGTTGACTTAGGTGGTTATTCAAGAAGGGATAACGCCAGGTAGTGCCTCGTTGCGGCAGGCAGCATCTGGTGAACGCCGGGCGCTGTACGCAAAACCACATTTAAGAAAGCGAATCTGATGAGAGCCTATAACAGCACCATGTAGCGTCCAATATATTAATCCAGGCGGCTTAGTGTATAGCACCCGTCGCTCTGTAGCACTCTCCCATATATTTCAATGGGCTTTCATTAGTTGTGTATTAATAGCGTGTTTGCCATTTTTTTTTTTTTGCTCCAATCATGGTGTGACCTCTCCTGGCTGCAAACAAACACTTTTAGACATTTTTGGGACTTTATATATTTTTATGCAAAATTGTCATTACAGGTCTGGCATTAAAATGTTATTGTCCCAGTGTTAAAACAATGTCATTCCATGTGTTTTCTCTAAAAACAGACTTTAATCACACAGCGTCTGTTGATCTATGCTACAGCGCCCAGCTTTAGAGCGCCGACACTGTGTGTGTCTGGTGTTTTGTTAAATATGGTGTGGAGCGCTGAGTGCCGGACGCGCTGAGCTGGCGCTACCTCTCGATGGCTGCAGCTACCTCTCGCTCGCTGCAGCATTATACTGTTGTTACAGCGCCCAACACACATCACATTCATCAATGCCGTCCAGGTTACTAGAGCGACCAAGACGCTCTGTTACAGCGCCTGTTACCTGCTTACAGTCTACTAGAGGTCGCTCTAAGCGCCGCTATACAGACGCTCATCTGGCAATACGTGGCGCTAGTAGTGAATCAGCCTCTACGTGTTTAAAGTCTTAAAACATGTCATAAAACAACTCATGATACCTTCTTCCACACCCCCCTTGTTTTACTGACAGCCCAATTTCCTGTGATGAATGGAACACATTAGAGGAAAACAATAATGTAAAGCTGAGAGATAATTGAAGGAATCTAAAACATTATTATGTATTGTTAGATGTACGCCGCAGCACAGTTTGAGGTGTTAATTAATCACATTGTGTACATTTGTTTCAAGAATTGCTGCAAAGGAGCCGTTTGGTAAGTCAATGACTAATTGCCAGTGATTGTCCAATAGAGGCTTTTAAATGTAGTCTTCCCCATGTCCCATGATCTAAAAGAAATTCTAATAGAAATCTGCAAATCTGCTAATCTGCAGCTAATACTACTAATACTAATAATACTGATCAAAAATAGTTTGATTCACATGGGCAGCTTTTAGGACTCAGGATTCTTCTTCTAAATGACTTTTAGAAGAAGAATCCTGAGTCCTAAAAGCTGGTCATGTCAGTATTATTAGTATTAGTGGTATTAGCTGCAGATTAGCAGATTTGCAGATTTCTATTAGAATTTCTTTTAGATCATGGGACATGGGGAAGACTACATTTAAAAGCCTCTATTGGACAATCACTGGCAATTAGGAGACAGATTCGGGAAAGGCCAGTTTAGTTTTTTATATTCAATTTGAGGTTTATCTGAAAAGCAGTCAGGAAAGGAAGGCCTCTCTCCTGAATGAGGCTGCTGTACCAGGAAGCCTTTGCTCTACCTCCCTCCCTCTCTGAGCAGCGGTGGCCTGAGTGATGGATGGAGACGGTGGTCTCAGAGATGTAGAGCAGTGACAGCATGAGAAATGGAGACAGCGTTGACCTAAGAGCCGGAGACGGCAGTAGCAACACAGGAGATAGAGGTTTTGGCCCTGTGACTGGTGGTAGCAGAGGGTAAGGAGAGGGATGCATCCAGCATTTCTTGCTGCCCTACTGGCTTTCAGAAGGTGCCCGGAAGCAGACCAGCCTTGTGGATATGGTCACGGGGGGAAGTGACATTAAAGGGAAGGGGAGTATAAAGGGACGTCCCCCCTCCCCTTCCTCTTTGACCCCCGGCTTGGATGGACGAGCAGTCCCACCCGTCCGTCCTGTTTTTGGTTATGGTTGGGTTTGTTCGGCCACAGTCTTGGTGGAATGGGGTATTGGTGTGTGGGTGATAGGTGAGGTATGTTATATAGGTTAACTATGTACATGTTATATAAAATAAATAAATAAAATAAGAGATGTTTTTTCTGTTTTGCACTATTGTTATGGGCACCTGTTGGGGTTGCTTCAGTCTTGATGTTATTTATTACTGTTAGATGCAGTTTGTTATAAAAAAAAAGAAGACATTTTGTATTTTATTTATATATTAATGTATGATCCTTTGTGTGTGGGGGGATTCTTGTTGTAACGGGGTTAATTGTTGTAATGTAATTGTCACAGCTGTTTGGCGGGTCTCCTCTCGGGTTTCGGGTCTGAGGTAGCAGGTTTAATTTGGTTGGGTGTGCGGCTGTTTCCAGCGGAAACCGGACAGGAAGGTTCAGGTTGGTAAGATAAGGAATTTGGTGGATCAATTAGGGAGGGGGGGGGGGGGCAGGGGGAATTTTGTCTTCTGGCGGTTAGCTCAGTTAAGATCCCAGGCCTAGGAGGTACACGGCCGAGCTTACGTTGGCTCCTGCTTGGTGGCTCGTTTGTCTCTCCTTCCTCCCATGGTTGTCTTATCTTAGGCTGCTCAGGCCCGGAACGAAAAGGGGGGGCCCTTTGCGTGTAACTTGTTTATATGTTTGGCTGTGGCCGATTAAATTTTAATCTTTCCAAAGATATGGTGGTTTGGAGTCGTTATTTGGTGGTGGTCTTTAAGGGAGGTAGGGCATATGGAGCGCTAGCCCAGTCGTGTTTTTAAAGTCCCCTCCACATGCCAAATTTCCCCGTGTTCCAATCCCCACTGTGCCCCTGTCCCTTCCCATGCCCCTCCATGTGTCCCAGTTCCTCCCTATGCCCCAGTGCCCCTCTTCCATGTCCTAGTCTCCCCCACTTGTGCCAGTCCCCCTCACAGTCACTGCCACATACCTTAATCCTGCCCCATCATGTTCCAGTCAGGGCCCCGGACCCCTCCTCAGGATGTTCCCTGCATTGCCTCTCTACCCCTCAACACATTCTAGCCCTCTCTCCATTTCCACATGGGCTGACCCATGATCCATGCCTTTCTGATCCATCCACTCACATTGTGCTTTAACATCAGGTAGTTGGTCTCCATACTTGGTTTCTTAATGAACATTTTCACCCACCCTGGATGCCAGTGGAATGACTTTTCCCCCCCCAACTGCTCTTCCCAATTGTAACCTCCTTTACACTTCTATTCGAACTATGGGGGTTATTTAAGAAGGGATAACGGCAGGTAGTGCCTCGAAGCGGCAGGGAGCGTCTGGCAAATGCCGGGCGCTGTACGCAAAACCACATTTATGAAAGCGAATCTGGTGAGCGACTCTAACAGTGGCATGTATCGTCACATGTATTACTACAGGTGGATCAGTGTATAGCGCCGACGCTCTAGCTTCCAGAGTGCCAGGTGTTACCTTTCTCTCCCATACATTTCAATGGCCATTCATTTGCTTGTGTTTAAACAGCGTGTTTGACTTTTTGTTTTTTTCTCAAATCATTGTGTGGAAACTTTTTTGACTTTTTATATTTTTATGCAGAATTGTCATTACAGGTCTGGCACTAAAGTGTTATTGTCCCAGTGTTCAAACACAAACTTTAATCACACAGCGTCTGGCGCTCTATGCTATAGCAACCAGATTTAGAGCGCCAACGCTGTGTGTGTCCTTGATAAGTATGGTGTGGAGCGCCGAGAGTCGGTCGCACTGAGCTGGCACTACCTTTCGCTCGCTGCAGCGTTGTACTGGTGTTAGAGCGCCCAACATACATCATATTCATCAATGCCGGCCTGGTTACTACAGCGACTGAGGCGCTCTGTTACAGCGCCCGGGACCCGCTTACAGCATCTACTAGTGGTCGCTCTAAGCGCCGCTATACAGACGCTCATCTGCCGATACCTGGCGTTAGTAGTGAATCAGCCTCCACGACTCCCACTCCCTGAAATGAAATGGTTAGCTGGGAGGGTGGTTCCTAGTTCTGGGTAATTCTCTCTTTTGGTTATATAAATCTACTAGTTACTCTTGCTCCCCCCCCCCCCAGGACTGGAATCTCCTCCTTATGGAGCCTTGGAATTGGCTGCTTAGACAGTGGCTCTTAATGCTCGGACAGCCCTTTCCCTGGTCCTCATCTCTGCTACTGTGCTCTTTTCCTTTTTCTGCTTATGCTGGAAGTCTTGCTACTAGTCCCCTACCCCATATACTAAGTCTCCCAGCACAACAAATTCCTAGGATGTATGTAAAGTATGTATCTGCATAATAAATGGGTGACCAATCACCCCCCAGCAGAAGATTACCCCAGTACATGCCAATTTAGCATGTTCCACTGTGTGCTCTCAGATTGCCCACAAGCCCCCATATCTTGTTCTGGTCCCTCGCCGTAATCCCTACCTAAACAGTTATTGGACATGCACTCATGCAAGTGCTGTGGGAAAGGCATAAAGGTGAGTAGAATGGGGTGTTTCACACAGTGGGGCATCCCAAACCGGATGCCCCAGGGAGATGGGGGGGATAGGTTTGGCTGCAAGCTAACAGGGTTGAGTGCTGTGGCTCCTTTAAGACTTGTGTATCCTAATTGCCCTGCTCACGTGCACCTCCCAGATTAATTATAAAATGGTCCAAATGGCTGCCACCCCTCCTTTGTTTCCTTTGATTTTGTGCAAGCACATAGGGTGTGGGGTCTAGGCTGTACTGCAAGGTTATACTGTGACCCTTCCACCCCATGGGCTGCACTTAAGGTTATAGGGCAACCTCAGGTAAGCCTGTGTAAGAGAGTAAAACAGATGTCATTACCTGGAGACTGTTGTGTTGTTTTTTTTGCCACAAGGGGGCGCTGTTTCCCCCACGCAGCTAAGCTATGGCTCAAACTTGCAATCAGAGGGAGAAAGTGACTCAGCTTGTTTTCTGTGAAGAAGAAGAAGGAAGTGGAGCGACCTCCATTTTGAAAGGACAGAAGAAGGCTGTGTGGAACTGAGTCGTGTGTGTCGTGCGCAGACCAGACGTGTTATAGAGGGTATTTAAGGGGGGGAATGGAGTTTATATACTCCACTATGAGAGGATCCTGGATTCGTAAGGGTGTATTGGTGCCCCTACTCCTTTTTAGAAATGAATTGGTTTGGGGGGTACGGTTAGTGCCAGAGATACTCTGGATGGCTTACTAACCCAATATGGAGTAGTTTATGGGGCTCTTAATCAAAAAATAAGGTAACATAGCCTGTTTCTCAATAGTAATATATATACATACATTTATTAATACAAATTCAGCTGTTTACCTTGAAAATAGGTATCATAACACATATTTTACCATGTCACACCAAGTGTCTGGGCGCCGGTTATAGGCGCTGCAGTCCGCCAGTGCAGCAGTCCTGTCAGGAGCGCGCCATTGGTGTGTGTGCGCGCCGTGTAATTACAAATTGGATGTTTAAAGGCTCATAACATGCAGTAGATGCAGGTAGGATGATTTTTAATGTGAGCAATCTGTATGTACAGGGTGTGGGAAACATAGTGAAGGATGGCTTTAACCAGATTTAGAGACAGATTATAGGCTTTTTTGCAAGCTAAAAGGGTTGAGTGCTGTGGCTCCTTTAAGCCCCTGGGGGATGGACCGAAGCCTGGAACAAGGCACACACCCCGGTTTTGGTCTGCTTTAACCCATCCGTGTAGTGAGGATCCTCTGAATTGGAATGCCACACACAAAATATACAATTCATATGTAGACAACACAACATTTCGGATGGAGCCGGGACCTACAGCCTGGTACAGTTGGAAAAGAAAGGTCATTCTGGAGCTTCCACTCCCAGCATCTCAGTCATGCTGCTGCCTGGATTCAATTGACATAACTGACAATGCACAGTAACAGGAAGCCCAGCAGCACTTCCTGTTTGCAGGTGGCCTGCAGATACATGAGCCGCCATTTTGTTTTTAAAATTTACCACAGCAAGAGTTAGAAAATGGTAAATTAATTTTTATGTGCAGCAATCTAAATTGCCCTGGGGAGGGATGCAGATGAGCTCTGTTTGTTGTGTTGTTCTGGATTAAACTGAACCTTCATCATGATTTAATGCCAAAACCCAAACCCTTAAAAAACTATTCCCCAACATCTAAAATTAATATATTTCAAGTTTGTAGTCACTTACTTATTATTCTTTCCCCCACTGGGCTGCAACTCTGTTCAGGACTTTAGGATACGGGAGCCACCATCTTGCCTCAGAAGCATCACATACTGAGGAGAGGAGAACGGGATAAAATACAAGGGGCCGGGTTATAGCTGTGCTTTGCACAGACAGAGCAGAGCTGGGGTCAGGAAAAGGAAAGCAATCCCAGAATGCAGAGCAGCACAGTCAGAAGACACTTCCTGTTGATGCAGGTAGGATGATTTTTAATGTGAGCAATCTGTATGTACAGGTTGTGGGAAACATATAAGATAGACTCATACAGGGTGAAGGTCCGCTTTAAGTCAATTTTGACTGTTGGTCCGCTTTAAATTTCATCTTTGGGTACAAGGCGCACTGTCCTAGTTCATGCTATTGTGATGAATAGAAAAAGTCAAGCATTGTGGAATAATTGCTCTTTTCTTTCTATCTTATTATGTTTATGGTGACACGACCTCCAGGCTTTAATCACAAATAAAAATGAGCGCAGACCTGCAGTGTGGGATCCATTAATGCAAGAAGCCGCCATGGCGCATATTGCTCAAGAACAAAGGAGAACCACATAAATAGAGGCTGAATGTAATTACAGACAATGATAGAACCATGGATTTGTTACACGTCATGTGTTTTTCCATGCATTATGGCACAATGGCATCGGAAGGTACAGAACACATACTAGGCGTCTATCGGATATTGTGCTGTACTGCTCATTTAGCTTTGTATTAAAACTCTTAATTTCAGTATCTTCACACTATAAGACGCACTTATTTTTCTTATTAGAATTTATTATTATTATTATTATTTTTACAAATATTAACAATAATTTTTATTCTTTTTATTTTTTATTTATTTTTTTATTTATTTTTACCCTGTTATTAATTAACATTATTATTATTATTTGTTATTTATTGTTTTTACTTATTTTTCCCCAAAAGTGGGGGGAAAATGTCCGTGCGTCTTATCGGGCGAATGTAAAAATGAAAAGCAAAAAAAAAAAAGGGAACTTACATGTTACAGGCTGCTGTCTGGGCTGCCTTCCACACTGTGGATAGGCCAGAAGAATATGGAGGAGGGGCGGGCTCTGTCCCGGCCGCTGCTATCACTGTCTCTTCCAGCGGCGGCGGGGACAAAGACAGTGCCCGTCGCTCCTCCATCTTCTTCTGGGCTCCAGCTGTTGCCACTTCCAGCCGGGGCAAACACAAGCATCCAGCGCAAACCACACCCACCCGTTACTCAGACTGGGTGTTTGGATGTGCCCCGGCCGGAAGAGGCAGCGGCAGCAGCTGGAGGAGTGGCGGGCACTGTCTCCGTCCCTGCCGCTGCTTCCTCTTCCGGCCAGGTCACATGCAAGCACCCGATCCAAGCAGCGGGTGGGTGTGGTCTGCGACAAGCCGGCGCAGGCCACACTCACCCGCTGCACGGATGGTGTGATAAAGCGTTCAGCGGCAGCAGCTGGAGGCCAGGAGCATGTAAGTAGAATTTTTTTTCTTCTGCATAGAAAAAAGGGGGGGTGCCACACAGCCTATGGAAATGGGTGGGGGGAAATGCCACACAGCCTATGGGAATAGGAGGGGGGAAATGCCACACTGCCTATGGGAATGGGAGGGGGGGAATGCCACACAGCCTATGGGAATGGGAGGGGGGAAATGCCACACTGCCTATGGGAATGGGAGGGGGGAAATGCCACACAGCCTATGGGAATGGGAGGGGGGAAATGCCACACTGCCTATGGGAATGGGAGGGGTGAAATGCCACACAGCCTATGGGAATGGGAGGGGGGAAATGCCACACAGCCTATGGGAATGGGAGGGGTGAAATGCCACACTGCCTATGGGAATGGGAGGGGGGAAATGCCACACAGCCTATGGGAATAGGAGGGGGGAAATGCCACACTGCCTATGGGAATGGGAGGGGAGGGGATGCCACACTGCCTATGGGAATGGGAGGGGGGAATGCCACACTGCCTATAGGAGGAGGGAATGCCACACAGCCTATGGGAATGGTAGGGGGGAATGCCACACAGCCTATGGGAATGGGAGGGGGGAATGCCACACTGCCTGTGGGAGGAGGGAATGCCACACAGCCTATGGGAATGGGAGGAGGGAATGCCACACAGCCTATGGGAATGGGAGGGGGGAAATGCCACACAGCCTATGGGAATGGTAGGGGGGAATGCCACACAGCCTATGGGAATGGGAGGGGGGGAATGCCACACAGCCTATGGGAATGGGAGGGGGGAAATGCCACACTGCCTATTGGGAATAGGAGAGGGGAATGCCACACTGCCTATGGGAGGAGGGAATGCCACACAGCCTATGGGAATGGGAGGGGGGAAATGCCACACTGCCTATGGGAATGGGAGGGGGGAAATGCCACACTGCATATGGGAATGGGAGGGAGGAAATGCCACACAGCCTATGGGAATGGGAGGGGTGAAATGCCACACTGCCTATGGGAATGGGAGGGGGGAAATGCCACACTGCCTATGGGAATGGGAGGGGGGAAATGCCACACAGCCTATGGGAATGGGAGGGGGGAAATGCCACACAGCCTATGGGAATGGGAGGGGGGAAATGCCACACAGCCTATGGGAATGGGAGGGGGGAAATGCCACACTGCATATGGGAATGGGAGGGAGGAAATGCCACACAGCCTATGGGAATGGGAGGGGTGAAATGCCACACTGCCTATGGGAATGGGAGGGGGGAAATGCCACACTGCCTATGGGAATGGGAGGGGGGAAATGCCACACTGCCTATGGGAATGGGAGGGGGGAAATGCCACACTGCCTATGGGAATGGGAGGGGTGAAATGCCACACAGCCTATGGGAATGGGAGGGGGGAAATGCCACACTGCCTATGGGAATAGGAGGGGGGAAATGCCACACTGCCTATGGGAGGAGGGAATGTCACACAGCCTATTGGGAATAGAAGGTGGTGCGACTCTGCCTGTAATTGGAGGATTCTGCACCTTGCCTATTTGGTTTCAGAATATTATTTTTATTATTTTTCTCCTCCAAATCCAGGGTGCGTCTTATGGGCATGTGCGTCTTAAAGGGTGAAAATACGGTATATAAGCACTTAAAAGATTTATGGTTGGTTTTTTGTAGCTTTAAATGGTAATTACACTCTCAATGGCACTTCTGAAAGTTTTCATTATTGTATGCTAAAATAATGTCCTGGAGGTGCTGAACTTAATATTTTTCTTTTCTATTTGTTATAAACAGTTTTCTTTAGCAACATACACCAACTAGCGTGTTTGGCACACAGAGCAGAGACCTCCTGGCTTGCTAATCATCTGATTGGCTGAGGCAGAGACCACTCTGTACATTTCTGAGCTCACAAGGTTAGTTCAGCTTTTTCAGATGAGAGGATCACAATCTTGTGTTCCAGTAACTAAAGGTTTACAGGCAGCATTCTTACCTTGGGAGGTCATTACTGCCTCAAGACTTAGCCAAAACTGCTGATAAGCTCACCCCTTACAGATAGGGATTCTGGGACTTGTAGTTGTTTTTACTGAAAGCCATTATAGCAACACAGAGCCACAGAAAAATAAGAAACTTGAAAACAGTAAATCATAGGTCTGGGGGCACAATTCTAACATGAATGTTTATTTTACCTTCCAAAAGGCAAAAACAATAAGGCAGAACACCAAATACCTCCACCAATCAACCTTCAGGGGACTAAGAAATACCCACACTCCCTGCTCTGATGCCCTGAGTGGCTGCCTCTCTCTGAACCTATGAAACCCCGCCCTCCTCTCAGTGTGCTTACATCCCATCACTGTTGCCACACCCACTGTTTCGCCTCATTTTTTTTTTTTTTAATATTCTTTATTTAAAGGTTTTGCAATTTTATACAAACATACATTGAAACATACAATATCAAACGATACAAGTGAGATAAGGGTATAGGTGGGGATAGACGGGTTCGCTGTTCGCTAATTCTCAGGCGGAACAATGCAGCGGAAACCCTGTTGTTCATATTCTGTTCTTTTAGCACATTGTAATGTGGAGGGGTAGTTGTCGCCATTCCCGGGATGAGGAACGCGACGCTCATTTGAATAGGTCTTGATCGCCACTGATCAGTGGCCCATCGTTCTGATCTGCCCGGGTGGGCAATGTCCGCCACGTGCAGACGTAGCACTAACCCGTTGCGGGGGGGGGGGGGGGTGCAGTAGGGGGAAGAACGAACCAGGGGATGAGGGGGTTGGGGGGAGGGAAAGTGTATGGCGTGTGGGGCTCGGCACGCGAGCCGTCCTCCATCTCTGCATGTCCACGGGTGGGAGCGCGGCAAATGCGTCCCCCTCCACCCGGGTCACAGTGAACGGGAGGGGGCACAGGCGCAGCGCCTCCCCCATAGCCACTACTCAAATAAGTTCTTAAATTCTGCCGATTCCTCATACATTAGCCAGGGCAGCCAGGTAGTTCTGAACTGTTCATCTCTGTCATGTAGTGATAGTGTTAGGTCCTCCATTTCCCTAACATTCATGACCTCCCTCACCCAGTCCCTTACGGATGGGGCTCTCCTTTGTTTCCAGAACCTGGGTATCGTCTGTTTGGCCGAGTTCAGCAGGTGGATCAGTAATGACTTCTTGTATTTCCCCAGTGGGGTCTCTGTAGAGTGGAGTAGGATCCGAGCTGGGTCCTCCCCCAGCTGTGTCCCGGTGAGCTGTGCAATGATAGGCAGGACCGCTCCCCAGTACTCCCGGATCCCAGGACATGTCCACAGGATGTGGAACAGTGTCCCCCTCCCCTCTCCGCACCTCCAGCAGCCCGAGTCTGCCTGGCTAAACATTTTACCCAGCCTGTCAGGGGTGTAATACCAGCGCGTCAACAGTTTGTAGTTGACCTCTTGGGTTCTCACGGCGATCGAGGACTTATGGGCTAATGTCGCTATTTTGTTCCTCTCCTTTTCCCCCAATGTTCTGCCCAGGTCATTCTCCCATTCTTCCCAGAATGTAGGGGGGGAATCCTGCTCACCCACCAGGAGTGAGTATAGCTTAGAAATCAGGTGTGGGTACGGCCGGCCCTCCAAACAAATCCTTTCGAATTCTGTGTGACCTCTGAGGCTTTCTTTCCGAAAGCCCATCCGGGCCAAGAGTAATTGAAAGCGGAGGAGCGTCCATGGGTCTAGGCCGCCGTTCCCCATCCTGATCCTCAGTTCGCTTATGGGGACCCAACCCGCCACTGTGATCAGGTCGCCCCCCCTCAGACGGCTCACCTTTCCCCACTCCCTAAGTGTCGTCCTGGAGCAGTCCAATAGTGGGGGGTTGTCCACCAGCGTAATCATGGGAGAGGGCCATGGAGAGACCTCTGGGCGCTTCCTGTGGGACCGGAAGGCCTCCAAAGTGGGAGTTCAACCCTGGCCTGTATGTTTCTTTGTTCCAGACTGTGATGTCCAAAGGGGCCTGAGCCAAAGCGTTCTCTAGCTGTACCCACTGTTTTGTACTCTTACACGTGTGCCACTCACAAATTCGTTGGAGGTGGGTAGCCAACCAGTAGGATCGGATGTCAGGCAGCGCCATGCCTCCCATATGTTTGGGCTTACACAGTAGCTGCCGTCGGAGCCTGGGTTTCTTTTTCAGCCAGACGAACCCCGTCAGGACTCTATTCAGGGCCGTGAAGAAGTGCAAAGGGATGCTAATTGGGAGGGCCTGGAACAGGAATAGGAGTCTAGGTAGTATTGTCATTTTAATTATATTCACCCTGCCCATCCAAGAAAAGGTGGGGGAATCCCAGCTGTTTAGATCCGCTTTTATCCTTTGGGACAAGGGCAGGAAGTTCAACTCCAGAATCCTCGACAGCCTAGATGGCAACTGAGTGCCCAAATACGCTATCGATGCTCCGGCCCACTTGAAGGAGAATGCCCGTTGAAGGTTCCTGGCCACATCCCCCGGGAGTGACACATTTAGGGCCTCAGATTTGTCGAAATTGATTTTAAAGAAGGACAGTCTCCCAAACACTTCGAGTTCCTTCATTAAGACTGGTGCCGAGATCGTGGGGTTGGTGATAAAGAACAGGAGGTCGTCCGCGTAGGCCGCGACCTTGTGTGTGACACCCCCAACCGCCAGACCCCCCACATCCACGTTTCCACGGACTCTGCACAAGAAGGGCTCCAGGGTCAAGGCGAACAGCAAGGGCGAGAGGGGACATCCCTGTCGGGTCCCGTTGCGGATAGGCACCGGGGCTGAAAGAAGGCCATTCACCTTGACCCTGGCCGAGGGCACCGTGTATAGTGCCTCAATGAGCCTCCGCATATTATCTCCAAGGCCTATATGTCTAAGGGTCTCTCCTAGGAAAGGCCAGCTCACCCTATCAAAGGCCTTCTCCGCGTCCGTGGACAAAAGCATCATAGGGACGCTGGTATTTTGCGCTACGTGGATTGCACTCAGTGCTCGCACCACATTGTCCCTGGCCTCCCTCCCCAACACGAAGCCCGTTTGATCCAAATGGACCACCTGAGCCACCACCGGCGCTAGCCTATTGGCCAGAACTTTGGCGTAAAGCTTCAGGTCCACGTTGAGGAGGGAGATGGGGCGGTAACTCTTACAAGATAAGGGGTCTTTCCCTGGTTTGTGGAGTACAGATATGTGGGCCTCTAGCTCTCTCCCTGAAAATGTACCTACCACCTCCGGGTCCAATATCGAGTTCCACGCCTTAATCATGCGTGGACCCAGTATGGGGGCGAAGGTTTTATAGTATTTGGCGGAGTACCCATCTGGTCCCGGGGCCTTCCCTACGGGGACTTGTTTGATTGCTTCCGTTAGTTCCTCAATCCCAATTGGGTCCTCCAGCAGTGCCGCCATCTCCTCCGTTATCGCCGGCATACCGGAGTCCCTCAAATATTCCTTCACCTTGCCCAGGGGCGCCTGCGCCCCCACACCTCCGCCCAAGCCGTATAGACCCGAGTAGTAAGTCCTGAATGTCTCAGCTATCCCCTCCGTAGTGTGTCGCCTCTGCTGTGCATCATCTAAGATCTCCGCTATGAAGTTCTGTGAATGTTGCTGTCTAAGGGCTCTAGCCAGTAGAGCGCTGCTTTTGTTGCCATACTCATAATATGTGCGTCTACACCTTCTAAGTATGTGTTTGGCCTTGTGACGCAGCAAAGCGTTGAGGGCTTCCCTTGCCTGGGTCAGTTCCCCCAGTACCTTCACCGCTTCAGATTGCTTATGGGACAACTCCAGGCCTCGGACCTTTCCAGTGAGCTTCTCTATTTGAGCCAGTCTTTCTCTTTTGAGTCTTGCCCCGTGGCTAATCAGGACACCCCTTATTACACTCTTGTGGGCCTCCCAGAGTGTCAAAGGTGAAACCTCCCCATTGTCGTTGGTGCTAAAGTATGACTCTAGACCCTCCTTTATATCTTGCGCTACCACTGCATTCTGGAGGAGTGACTCATTCAATCTCCACATAGAGGGGGGTGGGGCTCTGTCAATAAGTTTGAGGTCGAGATAAACCGGGGCATGGTCTGAGAATGAGATTGGGTACATCCCGTCTCCCGTGGCCTGGCTCAAGAGTCTGTGTGAGATCCAAATATAGTCCAGCCTGGAGTATGTCCCATGAACCCCGGAGCGGAAGGAGTAGTCCCGTGCCCCCGGGTTTCTAGCCCGCCATGCGTCCACCAGCTGCAAGCAGTGCAGTTTTTCCCTCAGGGACCTCAAAGCCGAATAGGAGGCCGTTGACCTACCTGCTGATGTATCCAGCAGAGGCTCCATGGCCAGATTGAAGTCGCCCCCTAGTATGACGTCTCCTTCCCTGAATTTTTCAATTTTTCCCAGCGTGCTCCTAAGGAAGCGGATCTGGCCCTGGTTGGGTACATATATGGAGGCCAGTGTATACATTCTTTGGTCAATGAGCCCCTTAACCAGGACCACCCTCCCTGATTCATCGCTCCATACTTCCTTAGAGATGAAGGGCACGTCTTTGGCCAGCATAATCGCCACTCCCTTCTTTTTTGCGTCTGCCGCGCAGCTGGTGAATACACGCGGGAAATGCTTGTTACAGAGCCTTGGAGCCGCGTTTCTTTTGAAATGGGTCTCCTGGAGGAAAACGATCTTTGCTTTATATCTGCGTAATTCGTGCCCCAGGATGGTTCTTTTGGCTGGTGTGTTAAGGCCCTTTACGTTCAGGGTGATTATTTTCAAAGGGCCCATGTTGGGTCACACACGTTACAGGGATGCGGGGGTAATTGAACGCCGCGGCAGAGAAACAATGGCTATGCAGCTGGTCCCGTCACCGGCCCCACACGCCAAAGGGGAGGGGGGGGAGTGGATGGGTTAGGGTAGGAGGGGGGGGAGTGGATGGGTTAGGGTAGGAGGGGGGGGAGGAAACAAGGGGGATACCGCGCCTCAAGTGAGTATGTGTGAGGGCTTGAGGTGTTAAGGACTGGGGAACAAGGGAAGGGGAGTTGAGGACCAACAAGTAGTCCGCCGGTCACCCGCCTACAGGCGTGGCCCGGGTACGGTGCCCTTTAACGCGCGTGCTGGAGGGGTCCCTACAAGGGATCTCCAGTCCACGGGCAGTCCGGCCCTGCGCGGGGATTAATCCCGTCTAAAGGAAACCAAGGTTTCCCTAGAGGGGTGCACCAGGTAAAAGGGGAGTATGGAAGACTAGTCCAAAGCTTGGAGGGTCCGGAGTCGCACATTGGTTGTGGCTGCTCAGCGAGGCATATCTCCTTATTGCACTTAAAAAAAAAAGAAAAAGGTAAAGTTCTGCCCTAATAGGCCCGAAGGCCCTCGAGAGCTCGGCGCCTCGCTCAACATCCCAATCCAACAGCGAGTCGAGGGGGGGGGCGCCCCAGCGAGGGGGTGCCCGTCAACACCCTAAACAGATCAAATAAACTTTATACATACAACTTAAACAATTCAACGGGGAACAATCAAAGAAAAAGCAACCTCAACAGGTACAACGTCAGCCGACGGGATGAAGTGTCAGCGGCAGACCCGAGCCCGGGCCCCGCAGACAGTCCGCCTCACCTCCTGCGTCCTCTCCCAACTCTTCTGTCTCCTCTGGGGCCACCGCCCTGGCGCTGCGGCAGCTGCCTGCTATATACCGCTAAGTCCGGGACCGTCCAGTCCGGGACATCCACGCTTTCCACCTCCAAGAAGTGGAACAGGTCAGGAAGTTGGGCAGGCGACCTGAGAGCAAAGTGGTTCCCGCCTCTTCTCACCAGGAGCTGAAATGGGTGTCCCCATCTGTACGACGCCCCCCGTCCCTGGATAGCGTCCAATAGGGGTTTAAGGAGCCGTCTCATCTGTAAAGTCCTCCGCGAGAGGTCCTGGAGTATGATGACCTGCGCTCCCAGGAATTTGATGGGACCCTTCTCCCAGGCTCGTCGCAGAATGTCCTCTTTCATCTTGAAAAAGTGTACTCGGCAGACAATGTCCCTGGGTCTACTCGGGTCCTGAGGCCGGGGGCCCAGGGCCCTGTGCACCCGGTCCATTTCTATGTGATTCGAGCTGGGTAGGTCGAGGAGCTCGTTGAAAATAGAGGTAACTGCTCCCGCCAGTTCCCTCGGTTCCACCGACTCGGGGATCCCCCTGAGGCGCAGATTGTTCCTGCGGTTCCTGTTCTCTAAGTCGTCGTGGGCCAGCGCAAGGTCCGCCAGGAGCCGCTTGTTTCCGGCCTGTTGGTGTTCCAGTTCTGCCACTCGTGTCTCCAGGGCCCTGTGGGAGGCCTCCGCTCCATCCATTCTTTCAGTTACTTCCGTTACCGAGCTCTGCAAGGCCGTCAGCTCTTTTTTGATGGTATTCTCCATCCGGGCCACGTATCCGTCAAAGTCCCCCCGCGTTGGGAGTCCCCGCAGGGCCTCCTGGATATTGACTTTTACTGCCTCAGCGATGGAGTGCGATAAGAGATCTACTGGGATAGCCACAGGTGGATTATCTGAGGGAGGTAGATCAATGCTGTGAGCAGCCCGCGAGGGCGAGCTCAGGATGTGCACCCTCCCTAGGTCTCCCCTTCGCAGGGTCCGCCCCGGGACTGTATGCGGGTGCTGCTGGGCCGTCTTTGTTTGGCTCTCTTGTGACGGGGTGGCTGCATCATCTTCCCATAGTTTGCGTGGGGCAGGATCATCCCCCCCTGCCATTGGTTCTCCAGTCGGGCTGCCCGGTCTGGACTGCCATGTCAGCTGTGGGCTCGGTTGGGGAGATGGGGTACCCAGTAAGGAGCTGGCGCTTGATGAGAGGCCCACCAATTGTGGGGAGGAATAGCCCCGCGGCCGAGGCGTCCCCTCCAGAGTACGCGGCGGGGAGTCCGGACTGTGGGGTACACCCACTCCGCGGGCACAGGCGTGCATCTCTGTGGCGGATCCGTGGGGCGCCGCAGCACCGGGTGTCACCTCCCTCCCTGACCCGTCTTGCTCCCGGTTCCGAACAGTGTACGGTGGGGCCAGCGCCACGCCGCTGCAGGTGGCTAGTACTATGGGCCCAGGTGGAGAGAGTTCCTTCAGTTCATGCTGTGGGGGGTTACCCCTTGCCCCCTGCCCGTGTTGCTCACAAGGGGGCATCCCAGCTGAGGATCCGTGGGGTGTCCCAGCACAGGGTCTCCCGTCACCCCCTGCTCCAGTCCCCCCCCGACCCCCAATGGCATGGGCCGGGGCCTCCCCCACTTCTCCGCTGAGGGCCGGTACGAGAGTCCGGGGCGGATCACTGACCTGAAGCCCGGCGGGCACGCTCCTCCATCCGTCCGCCCCGCAGTGGATCTCTGCCGTTACTGTCAGCTCCGAGCTGCGCTGCTTGGCCGCCTCCACGCTGCCGGTGACAGCCGCCGACTCCCCCATGACGTCTCCCCGCCGAGCGGGCTGATCTTCCGCCGGCCGCACAGTGCGGTCGGGAGGCGCGGTCCCGTGCGCACGTGTGTGCTGCTCTCCTCCTGCGGCCGCCATCTTTCCTGCTGCTGCCTCCAGGCTCTCACGGCCCCGGGATCGGAACAGGGCCGGGATGGTGTGTGCCTTGCCCCTCCTCGAGGGTCCCCGCTGCTTCCCCCGTCTAGGCATCCAAGTGTCGGGCTTCCAGGAGTTCTCTGGCCTCAGCTCTCCAGGTAAGTTGTGCGGAGCTCCCTCGCCACACGTCTTCACTCGGCCATGTCAAGCCACGCCCACCTCGCCTCATTTTTTAAACAATATTCTTAGGTTGGATGCTCCAATCAATGATAAACACCAAATGCTTAGAGAAACATTTAATTTAGGCAGAACTGGCAAAACTCTATCCAGATAACAGAGTAATTAATTTCATAGAAAAAAAAATAGAGACGATAGCAGACTGAAATCGAACAAGAATTTCATACATTTTACAGTAAGATTTACAATGTAAACACTTCCCCCTGAATAACATGCCTTGTATGTTTCCCACACCCTGTACATACAGCTTGCTCACATTAAAAATCACCCTACCTGCATCTACTGCATGTTATGAGCCAAGATGGCGGACCATGGAGTTTTAGGCTGTCTGCAAACAGGAAGTGTCTTCTGACTTTGCCGCTCTGCATTCTGGGATTGCTGACCTTTTCCTGACCCCAGCTCTGCTCTGTCTGTGCAAAGCACAGCTATAACCCCGCCCCCTGCACTTTTGACCCCTCTCCGTATCCTAGAGTCCTGAACAGAGTTGAAGCCCAGTGGGGGAAAGAATAATAAGTAAGCGACTAAAAACTTAAAATATATTACTTTTAGATGCTGGGGGATATTTTTTTTGAGGGTTTGGGCTTTTTATTAAATGATGCTGAAGGTCCGGTTTAAGTAAGCTGTTTAGCTTCTCTTCAGTTTTTTTCTCTACTGTCATACTGACATTTTATCACAATTCATGGGAGCAGCCATGATGGGATTACTGCGACTGCCACCCCATTATCTTCTATTGAGATGTATGACACAAAGCACACCCCCAACCCTTCTCCTTTCAATAGAAGTCAATGGGGCAGCAGCTGCAGTAATCCCATCATGGCTTCTCCCATGAACCACAAAAGTTTTTTTTTTAGACAGTCCCTTTGATGTGCAGGATAAAAAATGAAACAAACAAAAGGCAATAAAGTTAATACATGTTTTATTATAAATAGGAGATAAGCAAATGCATAGAAGTAAAAGAAAGAAAGTGAAACTCACTGTTGTAGCAGTCTTGAATGAGTTCCAAGGTTTTCTCTTTCCTGTAATGAGAAAAGTTACGAACATATCACTACTCTGATAACTGTGCAATATCAATGCTAAAGCTTTACTCCTATCAATGTTTAAAGTGGACCAAAACCCACCGCGATCGGTCCGGGAATCTATAAGATTCCCAGGCCGATCGATTCCCTCCCCCCGAGGCATCCAAAATCGAGATGCCCAACTGTGTGAAACCCCCCAGGTCGCCCCAATACACTTAGGCCCTTATTTATGAAGGAATAGCGACAGGTAGCGACTGGTGAGCGACAGGTAATGACGGGCACCGCCACGAGAACGCCGGCTCCCCACCACAATCACACATTTATCAAGCCGATCCTGCTTAGCGACTGAGATAGCGCCATATAGCGACTCATTCATCATTATTCCAGCCTCAGCCCACAGCGCCAGCATCCGACCTTGAACAGCGACAGGTATGACCTCTCGCTACCTGGCGCGCTCCAATGCATTTCAATGGAACAATCTTTAAATATTAATAATTAATTGTTATTGGTTTTTTTTTTTTTTAAATGTGAAAAATTCTGTGACCACTTCTGCCATGTTAGATAATTTTTTTTAATGTAAAAAAAAAAAAAAAAAATGTGTGCAGAATTGATATTACAGGTCTGATGTATTCATATTACTAAATTCTTTATTATTATTATTTTTTTTGGTTTCCAAATATATGGTGGTTTGGGGGTTAAAAAACTACTTTTAACACATCGCCGCCAGCGCTCTGGGGTTTAAACATGCATTTCACAGCGCAAGAATTTTTTGAGCGTGATTTTTTGATGAATATGGTGGGAGCCGGTCGCTCTGACCAGTCGCTATCATGCGCACCCATACATCGCGGAACCTGTCAAATAGCGATCGTCACCCCGTATTCAACATTACTGCACACCGACTCAGTCGCTATCAACAACCGAACAATGGCCAAGCACAGCAACTGCTAGCGGGCGCTGTGAAAATACTGCTACAGTCGCTCAACTGTCGCTACCTGCCGCTATTAATGAATCGGCCTCCCACATTGCTTCCCGGTCCAACGGCGCATGCATGAGCCGCGGCCGCATCCCCACTATCCCTCTAGTAGAGCACATGCACCCGCCAGGCATTTGTGAATGGCACACTCCCTGTTAGAGGGAAGCAGGGGATGCGGCTGCCAGCACACTGATTGGACGACCGGCCGCGCATGTGCCATAGTACCAGGAAGAGGTGAGTTAACTTTTGGGGGGTTTTACGCAGCGGGACAAGCCCGATTGATTTTTTATATTTTTATGCAGAATTGTCTGGCACTAAAGTGTTAATGTCACAATGCAATAACAATGTCATTCCATATGTTTTCGCTTTGTTACTAGTGGATATGTGTTCAAAAACAGACTTTAATCACACAGCTTCTGGCGCTCCGGGCTACGGAGACCCAATTCTGAGCGCCGGCGCTGTGTGAGGCAGTTTTTTTGATGAATATGGTTTGAGCCACTCACACTGACTGTTCGCTCCCATATAGCGCTGTACTGGTGTTATAGCGACTCACACATCAAATTCATCAATGCCGGCCAGCAACTGAGGAGCTCTGTAATAGCGACTCACGGCAGATCAGAGCGACCACTAGCAATCGCTCTTAGCGCCGCTGTACAGACGCTCATCTGCCATTACCTGACACTAGTAATGAATCAGCCTCCCCAACTGGACCCACTTCAAACAAATCAGAAGCTGATTCCTTCTTAAAAGTGGACCAAAATCCAGGATTTTGACTATCCTGGGTTTTGGTCCTTGCCCCCGTTCTGTGTGAAAACCCCCAGGTCACCCGAACAAACTCACCTCTTCTCGGTCATAAGACGCATGCGCGGCCACTCGTCCAATCAGCGCGCTCGGATCCGCTCAATCCAGGAGCTCGTCTAATATGACCAGATCCTAGCGCAATGGCGGCCGCATCCCCCGCTTCCCTCTAACAGGGAGCGTGCCCCCGCCAGCCATTCGCAAATGCGCCCTGCTAGAGAAATAGAGGGGATGTGACCGCTGCTTGCGCATGCGTTGTTGGACCGGGAAAGAAGGTGAGTTTATGGGCGACCTGGAGGGGTGATTCCGGATGCCCGGGGGGAGGGAATCAATCAGCCCGGAAATCTTATAGATTCCTGGGCCGATCTCTGTGGGTTTTGGTCCACTTTAATTCACCCAAACTGGGGGAATGTCTAAAGTGGACTACAAAGCAAGACAGGAAACTAAAACAATCCATATCTGGAGAAAAGCAAAATGTATTCACATTAATTGACTCAAATTCTTTCATTTACAAAATACAATATTTCTTACCGTTGGCGGAGCATGAGTAACATTTTCCAGAGGCTCGGAAGCATCTGCAGGGAGCCTGTTAAATTAATGACAAACAAAAGCCAATCATATCAACATTAGCGATATGAGATGCAATTACAATTCTGCAATTCATCAGGTGCCTTTATTTCATTTGTCTTATTTGCAGCAAGAACAAATGCATTTATTATTAAACAATATGGAGCTGGACAAATTCTAGTCAACGGCAGGAATTTGGGCTGAATTATCCACATTATCCAGTTTCCTGGAGTCATCCTAAACTAGTGTTGCTCCAACACTGCTCTGGTCAGTAAATTGTAATTTGGCTGAATATCCCCCAAAATTCAGGTACTGATTATATTATTATTAATCTATTTTAAATTATGTTTGAAAAAAAAAAATATTGTTTAACAATATTACACACACATATATATATATATATATATATATATATATATATATATATATATGTAATATTGTTATAAAATATTATTATATCATATTTAATATTCTATTATATATATGTTAGAACATATATATATAAAGCTACAGTTCCTCTTAGTAAAAATACAAAATAATTTTCCATCTCTTTATTTACTATTCTTAAAATAAACCACTGTTTAGCTTGAAAATGAGCCAACTGTATTGAGGTTTTAAAGGTGTTAAAGCGGAACAACACCCAGGATTTTGACTGTCCCGGGCTTTGTTCCCTGCCCTGGGGGCATCCCGGTTTGAAATGCCTGGCTATGTGAAACCCTCCATATCGGAAAGAAAAACTCACCTTTTCTTGGTCCTGTAGCACATGCACTGTGCGTATGTAATGTTCTCCAAATGGCTATGTATATGGCAATCTTGTTTGAAAGCGGGCGCATCCCCACCCCCAGCTTATCTGAATGTCTGGCGGTAGGAGCGTGCACACAGCTCAAAGATGCGGAGAGGCGGACGTCCAATATTTACATCGGCGAGGGAGCCAGGAAGAAAGTGAGTATGGCGGCGCCCGGGTGGTAGGGGGGGTCACACGTGTTATCCTGAATTGGGATGCCACGGGGAATACCAGCAGTCGAATCTGGAATCTTTCAGATTCCAGGGCTGGCCACTTTGGGTTTAATGTAGAACAAAACTCTGGATTTTTGCTATCCTAGGTTTTTTGTTTTTTCCCCGGGGTATCCCGAACTGGGATGCTCCGCTGTGGGACCCCCCCCCCCCCAATATGCCCAGAAAACACATTTTCCCAGTCAAATGTCAGATGTTTAATTTGCCGAGGGGGTCAGGAGGCACCCTGGGGGGGGGGGGGGGGGGCTGGGGGAGCCAGGATGAGGCCAGTGGCTGGCCGTAGAGTCTTTTAACTTCTAAGGACGGTCACACTGGGTTTTGTTCCGCCTTGAAAGAGGTGTGATTTCAAAGCTGGACCAGATCCTGCCCTGGAGTCTATGAGACTTCAGGGCAGGCTTACTCTCTCCCCCCAGGGCATGTGTGAGCCCCCCCAGGGAGCTCGATAATCTTACCTTCCTCGAGTCTATGGCTGATTGGACGAGCGGCTAAATCTAAAAGATTCCAGGTCCGGCCGCTAGCCTGCCCCGGGGGCACCCTACATTAGATGGCAGTTGGCTCTCTCAAAAAGTGCGTCAGGGTGTGGCATTGGTGGTGGAAAAGCCCAGTTTTCTTAGAAAACCAGGCCACCACCGAGCCAACAGCAGCGCACGGTAGCTCGGATGGGGGGGGGGGCATATATTGAGTGGTGGACCCATTTTGGGATTTCCATCCACTTTATAAAACTGCTTAGCTTAGTAACCTGCTCCCCTAAAGCTCCCCCTCCGGCAATCAGTGATGTAAGCTATTTGAGAGAGCTTAACCCTATGCAGATATTATGAAATAGCATGTTGATTCTGTGCTCCTGAACTGCATGGGAGCCGCCATCTTGCCACACACATTAGAGTCCTGCTTCTCAAAAACCCAGTGCCACAGTCAAATCCCGTATTTCTAGCTAGAAGTAGTAATCCAACAGCTGTAATGACTCATCATTTCTCTGCTCACAGCAGAGATGGTCAAGATTGTTTCCACTGACTGAATGCTCTGTGGCTGCCGAAACCTATAGAGAAACAATTTTCCTCACGCACACACAGAATCGCTCCAGCAGCTGTTTATTCATCGTGTGTGTGGAGCATGACAGGCATGCTGCCCCATGTTTCCGAGGCATATCTCTCTCTCAGTTTGGTGTGGGATGCTGCTGGCACAGTACCCCTCTCATGATCATGTGTAAGCAGGACTATCAGCTGTGTAGCAAGATGGCCGCGCCCATGTAGTTCAGGAGCGCACAATCTTCATGCTGTACCACAATATCTATACGGGGGTTAAGCCCTCTCAAACAGTTTATACCACTGATCATCTAAGGAAGGGGGAGATTTAGGGGAGCACTTTACTAAACTTTCTTTTATTGACTGGAGGTCCGCTTTAAATGTTTGAAGCAATGTGACTAAGTGTGTTAAGTCCCAAGAGACAGTACTGGTTTAGGATTGTATGTAATGACATTACCGTATTTTTCGCCCTATAAGACACACTTATTTTTCCCCAAAAGTGGGGGTAAAATGTCCGTGCGTCTTATTGGGCGAATGTAAAAAAAAAAAAAGAAGTCAACTCACCCGTTACTGGCGCTCCCGCGTTGCTGTCGGGGCTGCCGCCACACTGCGGGAGGCCAGGAGAAGATAGAGGAGTGTCGGGCTCTGTCCCCGCCCCCGCCGCTGCTATCGCTGTCTTTTCCGGCAGCAACAGCAGCGGCAGGGACAGAGACAGCGCCCGCCGCTCCTCCACCTGCTGCCTTTTCCTGCCAGGGCACATGCGAGCACCCCGGTCTGTGCAGCAGGTGGGCATGGCACACCCACCCGCTGCCCTGACCCGGGTATTCGTTGTGAAGGGGCAGCAGATGGAGGAGCGGCGGGCGCTGTCTCTGTCCCTGCTGTTGGTGGCTTCTTACTGGCCGGGCCATAGAGGGGGTGGGTGTGGCCTCCGCCGACGCGATGCAGGCCATGCCCACCCGATACACGGAGCCGGCCGCTTGTCAGTGAAGTGGTGCCACACTGCTTATATGGGGGAATGAGAGGAGGGGGGAATGCCATACTGCCTATATGGAGTCATGGGATGGAGGGAATGCCACACTGCCTATGGGAGGGGGGAATGGCACACTGCCTGTGGGAATGGGAGGGGGGAAATGCCACACTGCCTATGGGAATGGGAGGGGGGAATGCCACACTGTCTATGGGAATGGGAGGGGGGGGGCATGCCACACTGTCTATAATGGTGTGTTTTAGCACAGTTGGTTTAAAATATATATATATTTTTTAAACTCTATATTTAGTTATTTTCCAATACAGAGAGTGCAAAAGCAAGTAGTCAAAAGAAAGAAAAGAAAAAAAAAACCTTTCAGGTTAGGACAAGAAGCACAATACAGCAAAACAGGCTCCTGCACCCCTCTCCTCCTCCTCCCCGACCAACATAAGCCCGTCGGGTTCCGCCTGGCAATAATGCCACTGGTTATCCGGACAAGGCCCGAAGAGTACCCCCCCTCTTCATCTGAAGGTTGGCTCCCATCCGCTACGTCCAAGGCGGGGGGGGGGGGGCAGAATGAGAGAAAGGGGCACCATAGCTCCGGGTGGTCTTATTAAGTCTGTTTTGCAATACGGGTCTACCATGAGCTCCATCTCTGACACTTGGGCTGGGGTTACCGCTCCGCTGCATTGAAACAAAATAAGCAGAAGGGGAAAGAAACGGAGAGAAACAATGGGGGGAGAAACTGCAGAATGATTTGGTAGGATAAAAGGGGAGGGAAGGGGGGCAGGGGAGTCCACCTCACTCACGCCCGGGGCCAGGGGGACAGGCGGGGGGGGGGGGGGGGGGTCCGGCGCCAAACTCCGAACAAAGATCGCAGAGTCTCGAAAGAGATCCTCTCGGATCCACTCCCCTTTTGTAGGGGTGTGTTCCGATTTCCAAATCTGGGGATCAGTGCCCTAGCTGCATTAATCAGGTGCATCAGTATTGATTTCTTGTAGCTGGTGACGCTACATGTGCTGTAATGTAGAAGCATGAGATCTGGGCAACACTGAGAGCCTGTGATTTCTGTCATAAGCGGAACCACTTCAGTCCAAAAAGGTTTGATCCTCGGGCATGTCCAAAAAATATGGAAGAAAGATCCGTCTTCTTCCCCACACCTCCAACACCTAGGCGAGGTTCCGGGGAAACATGCTGTTAGGTACTTTGGGGTATAATACCACCTGGAGAGGTATTTGTTTCCTGTGTTTGCACTGCAATTGAAGATTTGTGGGTAAGTGTGAATATCTTTTCCCACTCCTCTTCTGTGAACTCTCTCCCCAGGTCTCTCTCCCACTGCTGACAGTATGGTGGCCTTAGTCCTTGCTCCTTGCACAGCAGTTGGTAAATCTGGGAAGTAAACCCAGTCGGGGGATCCTTTCTTGTGATAAGAGATTCAAAGCCCGTAAGGTTTAGCTCGAGGGCATCTCTGGGGCCTGTCTGTTGCAAGTAATGCTGGAAAAGCAATAATCGCCAAGGATCTAGTCGTGGGTTGTTCCACCGGTCTCTAAGTTCTGCTACAGAGCACCATGTCCTCCTTCGTATTAAGTCTTGCCCTCTCACCATCTCCAATTCTCCCCAACCTGTCGTCATCCGGAGTCTTTGACCGCTCGGAAGGTCGGGGTTGTCCAGTAGTGGGATTAGTGGGGATGGCCAGGGGGATATCTCTTCTTTCGACCTCAGCCCATCCCAGACCTCAAGGGTCTCCTTAACCATGGGGTTGATTCTCACTCACTTAGCTGAATTCCTGGATGCCCACGGCAAATCTTAAAATATTTGTTTTTCTTATTTTCCTCCTACAAATCCTAGGTGCTTCTTATGGGCAGGTGCGTCTTATAGGGCAAAAATACGGTATTTCTGTTTGTACCTCACCTGTCTTCTTCTCTGGAATGAGCCTCGGGATGCTGCTTGGGGCTCTTTCTTGGGGGAGCCTTGTAATTTTGGGACTGCACAAGAAAAGAACTTGCTGACTTTTTAAGCAATCTTGGCTTGAAAGGCTTCTTGACCTTTGTAAAATAGTCAGCGTGCTTCTCTAGGAGATCTCCAGCATAGGTTTGTTTCTGTGGGTCCTTGTAGGGTCTTTTCTTTGATAGTTCCTCCTCATGCAGATCTTCTCTAGAGGTCACATGACTGTGCTGCCTGTCCCTTATACTTAGGATTGGAGTTGTTTCAGTCCATAAACTGAAAGGTTGTCCCATCTGGACTTCTCTGTAGGATACCTAAACAATACAATTCAAAACAATAATCATAGTTAAAGCTTTTTATTATTTATATTATATTAATATATTATTTTTATTGTTTATAAAGCACATTCATATTCTGTTGCACTGTACAATGTAGAAATTACAGGAGGGTAAGACAAGTAAGGTGGAGAGGGTCTCCCTTAGTGAATATTGCCCTTCACAATCCCCTGCCTTAAAGAGTTGATCAGGAAGAAGTAGTTCCATCATAGCCCCCCATTATTATTAGGAACTGTGAACAAGAGTCCACTCCAGCCCCTTCCTGAAAACATAACCCCCGCCCTGCCCCCTCCAAATATTGATCCTGCTAAAGTATTAAAAAAAATAAAGACACTCACCTTGACCCCAAATCTAGCCCCAAAAGTCAGCATGAACTACCGCCGCCAGGACCGAATTATGAGGGAGCGCAAGGGGGAACCAGGGGCCTCCACCACTTGCCCTGCTACAAAGCAACAAAACCGCTAACAGGACGCTGGCACGAGTCACAGACCATGTCCCACCTGGCGGCCGGAACGACTCGCTCCGTTCTCGTGGCGGCTACAGAGGCGGTGGGCAGCAGCAGGAGTGGCGGCCACGAAAGCAGCGGGCAGCAGCCGCATGCCCAGAGTGAGCCAGCCCCCGTGTGGGTGCGGCCCATGACTCCCGCCAACAACGCTGGCATGAGTCACAGGCCACGCCCACCCGGTAGGCCAGAACCGGCTCACTCCAAACCCGCGGCAGGAGCGGTGGCTATGAAGACGGCAGGCAGCGGCAGGAACTCCGGGAAATATAAGTTTTCTTTGTTTTTGGTGCATGCTGCACACTGCCTGTTATTAGGATGCCTGCACACTGCCTGTAATTGGGATACCTGCACACTGCCTGTATTTGGGATGTCCGCACACTGCCTGTAATGCTGGGTCTGTTATGGGGTGATGGGGAGGATTCTGCACACTGTCTGTAATGGGGTGATTGGGAGGGAGGTATTCTAGCACACCATTTGGTTTAGAATATTTTTTTTCTTATTTTTCTCCAAATCCTAGGTGTGTCTTATGGGCAGGTGCATCTTATAGTGCGAAAAATACCATATTTAAAAAAACACAAATTTGTTACAATATCTAAATTTCCTTAAAGGTTTAGGTTTTAGGCTTTGCTTTTTAGTTCATGTAGCAAATGCTTTTGTAAAACCGCCTTGGAAATGTGTTCTACTATAACATCCAGTCCACAATACAGGTAATGCATTGCGCGGTTCTCCATAGAGTGGAGAGTTCCCATTATAAATAAAAAGACAATTTAATGGAAATTACTCCAGCAGCTTTGGAGCAGAGGAGGTATTACTAACCTTGCTGTGTTCAAAGAAATTGCGCTGGGAATGATGACAAGATGTCGAATGGATCTGATGAAGCTCCTTCTTACATTTTTCATAGGCTCGGAGTAACCTCTCTTTGTTCTGCTGGTCCCTGTCTGTAAAGAAGTATGAGAAAATCTAGTCCGGCATTTATAATTAATCAGCATGTTACAATATATAAGAAGGTTCAAATATTGAAAGCTGTTGATTGCCTGGCCAGTTAATATTACAAAATGATGCAAGGTGAGGTGACCTTAATCATTTGCACAGGTGGGTAAAAGCCACCCATAGATTTTTCTGTCTTTTCATTTCAGTAATTTTTATTGAAGATATCTTCACTTTTGGTATATCTGATGTAACAGATCATAAACATCCTTATATAAACCACTTTGTGCACATAAACACATCATTTCAATTCTATATTCTAATTATAAAGTATACAGGCTTATGTCATAAAAAACTAGACACAGTACATCTTATCAATTTCATTAAATCTAACCCCTTCTCACACATTAATTAAAGTAAAAAAAATACCCAAGCATAAATTATAACAAACAAATCAGCATATAACACAACATAATAATGATAAAAGGTTTGAATTAAAATCGGAAGGTAAGAGTTTTTCTATCTTTTAATACTGGTGAAATGCGAAATACAGAAGACCACATGTAAACCTGTTCCGCTTATTTAAACCAGTTCAACATACACAGTCATATGTAGGCCACTTAAAGTGGACCAACACCCAGGATTTTGACTATCCTGGGTTTTGGTCCACTTCGGTGGGGCACCCCGATCGGGGGTGCCCTGCTGTGTGAAACCCCCCAGAAAGCCCCGAAAACTCACCTCTCTCCGCTCCCACGTGACCGCTGCAGCCAATCCCCGCCGGCGGACAAGCGAGAGGCAGCGCCGGACAAGCAGAGCGTGTCCGCCGCCGCCCCCCGCGCGTCCCTCTAGCAGGGCGCACTCCCGCGCCGGCCGTTTGGGACGCACGGGAGACGGTGGCGGACACGCTCTGCGCATGCGCCGCTGGAACGTGGAAAAGGTAGGATTGCGGGCTTCCTGGGGGGTTTCACCCCGCGGGACATCCCGATTTCGGATGCCCCGCGGGGAGGGATCTGATCGGCCCGGGAATCTTATAGATTCCTGGGCCGATCCCCCCTAGGTGTTGGTCCACTTTAAGGTGCTGGGACTGTCCACATTTGGCACCAAGAAACTGGGTGATTAAAGTGAACCAAAAGCCAGGATTTTGACTATCCTGGGTTTTGGTCCTTGCCCTGTACAACCCATATGGCCCATAAAAACTCACCTTTCCCCAGTCCTACGCCACATGCGGGGGCCTCTCATCCAATCTGAGATGTCTGTGCATAGAAGTAATGCATGCTCCAGTCTATCTAAATAGCTAAGGGGCGGGAGCACAAGCACAGACCGAAGATTCTGGGGATACGTCCGTCAGTGTTTACATCATCTAGAAACCCAGAAAGAATGTGAGTTTTGTGGCACGCCAAAGGGGGGGTCACATTGCGAGGCATCCTGATTTGGGATACCTCAAAGGAAGGCAGCAGCCTGGTTGGGTTTTGTTCTGCTTTAAGCTTCCCTTCTCTTTAAACTTCCCATATTGTTAAGCCCAGAATTTCCTGCAATACTTCTTAATCCCTATCTCTAAAGGTAAAAAAAGCCACCAGTTGGCCAAAATGTACTGGTCTTGGAAATCAGGTCCTTGATTTATTCATGAAGCCAGCTGCCTATAGGGAGGGACAGCACAGGCTAAATTCACAGTGACATTGGCAAGTAGCCGAGTGCTGTTCCACCTGTTTCCTTGCAAAATTGATGTTGTCACTCAAGACTCACATGTTTTGTGTAGTCAGAATAGAGGAGAGCTCTGGGGTGGGGCGATTAAAGGTGTGTCTAGGCTTCTTTTTTTACCAGAAGGTCTCATAGGCCAAAATGGATGTACTAAAGTCTTTTATGAGCCTTACATACTATGTTACGTATGTTATGATGGGTTGAAATAATATGGGGACTACTAGTTATGGAATTGACAGTTGGGAACAGTCAGTAATAGTTCCCTAAGCATCTACAATAAGGTTAATGGGATTGTTCACTGTAGAAAGGTGTAAGTCAGCAAATAGCAAAAGATGAGCCCAGGCATGTGTCTCATTATGAATGATTCCACTCACATGTATCTGTGAACCAGAAGGTTCTGCCACATGCATAAACAGGTGAGCTGTCCTAGAATGCGAGGGGTATCAAAACAAAGTTTTCAGAGAAACTTTTCAAAGTAATTCTTGACTTCAACACACTTATTCCACTAAGCCTCCAGTTATCGGATGCCCTCAAAATTAAAAGGAGACTTCTGGAAATGGCTCTTCCAAAATCACAACAGACAAATTCCTCAACATAGGTTTAGAGTTTTCCCTTGAACCCCTTTTGGTTCCAACACTGTAACTTATCAGTCCCCTCCCAGTCACATGTTTCACATGACATGGCAGACTCAACATGTGCGATGGGTCTCCTTCTAACCTGCTCAGACCAGTTTCAAATAGTTCTTGTTTCTCATTTTTCGTTCCCTGCATTTCCTGACAATAGCTAAACTTAATGTTCACTACAGCTTTCCTCATACGACTGCCATCTTATGTCCCATCTGTAAACTCTGTAAGTCTTAATTAAAGTCTTTCTCTCTCCTAGTCTAGCTAAAGTAATCTACCTAACAAAGGGTGCCTAATAAACGCCAAATGTAATTACTAAGAGGCTGATTTATTAATAGCGCCAGGTAGCGACAGTTGAGCGACTGTAGCTGTATTTTCACAGCGCCCGCTAGTAGTCGCTGTGCTTGGCCGTTGTTCGGTTGTTGATAGCGACTCAGTCGGTGTGCAGTAATGTTGAATACAAGGTGATGAGTCGCTATTTGACAGGTTCCGCGCTGTATGGGAGCGCATGATAGCGAATGGCCATAGCGACCGGCTCCCACCATATTCATTAACAAATCACGCTCAAAAAATTCTCGCGCTGTGAAATGCATGTTTAAACCCCAGAGCGCTGGCGGCGATGGGTTAAAAGTAGTTTTTTAACCCCCAAACAACCATATTTTTTGAAACCAAAAAAAACAAGTTTATAAAAACATTTTGTAATATGAATACATTAATATCAGACCTGTAATATCAATTCTGCATAATTTTTTTTTTTACCTTAAAAAAAATATCTAACATGGAAGAAGTGGTAACAGAAATTTTCACATTAAAAAAAAAAAAAAAAATTATTAACAATTAATTATTAATATTTAAAGATTGTTCCATTGAAATGCATTGGAGAGCGCCAGGTAGCGAGAGGTCATACCTGGCGCTGTTCAAGGTCGCTCGCTGGCGCTGTGGGGTGAGGCTGGAATAATGATGAATGAGTCGCTATCTGGCGCTATCTCAGTCGCTAAGCAGGATCGGCTTGATAAATGTGTGATTGTGGTGGGGAGCCGGCATTCTCGTGGCGGTGACCGTCATTACCGTTCGCTCACCAGTCGCTACCTGGCGCTATCCCTTGTTAAATAAGGGCCTCACTCTTCTTACAAATCTCTCAGATCCCGTTCCAACATTTTAACTTATAAGTCTCCTCCATCACAAATGTCTCACATGACAAGGCAGACTCAACATGTACACTAACAAGCTCGGATCAGTTCCCAATAGTTCTTATGTACTCATTCTTATGTATGAACTACTTTAGTTTCCCTTCATTTCCTGACCTATAGCTAAACCCTATTTTCAAGCTTTCCTTTTACCACTGCCATCTCGTGTCCCATCTGTAAACTACAAGTCGTAATTAAAGTCTCTCTCTTCCCCAGACTAACTAAAATATGGTACCTAAGCCTCCCTAACTGTAACTGCTAACCACTTTAAGTAAGGCTATCGCAGCACATATGAGCCTAAGGGGTAAAAATTCAGGAATTTGGGGAGTGGGTTCTGTTTGCTTGGGTTTTGTGGGTAGTGATGTGGGGTAGGATTGCTGACAGTCTTTAGCACACTGGCAGGGCACAAACTTAACAGAAGACAGTCTCTTAAAGTTGGCCAATCATCGGCGGTAATTGGTACTCACTTTGTTTAGCAGTTCAGATGTTACATTAAATTTTATCAGGCTTTAGTTATCCACGTTTGCAATCCAACTTGTGATCCACAGCACACATACTTGGGGCCCCTTTAATAGCAAGGTAGCTGCAGTGATTTCCTGTCCCTCAATGGTAAAGCTTCATCCACAAGCACCAGGTTCCAGATGGCTTGCTTCTCCTTCTACTTTAGCAAGGATAACAGACTGGCTGGATTCCTCTCTTGTCTGCTGGATGGATGTCTCGCTCCTGCACAGGGCTTCTTTCAACTCCAAACTCTACATTTAAGATGAGCTAATGCTAAACTTTTTACATGTTCTAACCCTTTTTAAGGGATACCCCCACAGTTGACTACAGTTAGGGTTCTCTTATAACCTTGGTTGTTAGTCAGACCACTGTAACCATTCCTCACATGTTCAGCCGTGTGAGAGAATGTTTGTCAGGATCTGGGCCTCTAACCTGTTACATTTCAACCCAAGCTCATCCTCTGAACTTATACTGAACTGCAGCAATGACTCAGGTGTCTAGCGGCCTTATTTATCAAGGGCTAGCGCCAGGTAGTGTCTGACGAGCGCCAGGTACCGACAGCTAACGGCGGCTACCGACTCAAGTACGCCCGGCGGCGGTCACAATGACGCATTTATCACGCTAAATGAGGCTAGCGCCGGCGATAGCGTCAGCTAGCGCGGGATTCATCATGTAGCCGACTGCAACGAACAGCGGCGCTACTAATCCCATCACAGCGCCAGGTATGACCTGTCGCTCCCTGGCGCTCTCCAATGCATTTCAATGGAGCAATCTTTAAATATTCATAATTAATTGAGTTTAGGTTTTTTTTTTTTTTTTTTTACCGGCAAAAATTCTGTGACCACTACGGCAATGTTAGATATTTTTTTTAAGGTAAAAAAAAAAAAAAAATGTGCAGAATTGATATTACAGGTCTGATATTAATGTATTCATATTACAAAATGTTTAGAAAAACTTGTATCATTTTTACATTAAACAAAATGGTTGTTTGGGGGTTAAAAACTACTTTACACACATCGCCGCCAGCGCTCTGGGGTTTAAACAAGGAATTCACAGCGCGAGAAATTTTTGAGCGTGATTTGTTAATGAATCTGCAGCAAGCCGTTCGCTCTGGCCATTCGCTGTCAGGCGCACCCATACAACGCGGAACCTGTGAAACAGCGACTCCTAACCCCGTATTCAACATTACTGCACACCGACTGAGTCGCTGTCAACAAGCAAACCCCGGCCAAGCACAGCGAATACTAGCTGGCGCTGTGAAAATCACGCTACTGGCGCTCATCTGTTGCTACCTGGCGCTATTAATGAATCGGCCTCTAGGTTAAAGCAGACCTTCACCTTGAATAAGAGCCTATCTTGTATGTTTCCCCCACCCTGTACATACGGATTTTAAGAGCCTTTGATGGCGGCTCATGGAGTCTTAGGTTGCCTGCAAACAGGAAGTGTCTTCTGACTGTGCCGCTCTGCATTCTGGGATTGCTGTCCTTTTCCTGAAGCCAGCTCTGCTCTGTCTGTGCAAAGCACAACTATAAACTGCCCGCCTGTGCTTTTAACCCCCTCTCCTCTCCTCAGTATGTGATGCTTCTGAGGCAAGATGGCGGTGCCCATATCCTAGAGTCCTGAACAGAGTTGCAGGCCAGTGGGGGAAAGAATAATAAATAAGTGACTAAAAACGTAAAATATATTCATTTTAGATGCTGGGTAATAGTTTTTTAAGGGTTTGAGCTTTTCAATAAATCATGGTGAAGGTCCGGTTTAACTGTTTTTTTTTTAGTTTTTTTTTTCACTCTCAAATAATTGTGTCACCTCTCCTGGCTCAAACCTAGAGGTCTGTTATTAAAGTATTAATGTCACAATGTTACAACAATGTCATTCCATGTGTTTTCGCTTTATTGCTGGTGGATATGTGATTAAAAATAGACTTTAATCACACAGCGTCTGACGCTCTATGCTACAGCGCCCAGATCCAGAGCGCCGATGCTGTGTGTGTCTTTTTTGTTGTTGAATATGGTGTGAGTCACGAGAGTCGGTCGCACTGAGCTGGTGCTACCTTTCACTCCCTGCAGCGCTGTACTGGTGTTAGAACGCCCAACATACATCTCATTCATAAATGCCAGCCATGTTACTACAGCGACTGAGGCGCTCTGTTACAGCGCTGGATAGCCGATCACGACAGATACTAGCGGCCGCTCTTAATGCCTCTGTACAGATGCTCATCTGCCGATAGCTGGCGCTAGTAATGAATCAGCCTCCACGTTAACTCTTTCTGACCTGTCTGACTACCATCTCCAGTGAGCCAAAAAAGATCCCTGAATCTACTGTATAGAATCTTAGGCCCTTATTTAAGAAGGGATAACGTCAGGTAGCGCCTGGTTAATGAGAGGTAGTAACAGGTAGCGACTGGTGAACGCCGGACACGGCACGCAATTACACATTTATCAAGCAGAATCTGTTTAGTGACTGGGATAGCGCCATGTAGCGTCTGATTCATCATTTTCACAGCCTCAGCGAACAGCGCCAGCGTTCAGCCTTGCACTGCGCCAGGTATGACCTCTCGCTACCTGTCGCTCTCCCATACATTTCAATGGACGATCCTTTTCTTCTCTTTAAACTGTTTTTTTTTCAAAAAAATCACAAAAAATTCTGTGACCTCTTCTGGCACTGAAAAAGCAGTTTTTTCATAATTTTTTCATTTTTTATATATTTCCTAAGAAATGACATTACAGGTCTGCCATTAAAATGTTCATGTTACAATGTTGTTACAATGTAATTCCATATGTTTTCGCTTTGTTACTAGTGGAAAGATGCTGAAAAACAGACTTTAAACACACCGCCTCCTGCGCTCTGGGCATCAAACAAGCATTTTTCAGCGCCAGAGATTTGTGAGGCTGTTTTTTTGCTGAATATGGTGTGAGTCGGTCGCTATGAGCAGTCGCTAACATGCGCTCCCATACAGAGCTGTACTGGTCAAATAGCGACTCTTCACAATGTATTCAACATTACTGAACAGTGACTGAGTCGCTATGAAGTAGCGACTCACAGCCGAGCACTGCGACTACTAGCGGGCGCTCTGAAAATGCCTGCTACAGACGCTCATCTGTCGCTACCTGGCGTTAGTGATGAATCAGCCTGCCCATTATTCTAGTGCTACCTACCCAGCCTACCTGTCACATTATCCCTGATTTTAATAGCAGGACACATATAAAATGTGCTGATAGGCACCAATGTGGGGTCTTGCCCAGATTAAGGCCCTTATTCATGAAGGGATAGCGTCAGGTAGCGACTTGTAAATGACAGGTAGCGTCAGGTGAACCCCGGACACGGCAGCAATTACACATTTATCAAGCAGATTCTGTTGCGCGACTGGGATAACGCCATGTAGCGTCAGATTCATCATTATCCCAGCCTCAGCATACAGCGCCGGCGTTCAGCCTTGCAGAGCACCATGTATTACCTCTCGCTACCTGTCGCTCTCCCATACATTTCAATGGACATTCATTTATTTCTCTTTAAACAGGGGGTTTTTATTAATTTTTTTTTTTATTCTCAAATAATGTTGTGACCTCTCCTGGCCTAGAAAAGGACATTTTTAAAAATATTTTTCAGTTTTTATATATTTATGCAGAATTGACATTACAGGTCTGGCATTAATGTGTTCGTGTTACAATGTTATTTCAATGTTTTCACTTTGTTACTGGTGGATACATGTTAAAAAACAGCCTTTAATTACATAGCCTCCGGCACTCTGGACTAGAGCGAGGCACTTTTGAGCGCTGCAGGTGTGTGAGGCTGTTTTTTTTAAGAATATGGTGTGAATTGGTCGCACTAACCAGTTGCTACCATTCACTCCCATACAGCACTGTACTGCTCATATAGCGACTCCCCACAATGTATTCATCAATGCTGCACAACAACTGAGGCGCTCTGAACTAGCGTACCACGGCCGAGCACAGCGACTACTAGCGGGCGCTCTGAAATGCCTGCTACAGTCGCTCATCTGTCGCTACCTGCCGCTAGTAATGAATCAGCCTGTTAGTTTGGTTTTACACAGCATATGGGTAAACAACCATTGTGCAATGATCAGGTAAATCGCACACTGTGCTCACATCTTAGTTGGAGGGATGGTGACCTGATGTTTCCTCGGCTATCTTCATTTACAGCTGCAGCTGGATGTCCAATTACAGCTGGGAAAATGACCCACAATGCTCCATTCTTAATGTCATCCTGCCATGCACGCTAATGATATTGCCTTTCTTGACCAGTGTTTGAAATATAAACTGGAATTGTTTCCTAGAGGAAAAGGTAAACTGGTCGTCACAAAGCCCGTCTGTCTCCGCAGCCTTGTTAGAGAGCTTTGTCTTGTAAAGAACACAATTACAGATGATTTCTTCAAAGTGCGTTGTGTGCTGTAAATCGATATACACACAGCTGGAGGGAGGAGGCGGCAAATACATGTCTGTGTATTACAATCGTATCTGCAAAACTATTCCTGAGAATTCTGATGTTTAGATTGCAATGGCTGTATATAAAGTGTCTTCCACAAAGTGATACAACACACACAATGACTTTGTTCTCGATATTGCCAGTTGTAGCATAACAAAGGGCTTTTCCATTGGCGGGATCCCTAACCTGGAGGACGTGGAAGAACATCGGTGTACTTACCATTAATTCTGTCAAGTCCTTTTCTTATAGTACAACTGAGGTTGGGCACTATATAAATTTTTTTAAGAAGCTCCTGATGCCCAGGACCTGTTTAAGTATTCCTCTATCCAGTCAATGTTCCCAGTGTATTCCTGTATCCAGTCAGTTCTTGTTCCCAGAGTATTCCTGTATCCAGTCAGTTCTTGTTCCCAGAGTATTCCTGTATCCAATCAGTTCTTGTTCCCAGAGTATTCCGGTATCCAGTCAGTTCTTGTTCCCAGAGTATTCCGGTATCCAGTCAGTTCTTGTTCCCAGAGTATTCCTGTATCCAGTCAGTTCTTGTTCCCAGAGTATTCCGGTATCCAGTCAGTTCTTGTTCCCAGAGTATTCCGGTATCCAGTCAGTTCTTGTTCCCAGAGTATTCCGGTATCCAGTCAGTTCTTGTTCCCAGTGTATTCCTGTATCCAGTCAGTTCTTGTTCCCAGAGTATTCCTGTATCCAATCAGTTCTTGTTCCCAGAGTATTCCTGTATCCAATCAGTTCTTGTTCCCAGAGTATTCCTGTATCCAGTCAGTTCTTGTTCCCAGAGAATTCCTGTATCCAATCAGTTCTTGTTCCCAGTGTATTCCTGTATCCAATCAGTTCTTGTTCCCAGAGTATTCCTGTATCCAATCAGTTCTTGTTCCCAGTGTATTCTTGTATCCAATCAGTCCTTGTTCCCAGAGTATTCCTGTATCCAGTCAGTTCTTGTTCCCAGTGTATTCCTGTATCCAATCAGTTCTTGTTCCCAGTGTATTCCTGTATCCAATCAGTTCTTGTTCCCAGTGTATTCTTGTATCCAATCAGTCCTTGTTCCCAGAGTATTCCTGTATCCAGTCAGTTCTTGTTCCCAGTGTATTCCTGTATCCAGTCAGTTCTTGTTCCCAGTGTATTCCTGTATCCAGTCAGCTCTTGTTCCCAGTGTATTCTTGTATCCAGTCAGTTCTTGTGGCCAGAGTATTCCTGTATCCAGTCAGTTCTTGTTCCCAGTGTATTCCTGTATCCAGTCAGTTCTTGTTCCCAGTGTATTCCTGTATCCAGTCAGTTCTTGTTCCCAGTGTATTCCTGTATCCAGTCAGTTCTTGTTCCCATTGTATTCCTGTATCCAGTCAATTCTTGTTCCCAGTGTATTCCTGTATCCAGTCAGTTCTTGTTCCCAGAGTATTCCTGTATCCAGTCAGTTCTTGTTCCCAGTGTATTCCTCTATCCAGTCAGTGCTTGTTCCCAGTGTATTCTTGTATCCAGTCAGTTCTTGTTCCCAGAGTATTCCTTTATCCAGTCAGTTCTTGATCCCAGAGTATTCTTGTATCCAGTCAGTTCTTGTTCCCAGTGTATTCCTGTATCCAGTCAGTTCTTGATCCCAGAGTATTCTTGTATCCAGTCAGTTCTTGTTCCCAGTGTATTCCTGTATCCAGTCAGTTCTTGATCCCAGAGTATTCTTGTATCCAGTCAGTTCTTGTTCCCAGTGTATTCCTGTATGCAGTCAGTTCTTGATCCCAGAGTATTCTTGTATCCAGTCAGTTCTTGTTCCCAGAGTATTCCTGTATCCAGTCAGTTCTTGTTCCCAGAGTATTCCTGTATCCAGTCAGTTCTTGTTCCCAGAGTATTCCTGTATCCTGTCGCAATTGTCCAGAGCATTTTAGTTAGATTCTGTTCCATGTTCTATTCCAATCAGATCCAGTCTGATCCTGTTTTTAAGAACTCTATGGTGAGACTCCTGATGCCTAGGACCTGTTTCCAGTGTCTTTCTCTATCCGGTCAATTTTTGTTCCCAGTGTAATCCTCTATCCAATCAGTTCTTGTTTCCAGAGTATTCCTGTATCCAATCACAATTGTCCAGATCAATTTAGCTGGATTCTGCTCCATGTCTGTTCCTGAATCCAATTAGATCATTTTCCCTTATTGTTTCTATTTCCAGTGTGTTCCTGTATCCAGTCTGATCCTCTCTGTGTGTTCATGTATACAGTCAGATTCTGCCCCTGTGTGTTCCTATATTCAGGCACATCCTGCTCCTAGTGTGCCCCTGGATCATTTACTCAATATTTTTCGGTATCCAGTTGAAACTCGTTCTCTTGGGTTCCTTCATCAAATCCCCTCATGCATTCCGGAATCCCCACCACCATCTTTTATGGACCAAATATTCCTGAAGCATTTGACCCGTAATTAAGCCACATGCTAAACCACTCCCCTACCATGCCCATCACCCACAACCTGGTTTACATTGTCCCACACGAAGGACCCCAAAAAATAGTTTATCCTGGAAGGGCTTAATCCTCATGGAGAAGGAGAAGTGAAGAGGAAGATACAAGAAAAGACAAGATCAGGACAAAAAGGCAGAAAATATAGGAAGGGGGCAGGACCACCAGAGCAATATCCTTCAGAACATTGAGCCTGATTCTCATTCCTCCCAAGCAAACTGTTTTACTGGAGATGCTGAAAATGCTGCACCAGGCCTCAACCCAGTACACCGCCTCCCTTAAGATTCAGGAGACTTTTCAAAATGGAAGGGAGTTTAAGAGAGAGAAAGAAAGATACATAACTAAATGAATTAAATACATAACTAAATAAAATAAATAACTATGTGATTTTTTTCCCCTCCTACCCAGGTTGTCATACAAAGAAAAGATACATTTTCAAACAGGGTCTATGAAGTGAAAAATACACTTGATATGAGAAAAATAAAGTATTATGTAACTGTCGTGCTAACTCCAGAATAGTCTCCTCGCATTCAACCAAAATCTGCACTTTAATGGGTGAGTTAAAGTGGACCCATCACCTGTTTTGCAGGCTAAGGAGTCTAAAGACTCCAGGGCTGATGTTTATCTATCCCCGGTGAACCAAGATTTGGGATACACCGCTGAGTGAATTCCACGGGAGTGTGCCGCGGACTACAGGGGAACTAGGGTCCCTAACCCTGTTCCTCAGAGCCTGCCAAAAGGTCATGTTTTGTGGATCATACTCATGTAAAGTAATTCGTGCAGCAGCAGAGCTATAGAGAAAGCAACGTGGAGATCCACAAAACATGTCCTTTTGGCAGGCCCTGAGAGGGAGGGTTCAGGACCCCTGAGGTAAGGCCACCAGTGCAGGACTAACAGTGATCCTTTTCAGGAGAAAAAAATTGTGTATAAAGAATTTTTTAAAGTTGGCCTGGGCAATGAGGAACTTCAAACAAACTCCAGGGCCTTTCTAGTTCCATCCCTAGGGGTATTACGAATTGGAATGCCGTGCTGTGTAAAACCCCCCGGAACACTCACCTTCTCCCAGAGCCCTCGCTGTGCCCCTGTGGTGGTGGGGGCATGCCAGGAAGCCACTCAGAAACCAGTAGGTTTTAGAGCACCAAACCTTGAGGAAGCTGTTGTGGAGGACAGAAGGTGATTATTTGTTTTTTCATTTTATTGCTCGACAGAGGTTTTATTTGTGGCCTTTTTAGGTTTCCTAGTAGCAAATTTAGCAACAGTTTTTTTGGCTCAGGAAAAAAAGACATAAACCCAAATATGTAATTCCAATAAACCCGACTGCCAGCTGGATTTGGTTGTCGGATCTAAAGTCACTCATCGTGTATCTATTAACATAATAAGAATAAAAATGAATGTTCAGTTATTATCAGCAGTCCAGACCTATTAATCAAGCCCTCACCTGCCACCCATTATTTCCAGGCAGATGTTCCATTATTTATGAAAGCTATAAAGGGAGGAAGCGCTGTGCCTGGGCCTCACTGAGGCTGGAATGTGTTGTGAATTAGGAGTATGAGGCTCACCAATGATGACAAATCCCAACAGGTGGAGAACCAATAAAACTTTATGGAAGCCAAGCAGTCAACTCCCTTTCTCAGATATTTTTAATTTACTGGACAGAAGGAATTCCATGTGTGGATTATACAACATATCTTTGATCGCAGAAGATATGGCACAAATAACGAAAGTGTGGAGCACAGAGAACAGGACTCTGCTTGGGGGAAATGTGGAGGCTGATTTAAAGTGGACCAAAACCCACGCCTATCAGCCCGGGAAGCTATAAGATTCTCAGACTGATCAATTCCCTCCCCCCAGGGCATCCATAATCGGGATGCTCTGCCCCATTTACTTAACTTGCTTCCCGGTCCAAGGGCGCATGCGCGAGCCGTGGCTGCATCCCCCGTTTCCCTCTAGCAGGGTGCATGCCCGCACAAGGCATTTGTGAATGTCCGGCGCGGGCCCACTCCTAGTTAGAGGGAAACGGGGGATGCGCCCGCCAGCGCACTGAGAGCCACTGGCCTTAGACGCCGTGACATCAGCAGCTCCGAGCGTGCTGATTGGAAGAGCGGCCGCGCATGCGTCGTAGAACCAGGAAGAGGTGAGTTGCGGTTGGTGATCTGGGGTGTTTCAGACAGTGGGGCACCCCCTTTTAACAGGGTGCCCCAGGGGAAAGAGTCAAAACCCAGGATAGTCAAAATCCTGGGTTTCGGTCCACTTTAAGCGCATGTATTGCCATTTGAGCATCTATGTAGCTGCGCTTAGAGTGCCCGCTAGTGGACGCTGCAAGCAGGAGTGGGGCGCTATAACCTAGCTTAGCGGTTGGACAAGTGACACTGTAGTATCCTGTCCAGCAGTGATATATGTGATGTCTGGAGGACGCTGTAGAAGTGCCCCGAGGAAAATGCCTAGAGGAAAAACCGCCCAGAGCAACGCCACATATAACAACAGGACAACGCTGCAGCGAACGATAGGTAGCGCCAGTTAAGTGCGTCCGACACTCGACGTTGAAGCCCATGAAATCAAACAAAGCCAGCGTGGCCGCTATAAAACTGGATGTTCTAGTGCTGGACGCTATATGAAAAAAGTCTGTTTCTCAACACATATCCACCAGCACAAGAGCAAAAACATATGGAATGACATTGTCTTAACACTGAAACTACAATGGCCGACCTGTATATACAATTCTGTATTAAAAAAAATAAATAAATATAACAATATAAGTGTTTAGTTGCTGGGCAGCAGAGGCCACACAGTATTTTGATCCTAAAACTGAGAAATAATTAAAACGCTATTTATACACAAGCAAAAAAACACCATTGAAATGTATTGTATTGTATGAAATATATGGGATAATGCTGCTGAGCGACAGGTGCTACATGGCGCTGCTGAACATACAGCGCCGGCGCTTTACACTGAGCCACCGCTAGTGATACATGTGAAGCTACATGGCGCTGTTAGAGGCGCTCACCAGATTGACTTTCATATATATGGATTTCACATACTGCACCCGGCGTTCACCTGATGCTACGTGGCATTAATGTTAATTAAATAACCCCCATTACTGAGACAACTTTTTGGACAGTGTTAGGAAGGAATAAAACCTTTATCAGATTCTTAAAGTGTACCAACAGTCTAAAAAAAAGCCCAAAGGACTCACTTTTCCGTCACAGGTCCTGATGTCCCTGCAGCCACGCAGCCGACTAATGTAAGCCGACTACTAAGCCGCTTCCGGGTTCATGGAGCATCAGGGATTTTATACTAAGATCTATGACTAATATGCCAAGGGGCCTCTATGTAATCTTCCCCACATGACCCATGATGTCACAAAAGGGGAGGGGTTGCACAGGAAAATCCCCCTCTATGCCCCACTTCTTCTGTCACATCATATGCGATGTAGGGGAGATTTCATGGAGGCCACATCTCCAACTATAAAAGCCAGCTCACCCGGCCCTCAACTCAGTTCCTCACTGGGTAGTGAGGATGAAAAAGGGGGAACCTAGTGTGTGACGGATGGCGCCACCACCTGAAGATGGCTGAGGGGGCCAAAAATGCCCTAAAGACCAGAGGAAACCCACCGCTGGATAGAAGAAGACCCGTGGAAGACGGTGCTCAGCTGGGGAAAGTAGAAGGAAGATGGGGACCGGTGAGTAGTGACATTTAGAATAATAAAGATGTTTGGGTCATTTTTTTTTTTACTACACATGGGTTGAACTGTTAAGGGGACCCCTATACCAGTTCACCTGGGTCAGGAGCCAGCGTGGCACCTGCCGGACTCGGCGGGGGACATGACGGTAACCGGAGAAATTACCCGCACTGGGAGCTGCTTTTATACTAAGATCTATTACTAATATACTAAGGGGCCTCTATTTAATCTTCCCCACGTGACTTATGATATCACAAAAGGGGAGGGAACTAGAGGGGTTACACAGGAAAATCCCATCTAGGCCCCACCCCTTCTGTCACATCATATGCGAAGTAGGTGAGTTTTCATGGAGGCCATGTCTCCAAAAATAAAAGCCAGCTCACCCGGCCCTCAGCTCAGTCCCTTACTGGGTATTGAGGATGAAAAAGGGGGAACCTAGCGCCTGATGGCCAGCGCCACCACCTGAAGACGGCTGAGGGGGCCCAAAAGTGCCCTGAAGACCAGAGGAGACCAGACGCTGGATAGAAGAAGACCCGAGGAAGACGGTGCCCGGCGGGGGAAAGTAGAAGGAAGATGGGGACCGACGGAGGAAAGTAGAAGGAAGATGGGGACCGACGGAGGAAAGTAGAAGGAAGATGGGGACCGGCAAGGGATAAGTAGAAGGAAGATGGGGACCGGTGAGTAGTGACATTTAGAATAATAAAGTTGTTTGTGTCATTTTTTTTTTTTACTACATATGGGGTAAACTGTTAAGGGGTTCAGGGGACCCCTATACCAGTTCACCTCGGTCAGGAGCCAGCATGGCACCTGCCGGACTCGGCGAGGGACATGCCGGTAACTGGAGAAATTACTCGCACCGGGAGCTGCTTTTATACTAAGATCTATTACTAATATACTAAGGGCCCTCTATGAAATCTCCCCCACGTGACTTATGAAGTCACAAAAGAGGAGGGGCCTAGAGGGGTTGCACAGGAAAATCCCCTTTAAGCCCACCCCTTCTGTCACATCATACGCGATGTAGGGGAGATTCCATGGAGGCCCTGACCCCAAGTATAAAAGCCAGCTCCTCCTGGCCCTCAACTCTGTCCCTCACTGGGTAGTGAGGATGAAAAATGGGGAACCTAGTGTCTGATGGCCGGCGCCACCACCTGAAGACGGCTGAGGGGGCCCAAAAGTGCCCTGAAGAGCGGAGGAGACCCACCGCTCGACAGAAGAAGACCCGAGGAAGATGGTGCAGCGGAAAGAAGAAGGAAGATCGGCACCGGTGAGTAGTGACATTTAGAATAATAAAGACGTTTGTGTCGTGTTTCTTACTACACTTCAGGGGACCCCTATACCAGTTCACCTGGGTCAGGAGCTGTCATGGCACCTTCCAGACTCGGCGGGTGACATGCCGGTAACTGGACAAATTACCCGCACCCCCATTTGGGGCATCAGGGGTGCGGAAGAGCCTATACAAAAGGGAATAAGTGCTTGTAGCTTTCAGGGACAGGGGAGCGGCCTCTGAGTCCTGGGTTACAAGCCCTTATACTTGGTGTCGGGGCTGGTTGGCTTTTTATAAATATCAAAATAAATGCATTTAATCATTGGAACTTTGTGGGTGCATCTTTTACCTACATTAAACCGGACCTTCAGCATCATTTAATTCCCCATCATCTCCCCATAAGTCACTTCCTTATTATCCTTTCCCCCGCGGGGCTGCAGCTCTGTTCATCCCTCAAGAATATGGGCACCGCCATCTTACCTCAGGAGCATCACATACTGCAAAGAGGGGAGGGGAGTGCAGGGGGGTGGGGTTATAGTTGTGCTTTGCAGAGACAGAGCAGAGCTGGGTTTAGAAAAAGGACAGCAATCCCAGAATGCAAAGTGGCATTGTCAGAAGACACTTCCTGTCTGCAGCTGCTGGAGACTCCACGGCCCACTATCTTGGATGGCAAAAGGCTCAAAAAACGAACTAAGTGCAGGTAGGATGATTTTTTATGTGGGCAATCTGTATGTACGGGGTGGGAGAAACATATAAGATAGACCTTTATTCAGGGTGAAGGTCTGGTTTAAATACATTTATATTATAGCAGAGTTATGTTAGTTAGTTGTGCTTTTTATAATCTTTTCCACCCCAATTTTGAGGGGTACAGGCATTTTAATACCTTCCTATGATATAAACATAATTGTTGTGGAATTAAGACTTTGTGGATATATATTTTTACGTTGATCATAAATGCTATTATTTGGAATCTGGTAAGTTTTATCTTCCCTCTTCTTTCTGTTTCTCTTGTATACCTTTCTTATCTCATTGCTTAATTTAGTTGTCGTTTTATTTCTTTGCTATTTATTTATCCTTTGCCTAGTGTGAAGGAAAAATCCAGTTTTAATGTGTAAAAACCGAGTGGATACAAGTCCGGAGTTCCCCCCTTTATTTCCCCCTGTAGCATTAAGGCTTTCTAGCCATAAACATGCACTGGACCTAATCTCCCAAGGAAGGAGAATTAGCATCTGTGAGTTGAGCCAAGTGCAGATCACAGACTTCCTGCTGATTCTCTCACACCTCTGAGCTGGGAAGGCCCCACTGAGTCTGAAGCAAAGTGATCCCTGGCAGTGAGCTTCCTCGCATCAAACACAATTGCCTTAGACAACGGCACTAACACAAATTGGACCGTAGCTGGGCAACTGTGTGTCCCCGCACCAAGCCAGATACAGAACCAGAAAGGGTCCACAAAACCGCACGTAGATGTACGATTCTCAGGGCCATGCGACCACGGGAACCTAAAAAAATAGAGATCTCGGGTTCTGACCAATCTAGGGACTCCATCTTTGGGCTCATCGAATGCCCGGCGTCCAGCCCAATCGCTTGGTGCCATATCTGGAACCATATGACCCCTAAAGGGTGTTAGGTTCTAAAACAGGTTCCACAATGGGGGGAGGAAACAGTCCATCCCTCAAAAGGGAGGGGGTGAAGGGTCCCAAGTCATAAAGGGGAAGGTAGAGGGAGGTCGCACGGCATGCGTGCTGGGGGTGCCCATATCATCTATAAGCGCTTCACATACCCCCTTGTGGGAGCTCATTATCACTATTCTACATCTGCATTTTAAGGTAACTCTGACTGTTGAATCTCTGTGTGTAACCCACTGTAACCTGTATCCCACTTCTCCGAACAACATTTGTATTCAATCCACCATAGTCAAATGTTTACTGCCTAGTGCGCTCATTGCATTAAAACCTACATTTAACTTAAGCAATCTTTTTGCCTTACCAAGACTCTGTGTGTCTGTGGCCTTGTTGGGCCATATAGTCCATCGGGGGGGGGGGCGTACGGTGCTTTGGGAAAGCGGGCTGCATGATCGAAGGTCCATGATTGTTAGTTAGATCACGTGACCCGCGGTTCCCTGACACCTTGTTTTTCCCTCCTTTCATCCCTCCAATCTGTTCTTTTTCCTTTTCTTCTTTATATTTCTTTTTCACTTTCTGTTTCCCTCCTGCCTGTTCCTTTGCTCTTGAACCCTCCTTACCCCATTCATTTCTTTTGACTCTATCTTTTTCATTTCTCCCTTTCTGTTGCCTTTTTTCATTGCCCTTTTTCTTGCCAACCTGCTTTACCCCCATATCTTTCCTTGTATTGCCCATTTTTTTTTCTTTTCTATTTTTTGTTTTTATCCTATACTTATTGTACTGTTCTCCTTTGTGAATGTCCATCTCCATATTGCGGCTGCTTTGTTTCTCTTGCAAAGTTAGGCTTGTGCTATGTAATTATTCATATCACCTAAATGTCTGAGGAAAATGAATAATGAAGAAGCCTGATCCATTTCTCCTGCGTACTGTATAGTCTTTTATTTTTCATATTTAGGATTGATGGATTGTGAAAGCTACTCAACAATGCCCTTGGCCTGTTGAAGAGTAATTCAGCCCAATGCAATCAGAGATTTTCCTTTATTCAACATTGTAACATAAATGATAAAAAGCAAATAATACATTCTAATAAGCTTCAGGGGATATGATTGCCCTTCAAAAACATAGGAATACTGTCATGCAATTAGTAAAGGGAGGCTCCCAGTGGCTGCAAAAACGGGATAATGAGATGCTTTCCTCCAACAGGATCAGTGCTGAGCTGAAAACATTAATGAAGGATTTTAAAGTGAACCACAGTGGCCAAACACGGGCCTGATTCCCCTCCCCCCACGGGATCTAGACTTGGGATGACCTGCTATGTGAAACCCCCCTTGAGTCCCCTGTAAATCTTACCTTCTCCCTGATCCAAAGGCGCATGTGCGAGCTTCAGCAGCCATCTACTTTACTTGTAGGCGGGTGTTTGCCAGGAATTTGTGAATGGTCGGTGCAGGCAAATACCCTGCTTAGAGGGCAGCGGGGATGCGGCCCCCGGCACACATGTGATGGGTGGGACTGTGGTGGCAGTTAGTAACTGTTGACAGCAGGTTGGGAAACCTGTTTATTCTTGCCTGATAGGCCCTACTCCTTCATGAGGACCAATGGCCAATTGTCATTGGGGAAGGATTTTGGAAGTCACTTGCTGTAGTTTAGAGTTGTATTAGAGATAGTTAGTGAGTTTAGATGAATTGCACCTTTTGCCAATTTTCACCGCTCCTGTCCCACTCTAATCCCAGATAATGGCGTCTGTTTAGCCTCCTCCATTCATTGCCATTGTTGTGTGTAGCAATGATGTCATTGCCACACTTATGCAATGACTGATCGCCCGCCATCTTACACTGATGGACATTACATAAATCATCCAGGAGGAAGGGACCTGATGGCTGGGGCCATCTTCCAGCCAGAGGAGGGGAACCAACGTAAGACTGAAGTGGGATGGGGGGCCCCCCATGTATGTGTACTGGAGTACATCTGTATGTGTTGAAGTGTACTGCAGGAACATTTGATGAAGACGTGGAGCCCCAATATATTAAAAGAACCATTTTAAGAGTCACTGTGTTCCTAATAGAGAGCCATTAGAAGGCCTGCCAGCACATCTAATAGATTTAAAGATTGGTAATTGGTACACCTCAAATAGATATAATCGATGGGGTGCTATACACGATGGGGTGCCTCACCACCTGACACTCAAGGAAAGCATCTAATAAATGGGTTGGTTGGATCGAAAGCACACCACAAACACAAAAGCTTGATATGCAATTAAAATTGTATTAGGGTATCAGAGATATATACAGTGGTAACAGTAGTTCTCTTGATCACATGCATCAGAAAAAAGGATACCATGAGTACTTCTGTGGACATGGGTGTCATCAGGAGCGTTTGTTCACCTCAATGTAAAAGTAGAGTAAGAAATTAACGCTAACATATAGACAATTCTATTGCTCTATATAAGGTAACCATGCATTACCATAGTAGGCTATGGGGTGAATCTGTCACGATCCTGATGAGAGAGCAGGGGATGTAGGCTGCAATATTTGGTCAAGGAAAACCGTGCACAGTATATACAGCAAGTAATTGGCAACAAATCTGGTCAGTTCAGTCATACATAGCCCCACTGCATCATCCCAGAAATCGCCCAAAAAGTATATTAAGCAAGATGTATATGCATAATCATGACGTAAACACAGTGATCATAATGACAATACATGGATAATATTACCGATCGGTAGCAAGTTAGTCAGTCAGCCTTTGTCAAGGCCTGCGATTGTCAAGGCCTTTCGGGGCAGAGGGCCCCGAAACGTTGGCATGTGTACTGCGATCACTGACTAACTTGCTACCGATCGGTAATATTATCCATGTATTGTCATTATGACCACTGTGTTTATATCATGATTGCTTGCTTAATATACTTTTTGGGCGATTTCTGGGATGATGCAGGGGGGCTATGTATGACTGAACTGACCAGATTTGTTGTCAATTACTTGCTGTATATACTGTGCACGGTTTTCCTTGACCAAATATTGCAGCCTACATCCCCTGCTCTCTCATCAGGATCGTGACAGATTCACCCCATAGCCTACTATGGTAATGCATGGTTACCTTATATAGAGCAATAGAATTGTCTATATGTTAGCGTTAATTTCTTACTCTCCTTTTACTTTGAGATGAACAAACGCTCCTGATGACACCCAGAACCCCATGTCCACAGAAGTACTCATTGTATCCTTTTTTCTGATGCATGTGATCAAGAGAACTACTGTTATCACTGTATATATATATATGATACCCTAATACAATTTTAATTGCATATCAAGCTTTTCTGCCAGCACATCTACCACAACACTTGTACCCAGAGGACACCTCAGGCTCCCAGAAGAATCTGCTCCCTCACACACTGCTGTTTAGCCCGGTGCATGTGGGCAAAACCCACACAATTATTACAAAAAGTTACTCAGCTTTAAAGCTGACCTTCACCCTGAATAAGAGCATATCTTATATGTTTCCCACACACTGTACATACAAATTGCTCACATTAAAAACCATCCTACCTGCATCTACTGCATGTTATGAGCCTTTAAACATCCAAGATGCTGGCTCATGGAGCATCAGGCAGCCTGCAAGCAGGAAGTGCCTTCTGACTGTGTCGCTCTGCATTGCTGTCCTTTCCCTGACCCCAGCCTTACTCTGTCTGTGCAAAGCACAGCTATAACCCCACCCTCTGCACTTTATTCAGCTCTCCTCTCCTCAGTAAGTGTGATGCTTCTGAGGCAAGATGGCGGCACCCGTATCCTAGAGTCCTGATCAGAGTTGCAACGTTGGGGGAAAGAATAATAAGTAAATGACAAAAAACGTAAAATATATTAATTTTAGATGCTGGGAAATAGTTTTTTTAGAGGTTTGGGCTTTTCATTAAATCATGCTGAAGGTCCGGTTTAAGGACTTTTCCTGGAGTACATCTTGGGACATCTTTTTCATTATGTTTGGGTGACTCATTTTAACCTGAGGTCAGTAAAACATACTGGGCAACTCAACAAGTCTGAGTAGCCACAACAGGGTAGGGGCTTATTGTAAATCTAAGGACACACCTCGTCTATGTTACAAATGGTACATGCCAAACGTGAAGAGTTGCACTGACTCATATACATACAATACTGTATGGATTATATGCATTCATTGTTAGTGGCGTAACTATATGAGACAGGGCCCTGGTGCAAACATTTAATGGGGCTCTGTCATGGCTCATACCGCACCCTCTTCCTGTCATTTTAATTCAGTTGGATACAGCTAGACAACTAAAGGCTGAATCAGCTGAGATGAATGATGCTTAGGGCTTTATTCATCAAGGGATAGCGCCAGGCAGTGCCTTGTAAGAGATAGGTAGCGGCAGGTGAACGCAGGCCGCAGCACGCAATACCACATTTATGAAGGCAATAAATCAACAGTCACTGAAATCAAATCAACAGTCATTGAAATCAAATCAACAGTCATTGAATTTAAACATGTCTGGGATAAGCACACATCTATCCTAAGATAAAGAGCACATACAGTATACACATAAGGGCAGACTAGATGGACCATATGGTCTCCTTCTGCCGTCAACCTTCTATGTTTCTATGTTTCAATTCTGGTGAGCGCCTCTTACAGCGACACATAACGACCGATTCGTCACCATAGACGGCTCAGCGGATCCCAGCGGCGCTCTGGCTTTCAGAGCGCCTGGTATTACCTGTCGCTCTCCCATACATTTCAATGGACGTTCCTTTTCTTCTGTTTAAACAGGGTTTTCTTTTAATTTTTTTTTTTTTTTGTATCAAATCATTGTGTCACCCCTCTTGGCCTATTTAAATACATTTTTGAAAACGTTTTTGATTTTTAATATTTTTATGCAGATCTGGTATTAAAGTGTTAATGTCACAATGTAATAGCAATGTCATTCCATGTGTTTTCACTTTGTTACTAGTGGATATTTGTTCAGAAACAGACTTTAATCACACAGCGTCTGCCGCTCTGGGCTACAGCGACACAATTTTGAGCGCCGGCGCTGTGTGAGGCTGTTTTTTTGATGAATATGGTTTGAGTCGCTCACACTGACCAGTCGCTATCGTTTGCTCCCATAAAGCTCTGTACTGGTGTTATAGCGACTCACACATTAGATTCATCAATGCCGGCAATGTTACTACAGCGACTGAGGCGCTCTGTAATAGTGACTCATGGTCGATCAGAGCGACCATTAGCGGTCGCTCTTAGCGCTGCTGTACAGACGCTCATCTGCCGTTACCTGGCGCTAGTAATGAATCAGCCTCTTAATATTTCTATGCAAGATGCCATGAGAGTACAAATCTGTAAAATAAGGTACAGGAGTGATGGGGCTCCCTGACCTTACAGGCCCCGCTGCTGGCTGTATGTTACTTGTGCCGCCTTCCTGTAGTTTATACGTTGTACAGCACCATGGAATACGATGCTGCTTTATAAATAAACAATAAAAATAATAATCTTATAAAAATATTTTTAGAATGAGTAGTCAATAAGGATATTCTTTTATAGCATTTCCAGATGTTTTGAACTAGAAATTGACCTGCAAAATTGACGCCTACCATACAACCCAGAAGGCGATGTGCGGATGCAGTTATTGCAGACACATGGATCGTTTTTTTTTTTTTTTTTGCACAATGTCAGTATCCTTTAACCTGAGTGGAACACAAAATTCATGATTGCTCGGAGTTGGGGATAGAAAGAGACCTTAAAGTGGAAGTCCAGTCCTGCTGAGGACCTTACCTTTTCTTCGGGCTCCAGCGGCATTCCCTCTGCATTTCTGGCCCTGGGCTCGCCATCTTGGAGATACTGCACAGAGTGGCATCCCCTGTTATGTGCGCGTGCCTGCACATCCACCCATTGGCTTAAACAGAGGATCAGGAGTGTGAACAGAGTGCTCCGTGGTGCCTCCATGCACAATGTTGGATTTGGGACAAATAAGTTAAGGTGTTTTTCATTTAAACCCCCTGTCCTGCCTCAGAGCTGGGGGAGATGGGCAAGATGGGGGGTAATTTAAATTGAACATCCACTTTAAAGGATCAGAAGTTGCCAGAAAGAACAAATCACCACTTTGTATCCATGTAAAGAGATATCTATTGTTCCAAATAGGAGCCTCCATGCACAGGCCATGCCCACCCACTGCCCCAGCTTCTCATACAGGAGCTGTGAGAGATCGATCATGGGCCTGAGTGGCAGGTAACCAGGGGAGTCTCCTGCCCTATGCCAACTTCTGATCTAAGGTCTTTGGGTAAGTCCATGAAAGCAGACTGTCCCTTTAAAGCACCACTTGAGTCATCTGACTTCCTCATTCATTGTATGGCTGACAGACATGTGACTTCTGTGAACCAATTGGGTTTGCCTGATGGGCTTGCATTATCAAACCTGAATGGTTACTGGTGGTTACATGACTGGTTGCCATTTGCTGCCTGACATGTGAATGAATGAGAAGTGATGACTTTAGGGTCAGCTTTAAAAGTTTTCAGCCAAACTGGACACATTCTTCCTAAATTACACTTTTTATTTAAGAGGAACTCCAAGCTTTTTGTACCCTCGCAGCCACCCCACCCTCCTCGTGTGGTAAGCTCAATTTGGTCGTCAAAAAATAAAACAAGTAAAGAAAATAAACCTGCACAACTTAAATTAAATCCCATATATCCAACACTGGATGCAGGCTAAAGTGGACCCGAATACCCAATTCAGGTGAATATATATGTATAAAGGACGGGCCTACCAGCACAGACCCAAAGATCCACCCGTTTAGCCGCTTAACAGAATCATCAAAATGAATAAATTTTATCAAAAAGCTTTATTCAATGCTGACCTAAACATATTAAAAACAACTAAAAACATGATTACTGGGATTGGAGTGTATTGGACTAATCGATAGGGGTATGTAGGCAACAAGATATATACACAATAAAATATTGGCTTGGGGCTATGCCCTTGCCCTCAAAATCAATATCCAAATCTATTTATTGATGCCCAGGAGTTTCATAGGAATTGTGCCCGTGATTAATTATACTGCATACAAAGCCAAAAAGCAATGTATGCTTCAGAGATATAGATGCAGCCGAAAGATCAGATGAGTCTCAGTACTCAATAATAATATATAAGAAATAAAGTGCTCAGTGCATAAAAGTGCAAGTGCAAGTGCTAAAAGTGCAAGTGCTAAGAAGAAGTGAAGCTCCAGGGCATGTACAATATACTCCTGCCACAATGGCCACCAATTAGAATCACAGTCCTAAATATATATTAGAAATGACAAAGCTCAATCTACATTACCACATGATCAATGATGAGGTCCCACTCCAAACTCCAGCATGCCAGAGTCGTGCTGGCATTAATATGTTTAGGTCAGCATTGAATAAAGCTTTTTGATAAAATTTATTCATTTTGATGATTCTGTTGAGCGGCTAAACGGGTGGATCTTTGGGTCTGTGCTGGTAGGCCCGTCCTTTATACAAAAAATTAAACAACTCACCTAATCACCGCAATGCTTCCCCTATTCTGGCGGGGTTGGGACTGAATAAATGATGAGTACAGTCACACTGCTACACTGGATTGGGTGACAGACCTGCCGCTCAGTTTATTCTCAACAAGATGGCTGCGCCCAGGAGCCGAGATGCTGGTGGAATGGTGCAGGATCCTGTTAAGGTTAAGGATTTTTTTTGTACATAGAGACTCAATTTCCACTTTAATATCTAATTCCACCTTCAAACTTCCATCATGCAACTCTATGCAAATTCCACTATATTAACATCTTTTTGTAATAATGTCAAAAATGTTTCCACTATGAAAATGAGTTGCCTGTGGATCTTAGTGCACATTACAATATATATTAAAGTATTAAAATATTACAATAAAAACATTTGCTAATTCATTAAAAAGTAGAAGAATTTAATTCCATAAACTTACCAAGAATGAAAAATATTAAATAATAATTTCTCCTTTTATTTAAGTGAACCTTCCTTTAAAACGGCCTGCTAAATATTCAATAAAGTGGCAGCATTTTGCTTCTGAATTTTCCCAGTTGTGACATAACAGGTGGGGGTTGCAGGAAACCTAAAGCATAAAAAACAAAACAAAAAAACAATCTCACCTTTCCCCCAGACCATGGACATTGAAAAGGGTGGGCAACTTACTTGAATTTACTGAAATGAGCGCGCTCAGATTAGCTCCCGCCCCTTCGTCCGAAAGCTCCTCTAAGACGTACACAATCAATAACCTTGATTCAATAAAGGTAGAAAAAAATTCTCATGGTAGTAAAACATTCAATTCATCAGAAAAAAGCCTGAGAATGTCACTGTTACTGAATCACCAGATAAAAAGACAATGAAAGTCAATGGCAGCCTTTACTACAGTGTAGAAAGGAGTAAACAGTTCTCTACTTTTCTAGTAGAGTAAAAAAGTTCCATTGATTTTCATTGTTTTCCTATCTGGTGATTCAGCAACGGTGACATTCTCAGGCTTTTTTCTCATGAATTGAATCTTTTACTACCATGAGATTTTTTTTCTACCTTTATTGAATCGAGGCCAATGTGTGTGGATGACCAGACAATCCACCAAAATCTTCTACTACAAATTATGCCGCACACTACACATCGGGGAGGCCGATTCATTAATAGCGCCAGGTAGCGACAGATGAGCGACAGTAGCGGTATTTTCACAGCGCCCGCTAGTATTCGCTGTGCTTGGCCGTTGTTCAGTTGTTGCCAGCGACTCAGTCGGTGTGCGGTAATGTTGAATACGGGGTTAGGAGTCGCTGTTTGACAGGTTCCGCGCTGTATGGGAGCGCATGACCGCGAATGGCCATAGCGAACGGCTCCCAGCATATTCATTAACAAATCACGCTCCAAAAATTCTCGCGCTGTGAAATGCTTGTTTAAACCCCAGAGCGCTGGCGGCGATGGGTTAAAAGTAGTTTTTTAACCCCCAAACAACTATATTTTTGGAAAAAAAAAAAAAAGTTTTTCAAAACATTTTGTAATATGATTAATATCAATTCTGCACAATTTTTTTTTTTTTTTTTTTTTTTACCTTACATTGCAGAAGTGGTCACAGAATTTTTGACATTTAAAAAAAAATAAAAATACATTAATAGCAATTAATTATGAATATTTAAAGATTGCTCCATTGAAATGCATTGGAGAGCGCCAGGTAGCGAGAGGTCATACCTGTCGCTGTTCAAGGTCGCTCGCTGGCGCTGTGGGGTGAGGCTGGAATAATGATGAATGATTCGCTATCTGGCGCTCAGTCAGTCGCTAAGCAGGATCGGCTTGATAAATGTGTGATTGCAGAGGGGAGCCGGCGTTCTCGTGGCGGTGACCGTCATTAGCGTTCGCTCACCAGTCGATACCTGGCGCTATCCCTTGTTAAATAAGGGCCTAAGATAAAAGGACTATCTTTTATTGAGCTTATGTACAACACTACAAACATATAATACATACTGTTAAAACCAATTAAAAAACACAGTTAATGATGAACAGGACCTCTAATGTTGGACTAATATTAAAGTATAATGTGCCGAGGCAATAGAAAAATTCCCTATTTATATACATTTTCTAAAAATATGCAAATGTGAATTTTGAAGGAATGGACAAGAGAGGGTGATTATAGGGCCCCCTCCTCATCTAAGACGAGCGGTTCCGAGCGCACTGGTGGCCGCATTCCCCGCTACCTTTTAACAGGTAGTGTGCCCCCGCCGACCATTCACAAAGGCCTGGCACAGGCACACGTCCTGCTAAAGGGTTAGCGAGTATTCCTGCTGTGGAGTCTCATAGAGGTTGGGTTTGGTCCTCTTAAAAAGATATTTGTAATAATGCACAAATGGCCTGTATCTCAAAGACTCCTGGGCCGGGTGATTCCCTGGGGATTTATGATGCCTCGTTGTGTGAAACCCATGAGGTTGCAAGTAAACTCTACTAGGCAGTGATCCCACTGTGCATGCACAGGCCCTCTATACCATTGCTCTGTGTGCCACTGGCAACAGACCATCAGCTTGCCACGTGCAGCTATAGTGCACAGAGCAGAGGGAGCGGGGATGTTTTACACTGCTTTAAAAAGGAGCAGCACCCCTCTGCGGTCTACAAGACTCTTAGGGGATTGGTCTTCCTCTTTATTGAGCATCCTGAATTGGGGTGCCCAGGGGGGTAGCTTGGGGGGAGGGGGGACGGACACGACACGTGCCCTGTGTGCAGCAGGTCAGGGGGGAGCCAAAGAGTGGCCTAAGCACAGATGGGGGGGGGGGGGGGGCACCATTTTCAATGTTGCCAGAAATCCTAGCTACTCTTCTGGTGATGCCCCACCGTGTGAAACCCTGGGGATCGCCTGAACCACTCAACTCTTCCACAAGTCCACGTCCTATCTTAGCACCATGCCTGCATCCTCAATGTATCTCTAGCTAGGTGCGCACCTGGGACAGGCCTTTCTAAGAGGCTGATTTATTAATAGCGCCAGGTAGCGACAGTTGAGCGACTGTAGCGGTATTTTCACAGCACCTGCTAGTAGTCGCTGTGCTTGGCCGTTGTTCGGTTGTTGATAGCGACTCAGTCGGTGTGCAGTAATGTTGAATACAAGGTGATGAGTCGCTATTTGACAGGTTCCGCGCTGTATGGGAGCGCATGATAGAGAATGGCCATAGCGACCGGCTCCCACCATATTCATTAACAAATCACGCTCCAAAAATTCTCGCGCTGTGAAATGCTTGTTTAAACCCCAGAGCGCTGGCGGCGATGGGTTAAAAGTAGTTTTTTAACCCCCAAACAACCATATTTTGGGAAACCAAAAAAAACAAGTTTATAAAAACATTTTGGAATATGAATACATTAATATTAGACCTGTAATATCAATTCTGCACAAATTTTTATTTTATTTTTTTCTTACCTTAAAAAAATATCTAACATGGCAGAAGTGGTAACAGATATTTTCACATTTAAAAAAAAAAAAAAAAAAAAAAAATTATTAACAATTAATTATGAATATTTAAAGATTGTTCCATTGAAATGCATTGGAGAGCGCCAGGTAGCGAGAGGTCATACCTGTCGCTGTTCAAGGTCGCTCGCTGGCGCTGTGGGGTGAGGCTGGAATAATGATGAATGAGTCGCTATCTGGCGCTATCTCAGTCGCTAAGCAGGATCGGCTTGATAAATGTGTGATTGTGGTGGGGAGCCGGCGTTCTCGTGGCGGTGACCGTCATTACCGTTCGCTCACCAGTTGCTACCTGGCGCTATCCCTTGTTAAATAAGGGCCTAAGTAGGAGGTACAGGCATGGCCACAGAAAGAGACAGCGGCCTCATCCCTGAGGAGGGATCTCTGTGGAGGAGTGGGAGTACGGTGCACGCCCCATTCAATTATGGAATTAATGGAGCACAAACCGTTGATTACCCAGCAGCCCGCACATACACTGTAGGATGGATCACCAATAGGTGATTGTGGAGGTTTCACACATTGGGGCATCCCAAATCAGAATTCCCCAATGGAGAGTAAAAACACATGGGAGAGTTGAAGAAACACTATTGTGAAATTGTGTCTTATTAAAAATGTATATAAACATATCAACTAATGAGGGGAAGGGGTCACTTATACACCTGTACTGAGAAAAACTCCCGCCAAGCTTGTAGTTTATTCTCTTACGGTAGGAATAAAATCCAAGGGTGCCAGGTTTAGTGCATCAGAGCCTGTCACCCCTGATTTCCTCTTCCCTCTATTAAAATAAAAGAAACAAGTCTGGCTGGATATTTCCTAATGTCGGGTGTATAGGTCACCCCTCCTCCCGCCATCCAGTATATTTATATGGATTTTTATCATTGGGCCATTTTTCGCGATAGTGCTCCTTTAAATTCCCAGGTGTTTCTCTTTAATTTTCATCCACAGCAGGGTGTTAGGATACTGAATTCTTTTTGCGTCAGACCTTCTCTAGTCAGTGTACCAAGCTTTAATAAATGTCATCATAGATGGGGTGATGCCATAAAGGTCTTCTGATCCCTATACAATGGAAATGTTATTGCTTTCTCTGACCTAAGATCAAAGCCTCGAATACTGTGAAAGCATTTGAAATGGATGAGCGGCTTTACAAGCTGTGATCCTACAACACACCCACTGTATAATTGTCTTTCAATGTAACCCAGCTTCTAGGAGTGGTTGTTGTAGAGTCTTTAATTTAACCCTTCCAGGGATGTTGTTATGGCGTTATTTATTTTCCAAAGTATGATGATTTATATGAAGTTATAAAGAGATCATGTCATTCTAGAACAGGGGGGGGCAATTATTTTTTCCATGGGGCCACATGAGAAACTAAAAATATTGTGGAGGGCCGGGCCAAAAGGCTGAACTCAATTCTGCATAATATTAATTGTATTTCTTTATAAAAAGCAGTTAATAGCATTGTGTGACAAGCTGGTACGAGTATATGTTATAGTTAAACAATGAAAAAGTGAGGTTGCCTTACCAAAAAAATGTAATTTATTAAATAAACCACATTTTGTGTGTCCAGTGAGATCTCCAAATTGGGATGCCCCAGAGGCATGATGCCTGTAACCCAGCATTGGATTCCTTCACACTCCAAAGGGCTGGGTTACAAGGGTTTTGGTCTGCTTTAAAACATCATGACCAAATCAGGTTAGGATGGAATAACCCCCCTCCTTTACATTATTATTAAAGTAACACAGCGCTGCCCACACTTTTTACTCAGTAGCAATGTGAAAAATTGTGGATTCCCTCACATAAAGCAGAACAAAACCCAGAGCGGCCACTGGTCTTCCCCCTGGAAATCCCAGATCGGGATGACCCACTGTGTGAAACCCTTTTTACTCGGTAGCAACATGAAAAATGGCAGACTCCCTCCCTTAAAGCGGAACAAAGCCCCGATCTGGGATGCCCCGGGGGAAGACCAGTGGCTGCTCTGGGTTCATTTCCACTTTAAGGGGGAATCCACCATTTGTCAAGTTGCTACTAAGTAACAAGGGTTTCACACAGTGGGGCATCCTGATCTGGGATACCCAGGGGGAAGACCAGTGGCCGCTCTGGGTTTTGTTCTGCTTTCAGAGAAGGAGTCCGCCTTTTTTCACGTTGCTACTGAGTAAAAATGGCTTCCAAAATTGGAGCATCCAGATTTGGGATGCCCGGGGGGGGGGAGCCCGGGGGCTGGCCTTGGATAAAAGGCTGTGTGAAACTCTTCCCACCTTGCAGCATGGTCCCCCCGCCTCCCAAAGGCATTGGTCTGGCCAGAAATGGACTACGAGAGCCAGTGTACCATCAGGCGTTGCGTACGGCATGTAATACATTTGGTGTGGACTACAAGTACCAGCAGCCTGCGACGTGAGGCACAGACAAGTGGCTGGAGCACCTCCATCTCCGGAGTCAGCTCCGCAGCGACTGACACATGCCACACGGGTGACAGAGGATGCCACAAGGTGCTGCAGCATAGAGCAGTGAACAGCTGAGCTTGCTTTATGCCGCAGCACCATGAGGCATCCTCTGCTACCCTTGCTGTGCATTATCACACCTCCATTCATGTCTGCTGGGCACACAGAGCATTACGGCAAGGAAGCTATATAGAGTAGACACAACAGGGCATCAAAACTGCAGTGGATCAAAACAAAAGGCTTGTGGTCCACTTCAAAGTAGCCCAAAAGTGGTCTTAGCGCTCATAAGTCTCTAGGGCCACCGGATTCCTTACCAGTGGGTCATCCAGATTTGGGATGCACCTATGTGGAAACCTCCCGGGATCACCATGTTTACCTAATTCACTGGCTAGCGAACCTGATTGGAGGAGAGACCTCCCATGCACAGTGGGATTGGCAGCGAGGGCAAAATACAGGTGATCCAGGGAGGTTTCACATGGCGGAGCATCCTAAATCAATTTGGGATGGCCCGGGGGTATGGACCAAAACCAGGCAAAATCCTGGGATTTGGTCCACTTTAAAATGGGACGTATCTCGAGGACCCCACCCCCCTTATACCCTCCTATTCTGTCCCCCCCCCTTCCCTCCCTCTTACTGCTCTCTTTCTCATTTTTATCCTGGGTCTATCCCCTCGCCTTCTGGGTCTTCTTCCTTGTTTGTTTTTTTGTGGTTTCCTTTCTTTTTTGTCTCCTGTTTCTTTCTACAGCTCACCTCTCGTCGGTCTCCTTGGCCATGGGCCTCGGTCGCGGGTCCGCTCTGTGGCGGCTGGCGTGCCCTGGCATGGCGTGGTTCGGGTTGAGTGGCAGGGGGGGAGGCAGTGGAGAGCTAATAAGGTCTACTTGAGGCTACCGTCCTCCGGCGCGGGAGGTGATATAATTGAAGACACAACACTGACTGATCTTATATACCAATTGTTTATTCATGTCTCAACTGCGTTGTAACTGCATTGATATTTACTTCTTAGATGATCCGATTTACTATGTCCTGTTCTCTCTTGTCAAATTAAGGTAAATTGTTATAGTCATTGTAATGCTCGCCTCCCCTGCGCAGGATGGTCTTCTGTTTGGCTGACCACTACACTTGTACCACCTTCTTTTTTCTTCTAAAATAAATACAAATATTGAAAAAAAAAAATGGGACGTATCACCTCCAAGGCAATCCTGGAGCCTAAACAAAAAAAACTCCAGCGTTGGCTGTCTAAGGCCCTTATTTATCAAGGGCTAGCGCCAGGTAGTGTCTGACAAGCGCCAGGTACCGCCAGCTATCGGCGGCTACCGAATCAAGTACGCCCGGCGGCGGTCACAATGACGCATTTATCACGCTAAATGAGGCTAGCGCCGGCGAGAGCGTCAGCTAGCGCGGGATTCATCATGTAGCCGACTGCAACGAACAGCGCCGCTGCTAATCCCATCACAGCGACAGGTATGACCTGGCGCTCCCTGGCGATGTCCAATTCATTTCAATGGAGCAATCTTTAAATAATCATAATTAATTGCTATTACTGTTTTTTTTTTTTTTTTTTTTAATGTCAAAAATTCTGTGACCACTTCTGCAATGTTAGGTTTTTTTTTAAAGTAAAAAAAAAAAAAAAAAAAAAAAAAAAAAAATCTGCAGAATTGATATTACAGGTCTGATATTCATGTATTCATATTACAAAATGTTTAGAAAAAAAAGGTTGTTTGGGGGTTAACAACTACTTTACACATCGCCGCCAGCGCTCTGGGGTTTAAACAAGGAATTCACAGCGCGAGAAATTTTTGAGCGTGATTTTTTAATGAATCTGCAGCAAGCCGTTCGCTCTGGCCATTCGCTGTCAGGCGCACCCATACAAGCGAAACCTGTGAAACAGCGACCCCTAACCCCGTATTCAACATTACCACACACCGACTGAGTCGCTGTCAACAAGCAAACCCCGGCCAAGCACAGCGAATACTAGCTGGCGCTGTGAAAATCACGCTTCTGGCGCTCATCTGTCGCTACCTGGCGCTATTAATGAATCGGCCTCTAAGTGCCCCTGGAGCAACCAGATTCAGCATACCCCCCATTCAGCGACGACATCCCTGCAGCTGAAACGAGTTCCTGCACCCAGCTATTCAGATGGACTGGGTGCGGGAGCAAGCCCCACACCGCAAGGGAAACCGGGAATGTTGCTGCTCCTGTTCCCAATGCTGGTACTTTGTATGCACGCCATAAATCGCTGAGTGAATGTGTGGAGTCCACACATGCACCGTGTAAAAGGGCAGTTGTGTGGGGGATCTAGAGGGTTTCACACAAGGACCTATCAACAAGACTGTGTTGATAATGTGAAAATCCTAGTGATAGGTCGACTTTAAAGGAGCTGTATCGCGAAATTGTGTAAAATTAAAAATCTAAATATAATGATATATAAAAATCTCCATATAGAGAGGAGGGGTCACTTATACACCTTAACCTGAATAAAACCTCTGCCAAGCTTATAGTTTTCTTCTCCTGGTAGGAATAAAATCCAGAGGTGACTGGTCTATCATCTGATTATCTTTTTCCTTTCATTAAAAGAAAAAAACCCTGGCTGGATGTTTCTTGATGCCAGGTGTATAATAGACCCTTTTCAAGTAAAATTACCCTTACGCACAAGCTTTACTTTGGGGTGTTTGCCAACTCTTCCCTTGACAGTACATATGCATGTTGGGTATTGTTCTGTTCGGAGGAGCTTGCTCTTTCAAATTGTTTGCACATTTTTTTTCAGAAAAATGTGACTTTGATTCAGCTTTTTTAGGGAAACCCTGTGCAACCAAATAATTAATCGAGGGATTACTTCCAGAAAACTGCACCTACGTCAACGAGCCTGGTACGCCTAGAAAGCTTGAGGTGTGTACTTCCAGAAAATAAAAGGGTTGTTGAAAAACTGCAAGGTGTATTTGATTTGAAAATCTACTAAAGCGCTGTTGCAGTTTGGGGGAGTCTCCTGGGCAGGAAAGGGTGTCTACCAATAAACATGTAATACCATTGTAACCGGGAGAAATTGGTCTTTTACACACAATATGATTTAATTGCAAAACCTAAATTTCATATCACTAAAAAAACTAGAAAATAGTAAAAAATAATTGTTTTTAATTTTATTGCACATATTTCACCCAAAAATATTGAGTATACACAAAAGAAAATGACAAAAAAGAATCCCTGGAAATCCCTTCTCAATCTGATAGCATGACAACACAAGAACAGCAATTGAAAGCAAATAGAGTATTGGAAAATGGTCCAAACAGCCACTAATAAACAGGCCTGTGGGATACAGACTGGTAGAATGTGCGTGGTCAGCAAAGCATTGGTGGTTCAGTAGTAGAATTCAGTGGTAGAACTGTGATAAAATCACAGTAGAACATGTGTTTGGCAACAGAGGGTGACGAAAACTCTAGGTAGCCTGGCACTGAAAGGGTTAATGAATTCTGGGCTAAGTGGCATTCAATAAAACAGGGGAAAGTGACAAAAAAAAAAAGGACAAATATTTTTTTCGTTAGATACAAATTGGATCTAATTAAAGATGCCCAAAAAATATAAAACAATAAACTCAAGGGCAGGGTTTTCATATTAGATGGGATGCTTTAAAAAGTGGCATTTAGTAAAACAGTTAAAACCTGAAAAAAATACAATAAAAACATAAAAAGTCAGGCTATTGTTTATTAGATAAAAAATGTATCTAACCAAAAATGCCCAAAAAATATAAACCCACACACAGTTTCCATGTTAGATGGGATGCTTTAAAAAGCCTTGTAGTAAAACAGTTAAAACCTGGAAAAATTCAATAAAAAAATAAAGCCAGGCTATTGTTCATTAGATAAAAATTGTATCTAATGAAAAATGCAGTAGATACTGTAGCAGTATCACCTGCATCATGTTTATAGCAGACACCGTGGCAGAATTCCCCCCCATCATCTTTATAGCAGACACTGGGACAGTATCCCTGAACTATCGGTATTGAAGAGCACTAAGACAAGAGCCCTGAACAATTGTGGAAAGGGGGGAGGATACGGTATTCAACCGTGCCTAATGGGAGTCTTTTAATTGGGGTTTTGTTAATTAATAGTAAAGCAAACAGTATCGAAAATATACAAACTTAATTCACATATCTTACATATTTACAGTGATTCTTGGTATATCTCAAGAAATGTGCCAATAAGGCATATAATGAATGAAAACATTTTTCTTACGAGCTCCTACATGGGCTCTATTTATCTGTGACACCAGTTTGTAGCAAGACAGTTCATCAGTTTGTAGCAAGGCAAGGGTTTATTCCTCCTGTTTGTAGCAAATATAACTGGAGTGCAGACGTTTCACAAAGGTGCTTCCTTAGTGCACATACATATTCTAAGTCTGGTAACAGAGGAAGATATCTGCCTTTAGGCTATATAGTGTCACCATTCATGTAAATTTTGTTATCTATATTTAGTTCAAGATGCATACCTTGTTTCTAGGAATAGGTGTCAGCGCTTGCTATGAGGTGTCCCGATGCTGGCAGATAAGTACAGTGAGTAACAGTTTGTTAGTCAGAATTCTTATTTGAGTGTTATGCCAGTCTTGTAGGTATGTTAAATACCTGGTATATTGGTTGTACTTGCGACTGTGGCTGCGTAGGGCTGTGGACAAACCAAAAGATTCTTACTATATATTTATGTTGTGTTTGGAAGAAGTTTTGGTGCGGTTGAAAGTTAGGTGGCTTACCTTAAGGCTGTAGTGTCTGGTCACGGGGCCCATCTCTAGCCAGAGTTCGGGTGGTGCGCCGCTGCCTGCAAATGGCGCGGTGCGTTGTTTTGAAGGAACACGTGAGGCCTCCAAAGGGGCCGGACAGAAGCTTCCGTGTTGGGCTGAGAAAGTTCCCTGCACGTCCCTTTGCTGCTTGCTATTCGCAACGTTTGGTGTGACACTGATTGCGTCACTACCGGCTGTGCGGCCCCTTCCCATCTTCCGGACACGTCGCCATTCTGGACGCCGCCATCTTGTTGGTTATAATCGCGGCCGCTCTTGGTGTACATATAGCCGCGTATTGCTAATTGTTTGTCCAGCCTCAGTTTAGTGTTAATATATATTTGATTACATATTGTTCCTGGTATTTTTAATGATATGGACATCTCAGAGATAAGCGCTGCCTTTACAAGAAAATATCTAATTTCGCAATATAACATTTATATTCATTGTTTCGTGCTGTAATGTGTAAACGGTATTTGTGCTGTGTAATTGTCTTCAGGGATCAGTCTTATGTGGACCCAATCCTGTGGACCCAATCCATGTTTGTTTGTTTTTATTATTTGTTCTTATTAAAACGTGTACTTCTGAGTTGTGTATTATATAGTTGGATTATTATTAGGGATTTTTATATTAAACTAATTCTTCTTTTAGGACACTATTTTTTGAGGATTTGCCTTTGTTTTCACTAGGAGAAGTGGATGAACTTTTTATTTTAAAAATGGGACAAAACTGCATGCGTCATTTAACCCTTTAAACGGCAGCCACGTAAAATTTACGTGGCTGCCTCCCCTGCAGTTAACCGCCAGCCACGAAAATGTACGTGACTTTCCCCACTAATAGCATAAAAAGTTAAAAAAACTTACCTCACTCACTTACCTGACCCCTCGTTCGATCCGGCTGGGTCTCCTCTTCAGACAGAGGGGCTCCGATCACCCATTGGGGCTCCTCCGGCTGCAGGGGAGTGGCCAAAATAGGGTGCCCCCCCGTTTCAGCAGCCGCCAGGATTGCCTGCAAAAAAAAATGACAGTTACTTACCTTTGTGCCCGCTGGTTCCCATCGACTCTCCTCTTCACGGGGGAAGGGGGGGGGCTCCGATCAACCCCCCGCTCTTCCATCTTCTGGAGGGGGCATAACAGCCCTCCTCCCTCCGTAGTTTCCGATGGCGGCCGCCATTTTGGATTCTAGATGACGTCACGGTTCAGCTGTCAGATGCCGGTGACGGCTGAACAGAGGAGGATGGAGGTAGGCGATCCTCCGATCGCCTGTCTCCCCCCTCCTCTGCCCAGCCGTCACCTGCATCTAATAAAGTTATTTTGAAAAAGTGTGTGTGTCTTTTTTACTGTTAACCCTTTGTGAACTGGTAAGGGGTCCATGAGACCCCTTATACCAGTTCACAAGGCTCGGGGGTCTGGCAAGTCACCTGCGGCTAGCGGGTGACTTGCTGTGAAGCTATGATATTTTTTATATATTTTGTTCCCATAGAAATTGTAAAAAAAAATCTTATACATGCAATCACTGTATATAGGACAATCCCTTTTGTTTGGTGCACCATGGTGGGTAACCCCCTTTGTTCTTTGAAGACTGGTTTGACTGTAGCTCCAGTTTCAGGCATGCATTTGTATGCAAATTAAGCTGGCTACCTGTGATAGACTAAGCGGGTCCAGGGTATTAATTTGTGAGTTTTGCCTGGGCCAATCACAGACGACCTGCAGATTTCAAAATGAAACAAAGGGTCCACCTGATAAAAACAGTAGGCTGAAGAGAGGAGGAGAGATTTCTTTTGGAGGGCAGCTGGAGAAAAGATGTGCTGGTGCGCCTGACCAGACGGACGATGATGGGACTTTGCCTTGGGTAGATGGACCTGCATTGTGAAGCCAAGTACAGCAGCCATCTTGTTTGGACGTGGTATGCTGATTTTCTGCGTGGAGCAATTAAAACAGATGAGTAATCTGTTTTAATATATATATGCTTTTGCCCTGTTAGGCTTTCTATTTTGTAACACGGATTGTAGTATTTTTGTTTTGTACATTTTGCAAGGTATATAAAATAACTTTAAAGTGCATCATCTTCCTTGGAGATTACTGGCAAATGAACTTATTAGACAAACAAGGCGTATTTTTTGGAGATATACATGTATTTGAGCTCTTAAGTTCCCTTATATATTTGAGGGCTGCAAATATATTTTGTAAATTTTAGATAAATTACGCCCAAGCAAGACACTTGCCATTAACCCCTGCCCCCCAAATTACCTGCCTCCCCAAAGCCCAGGGGGAGGCAGAAGAGCGTGGCCCTAGGCTATGACGGATTGTAGCCGGCAGGGCCAGGGGCCACTAAAGCTGCCCCCTGCGCCCTGTTCTACAAGCCCCCATAGCTGGTCACAGGCTGGTTACGCTGGGTAGGGGGGACCTCATGCCATTTTTTGGGGGGGATTTTTAAGGGTTTTAACCCTTAAAAATCCCCCAAAATATGGGGTCCCCTCCCTGGGAGGGGGGACCCTATGTCATTTATTTTTTAAATTAACCCTATGTTACCTGTAACCCAGTAGGTATAAAAGGCTTCCAGCAGCAGAAGGAGAGAAGAAGCCTAAGTGATTAGCGTGGGACACAGAGATGGATGGGAGGTAAGTATTAAAAAAAAATAATACATTTTTTTTTTTTAATTAAGTTATTTTTAATGTGTGTCTCTGTGTGTTTTTTTTTTTTTTTTTTACTTTTAACCCTTTGTGAACTGGTAAGGGATCTATGAGACACCTATACCTGTTCACAAGGCTCTGGGTCTGGCAAGTCACCTGCGGCTAGTGGGTGACTTGCCATTAACCCCGAGACCCCCCATTACCTGCCTCCCCAAAAACCCTTAAAATTCCCCCAAGAAATGGTGTCCCCCCCCCCCCCCCCCGTGAAGGGGGACCCCACACCAATTTTTTTTTTATTTAACCCTTTATTATGTGGATAGTAGTTGTATTTTATTTGTAAATGTTATAAAGTGCTCTTTTCAGTTTAGGGGATCACCTGGATAGGAACGGGGGGCTACCGATACATATGTGGTATCATTGTAATCGGGAGAAATGGGGCTTTCACATGCAATATGGTTTTCTTTAATAAAATAAATGTTTTTGTTAAAATAAATGAGACAATTTTAAAAATATATAAAAAAAGTAGAAAAAATACACACAAGACATTTCATGTTAAAGCCTAAACTCTGCCACAAAAAGAAAATATGCAATTTTCTTGGAAATTCCTGCAAAAATCACAGTTAAACATCACGCAAAATGGTGAAAAATATCCTGTCAGCAGAGGGTGACAAAATCTCAAGTAGGCTGGCAGTTAAAAGGTTACAGGTACCTATGCATGTCGGGTATTGTTCTGCTCGGGGGACCTTGCACTTTCAGATTTAGCTTGTTTTTTCTTATTTGCATATTAATATTTTAGGAAAAGGTGTTTTTTATTCTGCTTTTTTATACATTTTTTGTGAAACCCTGTGCAACCTAAGAATTCTTCGAGATATTACTTCCAGAAAGATGAGCCCACTACAACAAGCTGGGTATGCTTAGAAAGCTTAACATGTGTACTTTCAGGTAATATATGGTTTATCGGGGATATTCCAAATGTAAAGGGTTGTTTTGGTAGAAAAAGCACAAGGTGCACACTTTGTCTGCAGAGCTGAAATTTTGAAGTAAAATTACCGTTATGCGCATGCTTTACTTTGGTGTGTTTGACAACTCTTTCCTTGACAGAACCTATGTTGGGTATTGTTCTGTTTGGAGGATGTTGCTTTTTCAGATTTTTTCTTGTATAGTTTTTTTAGGAAAATGTGGTTTTGATTCTGCTTTTTTATTCATTTTTAGGGAAACCCTGTGCAACCAAAGAATACATTGAGGGATTACTTCCAGAAAACTGCACCCATGTCAACAAGCCTGGTACGCCTAGAAAGCCTGAGGTGTATACTTCTAGGGAATACATAGTTTGTTGGGGGTATTTCAAATGTAAAGGGTTGTTTTTCTTGAAAAACTGCAAGATGCGCATATTGCATAGCATAGTTGTATTTTATCTGAAAATCTCCTAAAGCATTGTTTCAGTTTGGGGGAGTCTCCTGGGCAGGAAAGGGTGTCTACCTATACATATGTGGTACCGCTGTAACCGGGAGAAATTGGGGTTTCACACGCAATAAGATTTTATTGACAAACTTGCATTTTTTATTACAAAAAAACACTACAAATTGTAAAAAATAGTTTATTTTTTATTTTTTTGCACAATTTTCACCCAAAAATATTGAGAATACACTTAGAAAATGACAAACAAAACATTTCACGTTAAAGCCCAGGCTTTGCTGAAAAAAACAATATATCACTTTCCTGGGAAATCCCTGGAAATCCCTTCAAAAATCACAGTTGAACATGGGGCGCGCAAAATAGTGCAAAATGGTCTGGCAACAAAGGGTGAAAAAATCTCAAGGTAGGCTGGCGGTTAAAGGGTTAATCCTGGAGGGGTTAGGGCTTTTAATGTGGTTATCCATTTTGTTTCATGCTGCAATGTGATTTTCCTTATATCTCCACCTTTAGGGTGTTTATGGACTCTGTCCAGTACTTGGTAGGACAGTCCTTTTGGTGATCCCGCATGTTACAGAGCCCAGTGTTTTCCCACTGGGGTTAATAGATTTTAGTTTTTTATATCTCTAATATGTTCGTACATACGGGTCTTTAGTTTCCTATTCGTCTTACCGCCGTAAAATCTGGGACATTCACAAGTAAGTATATAGACCACGTCAGCTGTATTACAATTGGCGTAATGTTTTTGAGTTACTACTTGGCCTGTAGGGAGTATTATGTTTTTGCCAGGTTTGATATATTGATAGGTTGTGCAGCCCTCACACCTGTACGTGCCCACTGTTTGACAGCATTTCATGTGTTGTTCTCTACAGTAGTGGCTCGACACCAGTTTGTCTTTGATAGATCTGGCCCTTCTGAATGTCAATTTGGGGTGTCCCGGTATTAGGGGTCCTATATCGGGATCTTTTTTCAGAATGAGCCAATGATCCTGTAGGGTCTTTCTGATCAGGTCATGTTGTGCATTGTATGTTACTATGAATGGTGTGTAGTTTAGTTGTTCCTTTCTGTGTTTCTGTTTAGTTTGGTGGGGATGGAGTATCTGGCTTCTGTTTTGTGATTGGGTTCTGTTGTAGGCCTTCTTCAGTGATCTGTTAGAGTATTCCCTTTCTTTCAGTCTTTCTCTTATGCCGCCAGCTGCTATTTTGAATTCTTCCGGGTCAGTACAATTGCATTTGGCCCGTAAGTATTCACCATATGGTATACTGTTTTTGAGGGGGGTAGGATGGGCACTGGTGGCTCTCAAGATGTTGTTGGCCGTGGTCGGTTTCCTGTAAAAGTTCGTGGTAATTCTTCCAGTTGGGTCAGTGCATATTTCAAGGTCTAGAAAACTGATTTTACAAGGACTGTGATCTACTGTGAACTTGAAATTGTATGGATTTGTGTTTATTGTGTTTACGAATTCCTCTAGTTGGGTTGTGGAGCCTTCCCAGATGATGAGAATATCGTCTATGTAGCGATACCAGGATACGATATATTTCATGTACTTCCTGGTTGATTCTTCTTCCCAGATTCTCTCCTCCCACCATCCTAAATATAGATTGGCAAAAGAGGGGGCACATATAGTGCCCATTGCCGTTCCCTGTAGTTGGTGATATAATTGTTTGTTGAACAGAAAGGTATTATGTGTAAGGATGAACCTAAGGAGTTCCAGTAGGAAACAATTATGGTCATACTCAGAGATGTCTAATTGGTCCAAGTAGTGTTTGGTTGCCCGTAGACCCAGATGGTGCGGGATGCGAATAGAACGCTTCGACATCCAAAGTTACCAATCTAGCGTTTGGAGATATTGTCATATCTTCCAATATTTGTAATAAATGGGGAGTGTCACATACGTATGAGGATAGGGCTTAGACAAATGGTCTTAGAAATATATCGACGTATTCGCTTGCTCTACATGTCAGGGAGCCTATCCCTGCTACAATGGGTCAGCCTGGGGGGTTGGTTTTCGATTTATGAACTTTGGGCAAGGAGTAGAATGTTTGCGTAATTGGATTATCTGTTTTCAGGAACTGCCATGTTTGTTTACTTATAACACTGTGGTCAAGTGCTGTATCAATAATTTTGTTGTATTTCTCCTGATCTTTCTTTAATTTGAGTAATGATGTTTTTTGATACCACTCTTTATTGTGTAGTATCTTAAGACACATTCTCTCGTATTAATCTTTGGTTTGTATTACAGTGTTTCCTCCCTTATCGGCCGGTTTAATCTCAATTTCCCTGTTCTCTGTAAGTTCTTTAAGTGCCGGCTTTTGAAGGGGTGTAAAAAAGGGGTGTAAAATTCTTTGGTCTTATCCCCCTTGTGTCTATTTTCTCTATTTCTTGTACTATAAGGTTTACAAATGTTTTTACACTTGAGTTCAGTGATAGAGGTGGGAAATATGTTGATGGTTTTCTAAAAGTGGGGGGTAGGTTTTTCTGCTTGTGTCTCATCTTTCTGTGGGAGTGGACATTCCTCCCCATTTTCAAGTGATTCTAGTATTGCTAAAGCTCAACACGGAAGCTTCTGTCCGGCCCCTTTGGAGGCCTCACGTGTTCCTTCAAAACAATGCACAGCCCCATTTCCAGGCAGCGGCGCGCTAGAAGGGCCAAAGGCGGGGACTTGCACCACCCGTATTCGGCTAGAGACGGTAAGCCACCTAACTTTCAACCACACCAAAACTTCTTCCAAACACAACATAAATATATAGTAAGAATCTTTTGGTTTGTCCACAGCCCTACGCAGCCACAGTCGCAAGTACAACCAATATACCAGGTATTTAACATCATCTGCAAGACTGGCATAACACTCAAATAAGAATTCTGACTAACAAACTGTCACTCACTGTACTTATCTGCCAGCATCGGGACACCTCATAGCAAGCGCTGACACCTATTCCTAGAAACAAGGTATGCATCTTGAACTAAATATAGATAACATTTACATGAATGGTGACACTATATAGCCTAAAGGCAGATATCTTCCTCTGTTATCAGACTTAGAATATGTATGTGCACTGAGGAAGCACCTTTGTGAAACGTCTGCAGTTATACTTGCTACAAACAAGAGGAATAAACCCTTGCCTTGCTACAAACTGATGAACTGTCTTGCTACAAACTGGCGTCACAGATAAATAGAGCCCATGTAGGAGCTCGTATATATTTTTATATTAATTCGATTTGGTACACATTTATATATGTTTTAGTGTGCGGCAGTAGTATAGGGGTCTGGGGGTGGGTCTAGGGTCCCCACTTCTTTCATTTCCATTGCTAAAACTGGTGTCACAGATAAATAGAGCCCATGTAGGAGCTCGTAAGAAAAATGTTTTCATTCATTATATGCCTTATTGGCACATCTCTTGAGATTGTATACCAAGAATCACTGTAAATATGTAAGATATGTGAATTAAATTTGTATATTTCCGATACTGTTTGCTTTACTATTAATTAACAAAACAAAACCCCAATTAAAAGACTCCCATTAGGCACGGTTGAATACCGTATCCTCCCCCGTTTCCACATTTACAATAAAGGGAGTTGGGGGTACCAACTACTATTTTTGCAGTCAGTAACAACAGGAAGGGACTTGACCAAAGGTCAAACCCCCACCTCCCCCCTTGCCCTGAACAATTGGTATTAAAGTGGGGTAGACCCCAGTGCTTAGAGCTTCTTGTGGAATAAGGGTGTACACCCAAGTGCTGAAATGAAGATGTGGGTTAAAGTGGTACCCAAAACCACAGTGCTGAAATAAAGATGTGGATTAAAGGAGCACCCAAACCCCAGTGCTGAACTGAAGATGTGGGCTGAGGGGCCACCAAAACCCCAGAAGTGACAAGCCAGTGGTATTAGTGCATTAATAGTGACTAGTGAGTCCACCCTACTCTAACCCTCACTCCAGTCGCTATCCCTGATAATAGTTTGCCCTGAAAAAGGCAGTTTTTTTAAACAATAGAGCCTATCTGTCCCTAAATTAGCGCTGCAATGGCGCCGGGACACCTGACCCTTTGTTTTATATGGCGGGCCATGTGTCCCGCCTTGCCAATCACAGCCATGCCCAGAATTGTTGCTAGGACAGGAAGAAGGCTGATTGGTTGTTGTGCAGCCTCACTAGGCAGGGCCGGCTGCAGGTTTATGTGGGCCCTTGGGCGGCATGGTCTAAGTGGGCCCCTTTGTGGTGAAGAGTTGTGTCACATTGCTGATGGACGTCCCAAATCTGGATGCCCCCTAAGAATCAAAAGAAAAGAAAAAGAAACCTTCTTTAAAAGAAAAAACTTACCTCTACAGTGCTCCCCCCCCCGCACGTACTCCCGGTCTCCTTGTTGCCGTTTGTTGTCTGCTGTTTGACCACTTGCAGCCTGCTGGAACGCCTGTCACGTGGTGTGGAGGCCCCTTCCACTCTCCCTAGGGGGACAGTACAGGCAGCAGCGGAACCAATTCAATTCAATTTGATTTATTGTTCGCCAAGTACATCGTGAGATGAACAAGGAATTCTTTTTGGCATATACACAGTGCAACAGTAAACAGTTAACTTCAGTTCAAGTAACATAGGAAGGGGAACATAGAAACAGAGATACACAGACACAGTTAATCTTCTAAAGTGTAAAAGATACAAAGTGCAAATGATACCGGCTTGAGACGGGGCCTATGATGCCTGCCTATTGTTCAGTATGCGGACAGCCAAAGGAAAGAAACCCTTCCTAGACCTAGAAGTCCTGCAGGCTGGTACCGCACGACGCCGCCCAGATGGTAAGTGCTGGAATAGGGTGTGTCCAGGGTGGGAGGGATCCCGAAGTATCTTTTCTGCCCGAGTCTTGGTTCTGCATTCGTGCAGTTCATGCAGGGATGGTAACGGGGCTCCAATTATTCTTTCTGCTGTCTTAATTGTTCTTTGGAGTCTACACTTGTCCCTTTAAGTAGATCCCTCGAACCAGACAGAGAAAGAAAAACACAGTACAGAACCAATGATGGCATTGAAGAAGAGCACTAGCAACCTTTTCGACAGACCGGTCTTCTTCAGTTGCCTCAGGAAGAAAAGTCTCTGGTGTGCTTTCCTCAGTAGAGCCATGGTGTTCCTTTCCCAGCTGAGGTTGTTGGAGATGGTCACACCCAGAAATTTTGTCTCACTTCCTCTTTTGATTTCCACCCCCTTGATGGACAGGGGTGTCATGGGTGCCGGATTCTTCCTGAAGTCCACAACCATCTCTATGGTTTTTGAAGTGTTAATGACCAGGTTGTGTATAGTGCACCAACTAACAAGCTCCTCCACTGCTCCTCAGTAGGTTTCTTCTTTTCCGTTCTTGATCAGGCCTATGACGGGTGTGTCATTGGCAATCTTTACAATCCTCACAGAGTTGGCCAAGGAGACGCAGTCGTTAGTGTAGATGGAGAACAAGAGGGGTGACAGAACGCAGCCCTGAGGGGCACCGGTGTTTGCATGCCTGACACTGGACCGTACTGGACCAAGTCGAACTATTTGGGATCGCTCTGTTAAAAAGCTCCCTGTCCATGCACAGATGTTATGAGGAATGTTGAGCTTAGACATCTTTTCCACCAGCAGGTTCGGACTTATGGTGTTAAATGCCGAACTAAAATCAACAAAGAGAACTCTGACATAGGTGTCTGGTTTATCCAAATGCTCATATATATAGTGGAGGGCCATATTAACAGCATCGTCTGAAGATCTATTTGCCTTGTAGGCAAATTGCATGGGATCTATAAGGCTGACGGTGGTTGTTTTCAGGTATTCCAGCACAAACCTCTCAAATGACTTCATGACCACGGATGTAAGTGCAACTGGTCTGAAGTCATTCATCTCAGTGGCCAAAGGTTTCTTTGGCACCGGGACAATGATGGATCTTTTGAGACAGTGTGGAACTACGCCCATTTCCAGGGAGGCATTGAAGATCCTTGAAAACACTGCCGATAGCTGGTCCGCACATGACTTGAGGCAGATTGTGGATACTCCTTTGAGAACTTGGGCAATTTTAATCTCTGAGGTCAAAAGTGTGTTTGCTGTTTGAGAGCCATTAGTATGAATGTTATGGTTGATTGACGATAGTGATTGATTTAGGGACTGGGGGGAGCAAGCTGCCATGTTTGGAGCTGAATCAAATCTGCAGTAGAAGTTGTTGAGTTCCTCTGCTTGTTGCCTGCTAGGGTTCAGTATCTGGGTGGACCCTTTGTAGCTAGTAAGATGCCGAAAACCCTGCCAGGCATCTCTCGGGTTACTGGAGGAGAACTGCTTTTCCAGTTTCTTAGCGTAACCTCTCTTTGCGGCCCTGATCAGAGTATCCCAGAGCTGCTGTGGGAACAGCCCTGTAAGCACGCTTTACTGTTGTGTAGCATTGGTCGAGGGAGTTGTTCCCTCTTGTAGGGCAAGTAATATGTGGTATAAATTTAGGAAGTTTGAGATTAAGACATGCTTTGTTGAAGTCACCCAGAGCTATGACAAATGAGTCTGGGAACAACTTTTCGTAGTCCGCGATAGCCTCGGATAATGAGCTGAGGGCCATGTTGACATTGGCCTGAGGGGGAATATACACCCCTATTAGAATAATGCACGAGAACTCCAGTGGAGAGTAAAAAGGTCTGCAGATAAGAGCCAGGTATTCTATGTCAGATGTACACCTCTTATCTAACGCATGAGCATTTTTGACCCATCTGTTGTTGGTTGTTGGTGTAGAAGCAAATGCCGCCTCCCCTAGCTTTGCCAGTTGCATCCGAGTCCCGATCCACTCTATGGATGGTGAACCCTTCAATTTCCAGGCTAGAGTCGGGGATTGAGTTTTTAAGCCAAGTTTCAGTAACACACAGAACTGCAGAGCGCGACATCCTAAATTCCCTCCTGCTGCACATCAACCTCAGCTCATCTAGCTTATTGGTCAGGGACTGAACATTGGCCAGATGAATGTCTGGGATGGCAGAACGAAATCCTCTCCTCCTTAATCTGACTAATGCACCAGCGCGCCTGCCCCTCCTCCTTTTACGACGAACGTAAGTACGTGAGATGTGGTTGATGTGCGAGTACGGGAGTGACGGTACCGTACAGTAGTGAGAAATTGGGATTGGAGCATATCGACAGTTGATGGTGATTTTTCCATCGGAGAAGCAGTTCTCTGGTATAAACATTTCGATTAACGGGAGTGTGATTATATGTTTCCGGGTTAATGGCGGTGTAAGTGTGTTGGTGGAGGAATAGCTATTCAGGTAAAAATTCCTGGAATAACAGCAGGATTTGGCCAGTAGTAGTCAGCAGAGAGAAGGCTTAAGCAATGCCCAAATAAAGCAGCTGGTAGCAAGATAAGAGTTCCTGGAGTAACAGCAGGTCTTGGCCAGTAGGTGTCATCAGAGTGAGAGAAGGCTCAAGCAATGTCCAAATAAAGCTTGCTGGCCACTGGGTGGCAGCAAGGAGGCCAGTATACAGGGAAAGATTATAAGTGCAGAGTGAATGAATGTGTGTAAGCATTGAGTTCAAGTACTGAGCTGAACAGTACTCAGTGTTGCAATTGTAAAAACACACGTGATGTTCAGAAAAGAAAAACATCACCTCTCCTCCATTGGTCATCAGCGTCATCCAGCCATACATTAATAGCAGCTGCGGCACCACGCTCCTGCGGCAGGCGCCCTCACAGGCTTCCACATAAGTAGATCCGCAGCTTACCGTTCAAGTTACCAGCTGTCTCCCCGCACCTCGCTCTTCCTCTGCCCTTGATCTTGCGGCCGACCAGACCGCGCTGTACCGCAGCTCCAGCGCTGTCCCTTGCTCACGCCGCCCAGGCGCACTAATCCCGTGGCCTCTGTCCTCCAGCGCTGCCCCTCGGTCACGCCGCCCAGACCGCGCTATCCCCGCGGCCTCCGTCCTCCAGCGCTGCCCCCACACAGCCAGACCACCACACAGAAATCACCTTACAGCCTCCTGGTGTCTATGGCTGTCCTCCTGCGCCCTCCGCCATCACTCTGCAGCTACCGAGCGTGCTCCGATTCTCCCTGCAGCCTCTGCGTTTGCGCTCCTCCAGCCGCAACCACGTGTGCGATGGCAGCGCCACATGAACATCCGATGGGGGCCCCCAAAAAGGTAAGCCACCCACAATGAATGGAGTGGTGTATAGTAGGCTGAACAATGGGCAACAGCCCAAAAAAGAACAAAAATAACCAAAGGAAACACTGTGTATGAGACTCCTCACCAGGAGCCTCCAGCCATGGCTGCCGTTCCAGGTTCCATCTTGGCGCCATCTTATTGCATCATACTGTTGTCCCTGCCCGGTGGGGAAAAAAGTTGCACCCCACCTCGGTCATCGCTGGCGCGCCGTGAGCAAGTGTGGGCACCATCACACACCTCAATGGTTGGCCCTGTCAGTGGGCCCCCCTGGAGGCCGGGGGCCCCTGGCAGCTGCCGGGTGCTGACACTGGCCCCACCACTAGGGGTCTAGTAATTGTAGTTTGTTAGTTATTTTCACTACAGATGTACTTTAAATTAACAGTCTAAGTCTGCTTCTCTCGGAGTGGACGTGTTTCTCCCCAACAGAAACCCACAAGATGTTCCTGAGAGCCTCTGGAAAATGTTATACTTTCCAGAATAAACAGGCTTCTGCACCTACAGCAACCAGTAGGAACATCATTGATCTACAATAAGTGCTGTCTACACACAACATAAATAACACTCCTATTGTACCATTTAAAGTCTATACACACAGGATGACACTGGCAAGCTAATGAGACGTCTAGCCTTCCCCCGGGAGGAAAATGCGGAGAAAGCCTGTCACTTCTATCAAGGTGAGCTGATGAAAGCTGCATGAATTCTATGGAGAACGTCTATTGTAGGCTGTGTTCCAAGGCTACGGCGACCCAACATTTTCAAAGGATGAACATCGTGCTCAGAGAAAGCACAGGACACATGATTTTACTCAAGCGTACAATGGTGATATGCTAATGTTTAACCCTTTTACTGCCTATAGAATCTACTGTTCTTTAGCAGGTTATGATATGAGGTGCTGCAGGGCGGATGACTGTACAGATGAGGGCGGCACAAATAATTTTATTTATTAGTTTTTTTTTAATTACAAGAGAATGTATTATATATAATTATTATGTATATATATATATATATATATATATATATATATATATATATATATATGCAGGGCCGGCTCCAGGTTTATGTGGGCCTTCGGCGGCATGGTCTCAGTGGACTCTTTTGTGGTGAAGAGTCGTGTCACATTATTGAGGGACATCCCAAATCTGGATGCCCCCTAAGGATCATGTTATTTGGACCAAAACTCTAGTTTTGGTCTACTTTGAAGTGCACCAAACCCTTTAAACTTGACCTCAGAGTCTAAACGAATCTAGATTGTCCTGATTTTGGATGCCCCTGTGCCTGAACCCCACCCCCGTTCGTTTATTACTTTCCTCAAACTAGCGATTGCACTGTAGGATCGTGCAGGCAGCAGTGGGACCTTATTGCTGCATAGTGTTGGAAAAGAAGTTGTACTGCCACATTGGTCATCCGCCACCTTGCATCGCAAGCAGATATGGGCACCAGCTGTGGCGGTGCCCTCCTAATACGCCAGTCAAGAGTCGTCGCACACCCGAAAGGCCGGTCCTGTCAATGGGCCCGCGGCAGCTGCCCCACCTTGCTGGGTGCTGACGCCGGCCCTGTATGTATGTATTATACATACAAAGTATACCCACCCCCATTAACCAGATTACTGGCCAAAAAAACTGTCTCATCTTTTTTTACTTCCGCGAAAAGTCCATTTTATTGAGCCTAAAACCATATGTGCCACTGGCTGGCAAAATGGAAGCGCTGCTACTCTCTCGAGTGAGCGATGAGCTCCCGCTGCCTCTCTAAACGCTATCTGCACATGCCCTGTTGGGATGGGGAGGCAGGCCTGGTGTGTGCCCGCTTAATCAGTGCACAGCAGCCATCATTTAACGTGATTCTGCTTCACAGCATATAAAGTTCAGCTGTTCTAGGAAGATTTTCCTGTCATTTTCTTAGACACATTATAAAGCAAAAACCATGGTCTGTAAACAGCTTGCAATACATCAAAGGAATTCCATTGTATAACGGTATCAGTCTGGAGAGAGGTAAAAAGTCAGGAAATGTGATATTCCATGGTACGCAGTGAAGACAGTCATTAAAGGGCCACTCCAGCCCCTTTGCAAAAAAATTACTTACCCCTGCCCTGTCCCCTTCTATTAGCTATCATGAATGTCTAAAAAAGGAATAAAAAGACACTTACAACTTCACCCTGTATCCAGTCGGCGAAGATTGTCCGCCACCATGTTACTGAATTCCAGCCTGGCCGCTTAGTCAATTTTGGCATGAAACTTTCAGACCTGCTTTCAAGCTAAAATGCTGCACTGCCTTAGATGATGCCCTGGGATCTACCACCCAGAATATGGGCTGGGGACTAAGTACCTCACCTGGTTAGGGATCACCATTAGGGAGGTTAGACCTTGCTGCTTGAGGGGCCCCAGGTGGTCCCTGGGGAGCAATCAAGTACCTAGGCAAGGTGACAGTGGTCAAAGGGATGGGATAAAGGTGAAAGTCAGGGGTATGAGCCAAAGATGCAGATCCAAATGTAGCTGAGATCATGCTCAGCATGAGGTATAATCTGAAGGAGAAAGCCAAGGTCATATCTGAGGGAGTGCCCAGCGATCCAATTATTGAGCATGAATTATCAGGCATTAATATGCCCAGCAATCAATGTTGATTAGAACAGAGTAGGGATGAGCAAACCCGCCAGGTTTGGCTGAACTTTAGTGAAATGTTTGTCTTGGGAACTGAACTTGACCTGAACCTGACCCTGAACCCCAAACCAGATTGAATTCTGTATAGTGAGAATCTTCTGGCACCATCTTGCCATTCTTGGCATCTGTGCAGAAGCCACCATCAACCACAAAATTATTTTGCCCAAAAAAAATCTAGGTTTTGGAATGGCTCAAGAGCCCAAGGGCCCAGAGCCCAGACCCGAATCCAATTTAAAATGTTTAGGCTGACCTGAAGAGGGCTGTACACAGAAGATTTCCTTGCAACCTGATTTAAAATGCTTTTGCAAGAAAGTCTAGATGTTCCATGCTGACTCCTACTCAAAGCCTGAATGCTACCATTAATGCAAAAGGTCATTTCAGTTTTTTCCTGTTTTGTTCTGCTTTAAACTATTAGTGCTCCCCCCTCCTGTGAGAGTCAAGATGAGTTTCATCCATAGGAGGGAGCAATGCGAGGAAAATGCAAGATATGTAATGTTGAGGTCACAGGTGGCAGTAGGGGGAGTAAAATACCTGTGCTGTGATGCAAGAGCATTAATCCACCTCCTTCCACTGTGGATAGTTAATTAATTTTTCCTTATACTGATCCAGTTAATAGCGGCATGAAAAATGCAGCACACCGCAGCACACACATAGAAGGCGTGTGCAGCAATTTTCAGGTCCATCAAATGGGGCATCAGAAGGTAGAGTTGGGGTATGTGGGGATCCGGGTATGCATCTGTAGATGGGTTTAAGTTGCAGCATCACAGTACCACAAGGTTTAGGTCCCACTTCCCCACCCCAGTCTGTTTGAAACCTGATGGGGGTCCCAGGCAAAATACTTAGCCATCCACCTTCATATGATCATGGCAGCTGCATACAGTTTGCTGTATGGGTGGACATGAAAGTACGATAACTGCCGCTGGTCATAAGGGCCAGCAAATTTTTAGTATCCCCGAGGACCAGCCTTTTATTAATAACCCTTTTATTCGGTTCCTGGAATTCCCCTAGCCTCTTTTCAGGGTTTTAGAAATGGAGGCAGACTGGCCATAGGGCATACCGGGAAAATGCCGGTAGGCCAGGACCAGGGAAGGCCTTGGCCAGTGAGTAACATATGCAGGAGGGCGGGTGGCGGCTGGTGAGCAGGCCACTGAGCTATGGACAGTTAATAGGGCGGCGGGCAGGGTAACCTTTATGCCTGCCTGCCCGCTGCCACTGCTGCTGTTGCCCCTGCTCATACACATACAAACAGACACTCACAGACTGTTTAAAGCCTGTTGGCTCTCCACGGTTGCTCCAGCGCTAGTTCCATATGGGCCAAGTCAACTGGCCACCGGGAACCAGCAGCGCAACAAATGGTAAGTGTGTGTGTTCGTGTGTGTGTGTGTGTGTGTGTGTGTGTGTGTGTGTGTGTGTGTGTGTATGTGTGTAAGTGAGTGGCAGCAGGGGACAGCAGCAGTGGGCAGGTAGGCAGGCATGAATAGGTTACCATGCCCGTCCGCTGCCTGGTGCAGCTCTGGGGGGGATGCTTCTCACTGGCTGTAATGAGGGATGCCGCTCACTGGCTGTAATGAGGGATGCTGCTCACTGTCTATAGGGGGGACACTGTCTAATGAGGCGATTGGGAGGGGGATTTTAGCTCACCATTTGGTTCAGAATATTGTTTTTCTAATTTCTGTCCTCTAAACCCCGGGGTGCGTCTTATGGAGTAAGAAATATGGTATATATATATATATATATATATATATATATATATATGCCCCAATGATGAGGGACACAGCCATACCAGTGAAGGATGTGCTTTATGCTCCTGATTTAGAAGGGGGACTCTTATCTGTGAAGCGTCTGGCAGTCAAAGGACTCACTGTAAAATTCCAAGGTGAAAAGTGTTCTATTATGGACGGCAAGCAGACGATAGCAAGTGGCAAGCTGGATGACCATCTATGTCACCTCAACATAGTTAAGGAACACATGAGACTATGACTGTATACAAATATGGCACAGGTGTTTAAGTCACAGACGCCCAGAATGCATACAAGAACTACAAAAGAGGAATCTGACAAAGGATCTGACAGTATCCCCTTGTCCACTTACTGTTAAGAATGAATGTTGCATCAAATCCAAAGCTACAAGAACAACAGTCAGGATAGAGCTTCAAGAGCGTTCAACCTAGTTCACAGTGATGTATGTGGTCACTTAAACTACCTACACCTGGAGGAAAAAGGTACATAGTGGCTTTCATATATGAAAGAAGGAGCCACAGCCACTTACCTAATGCAACCCAAAAGTTGCATACAAAACAGAGCATTTGAAGGAATCTTTGTTGTATACAGTCAAAAATGTTAAGGGTTACAGAATCCTAAATCCCAAAACAGACAGGGTTACCATTAGCAAAAGCATAACTTTTGTTGAAGATTTGAGAGACAATCCCCTCGATTCAAAGAGCAAAAGTTAATTGATTTCGTATCGAGAATCGTAAGTTTGGGTGGGTGTTAGTCATTTTTTCCTGTTTTTTTGGCCATTTCCGACTCGCACGAGCCTACGTACGAATGCGTATATGCTCTTACGATCAGCGGAAGTTCGTTCCTAAATTTTAGGATCAAAACGTAAAACTTAGGATCAAAACGTAAAACTTAGGTTAATTGGATGTGTTTAGGTGTGATTCAGAGAAACCTCTAAACGCGTTTTAAAAGAAAGCCACAGCCGACACCTTTTAGCAGTCGGATTGCTGTTCTTGAACAGGTTTTTTGGCTATGTGGAGGAGTCTGCGCGTCTTGAGCTCCAATGAACTGCATGTATCAGCATGGCCGAGGCCATAAATTGTATGGCAATGCATACCTGATTCATGTATGCCTTATAAAAGCATTTTAATGTGGACCTTAATTAGTCCTTTGCATGTAAACCTTTATTTTGCAATATATTTGCGTTAATTAAAGAAACTTATGTCCTTTGTTATTTATTTTAAAATTGAGGTACTAGAATAATATTTTTAGATTGCATTTATTGGTGTAGTTGTTTACCTTTGCTTTGTTTAATTATTTAAGCACATCTTTGGTCAGATGCATCACACTTACTGAGGAGAGGAGAGCGGGATAAAGTGCAGGATGTGGGTTACTGCTGTATTTTGCACAGACACAGCAGAGCTGGGGGCATGGAAAGGTCAGAAATCAAAGAATCCAGAGCAACACAGTCACAAGGCCCTTTCTGTTTGCAGGCTGCCCGATAATACCTGAGCCGCCATCTTGGCTGTTTCTAGGCTCATAACATGCAGAAGTTGCTGGGTGTTTTTTAATATTTGTGAGCAATCTGTATGTAGAGGGTGTGGGTAACCACACAAAAAATTTAAAGTTGTACCATTTGAAGCATAAATATTAAAATTAAATCCACAAGTAAAAAATGCAAGTTAACTAAAAATTAAACAAAGTAAGATTTACTTATGCAAATGCATTCATTAATGGTTGGTTACTACAAAATGAATGAAATAAAGAAAAATAAAAGACCAAATATTTAGAATGCACTTTAATGAGGTAAGTTTGTAGTGCGGAGCCGCAAGATCAGAAGGATTTACGTCCAGACAAAAAAGGAAAAAGGGCAAAACCAATGTTGCAACCTGAGAAATGAAACGGAAAATTCAGGATGGAAACTGTCATAGGTCTGATTCCCGAACTGCCATACGAACGGACGTATATTTTAGGATAGAAACGTATTTGCTTATTGAATCACTCGCAAGTTCATACGAACGCACGAGCGGACGTGAAAAATAGGATGATCGTGAGCCAAATCCAAGCTGTTACATGTTTCTTTGAATCAACCCAAATGTGATGACAACTGAGGAAGTAAGAACAGAAGAGAAAACTGAAACTAATCAGCCATCATCTGTAACTTCTGAACAAACAGATAAAGTGAGTCAGTGAATCTGAAGAGCAGACACAAGCAAGCTCAGACACAAAACCAAGATGCTCAACGAGAGACACCAGTGGTAAACCACCTGTATGTCTCTTATACAAGACAAGCACTGCCAGTACCAATGAACCTGCAACCTGGGAAGACATATCTCAGCTTTCAGAAAGGGGAAGCCAGTGAATGGGTAAGGGCTGCAAAGGAAGAGATAAAATCCATGCATGACACTAAAACATGGACACTTACAGAGCTACCACCTGGAAGGAAAGCCATAGGCTGTAAATGGACTTTTAAAGTGAAGTACAATGCAGATGCAGTGAAGCGATACAAAGAAAGAGCCAAGGAATATTCTAAAAAACATGGAGATGACTATGATGAGATTTTTGCTCCAGCAGTCAAGCATGCTACAATAAGGACATGACAGTAGCCACCACAAGGAAAATGCAAGTGAAACACTTTGATGTGTTTCTACATGGTGAGTTACCAGACATCTACACGAAACAACCACCAGGATTCAAAGATGAACAAAGGCCAGACCTAGTATGCAAACTTCAGAGGAGTATATATAGTCTAAAGCAAGCCGCCAGATCATGGAATATGAATATAAATGAAGTGCTTACACATGAGGACTTTCAGAGGAGTAAAACAGATCCCTGCTGATACACAAAGACATTGGCAGAAAGATGGATCTATGTGCTTGTTTTGAGCAAGAAGGGAATGAGAAAGAAATTATACAAACCCCTAAGTCACAACTTTGAGACCGAGGAACTTCCAGAACAGGGACCTCTTGAGTAACTTTACTGCCCTACTGAGGATATGACAGAAATCCTTACTAAGCCCCTGACCGCTGAAAGACACTCGATGGTGCTGTTACCAATGCTTACATGTAGTCTCTATTTGCATTCTTCAGATGTGTTGTATTTCCTGTAAATTAAGCTGCGCTCTATCACTTACCTTTCCTGTCTGTGTTAATGTGGCATTCTCTTACTGCATTCATTTTCCAGTAAAGCCGTTTCCTGTTATACCACATATGTCTATCTGGATTTGACTCCAATGCACCCAGCACTCACACTCTGCAACAAATCAGAGGCAGGTGTCAAGGACTAGAGGAAGATTTCTGGAATTGGAGAAGACTGGAGGGTGATCAGTGGCAGAGGAGCTAGAGGGTGACATGACGTGACGTGGCATGTGACAAGACTCACCGCAAAGGGGCCCATGATGACTTTTGTCCAAGCGCCCACAAAAACCCAACGCTGTCCCAGTTGTTATATACAATCAAATAACATTAATTCTGGAGCTGACACTCAAATCTTTCCTGCCACATTGTTACAAGATGGTCACTATACAACTGGCATGGCAAGTCTAAATACTGTACAGCCAAACAGGAAGCAAGCTGTTGTGGATTCTGCCAAAGATTTTAATTCCAGGATGGATGGCTGTAAAGAAGATAATTATAATTATAGAAGGGAAAATAAGCTCCTCGATTAGGAATAGTCATTATAAACTGGAGCCAGGAAGAAGTTTCCTTTAAACTTTTGGGAAACAAGACTAGAATTAAAGTCAAGTACTGTATAAAGCAGTTTCAACAATGAACACTTAAAAACACATCTTTGAGACTGTAGCTGGAGAAGGGTTTATTGCCTATTATTTCTTCTTACTTGCCCTCTTGTAGGCATGTGCTCCCTAGTATTCTCTGCGCACAAAACCAGGGAAAAACATGGCAAACTAAGCAGAATATGTGATTGGTTTGGCTGATCAGAATAATTAGACCTATTTAACTGGTCGATTGGTTGGACGGGTCAAATGCATTCAATCAACCAGACCAATCTCAGCACACAAACTACCAATGTGCCCATCAATGATAGATGTTACTGTCTGTGATGGGTGCCACCAAGTACCTTGCAGCCTTCTGGAAGGCTTGGACTGCTTGCCTGTCCCTGGGGTGGTCAGTTGGCCTGGTATACTTTGCGACTATGGTTCATACATGGGTCACGTCTGCATCCCTGGATTCTTTATGGCTGATGTGATGTTTCCGGACCAGGCCTGAATGGCTGGTGCACGTATGTATCAACTGAAGGGGAGCGCCCAGCAGGGGGGCACTTGGCATTCATTCAGAATATATTGCCAGGTGAAGTGATCTATTCTGATTGGCAGGAAGCCTGGACATGCACCATGGAAGCGTGGAGTGAGGTAAGAATACAGATTTGGGATGCCCCTGTGTGTGAATTGCCAGTAAACCTAGTTCTTAAGGCAGAAAAAAAAATGCAACCAAGAGCCCCAGGATCCCTCTGGGGGACCCGCAGAGATCCACAGCTCAGTTGGGAGTAGTTGTGTCCTCCACAAATCTGGCCATTGAGGTCAATAGAGAGTTGTTGGCGTTAGTGTCACTGATAGCTGGGGCGGCACCAGGTTTAGAATGCAGATATGCCTGATGATCGAGTCTGGTAACACAGAAAATCTTATCTTTCAAATCAAGCCCCGATCACTTGATCACTGGTGGCCGGATACCCAGGGAAGACCTGTGGACCATGTGACTGCGGAGGCCAATTGCGGGGCTTGATTTTGCTGGGGGCGTGATTTGAAAGGTAAGATATTCTGTTTTATTGGATATTACAACACAGGGGGCACTGGCAATTGGGATGCCCCGCTGTGCAGGGAACACATCCATTTTTTAAAGTTAAGTTTAAGATTAATCAGAATGTAACCAAGTCACACCAATTAGTCTTAATGACACCAAGCAATTGCTATTTAAAGCGGACCTTCACCATGAATAAAAGTCTATCTTATATGTTTCCCCCACCCTGTACATACAGATTGCTCACATTAAAAATCATCCTACCTGCATCTACTGCATGTTATGAGCCTTTAAACATCCAAGATGGCGGCTCATGGGGCATCAGGCAGCCTGCAAACAGGAAGTGTCTTCTGACTGTGCTGCTCTGCATTCTGGGATTGCTGTCCTTTCCCTGGCCTCAGCTCTGTCTGTGCAAATCACAGTATAACCCCCCCTATGCTTTATCCCCCTCTTCGCTCCTCAGTATGTGTGATGCTTCTGAGGCAAGATGGCGGCGCCCATATCCTACAGTCCTGAACAGAGTTGCAGCCCAGTGGGGGAAGAAATAATAAGTGTCTAAAAACTTAAAATATATTAATTTTAGATGCTGGAGAATAGTTTTTTTTTAGGGTTTGGGCTTTTCATTAAATCATGCTGAAGATCCAGTTTAAGTAATTCATGTTTTAAGTCACAAAACTAAAAAAAACAGGATATTCCCAACAACGCCACAGACAGGGAACATAACATTATTTAAGCCTAGCCCACCCCCCATTTTCATTCAAATAGTTCCGGCTCTGTTGGGTGCCTAAGATGGAACTGAAGTCCTTGGTGAAGGTAACAAAACTTAAACCGGACCTTCAGCGTGATTTAATGAAAAGCCCAAACTCTTAAAAAACGGTTCCCCAGCATCTAAAATTAATATATTTTACGTTTTTAGTCACTAACTTATTATTCTTTCCCCCACTGGGCTGCAACTCTGTTCAGGAATTTAGAATACGGGCGCCGCCATCTTGACTCAGAAGCATCACACTTACTGAGGAGAGGAGAGTGGGATAAGGTACAGGGGGTGGGTTATAGCTGTGCTTTGCTCAGACAGAGCAGAGCTGGGGTCAGGTAAAGGTCAGCAGTCCCGGAATGCAGAGCAGCACAGTCAGGAGGCACTTCCTGTTTGCAGGCTGCCTGATAAGATGGCGGCTTCCATAAGCCGCCATCTTGGATGTTTAAATGCTCATAACATGCAGTAGATGCAGGTAGGATGATTTTTAACGTGGGCAATCTGTATGTACAGGGTGTGGGAAACATATAAGATAGAAGTGAAGGTCCGCTTTAAGGGAACTTGATTTGATAACTGGACTTCTAATCAAGTCTCTGCCATGTACAGGTCTTGCTGATGGCACCGTTGATTCGCCTTGGTTAGTATTACTCTTCATCTTTGGATGGCAGGATCACTTTAAAACATATCAGATTGTTCTCTGTCTCTGATACTGTTAAGAAAACAGTGGTGAGCTCTGTCCTAGGGCCAGTCTTTGTTGTTTTATTAACAAGACATCACAGGCTGTTTTCACTGTCATGTTGCCCTGAGATTTTCTTGTGAGTGTTTTGTTTTTTCTTCTCAATAGGGGATTGTAGGAGATTTCTGACAAGAAAGATTCTGAAAAGCTTGCAAGGGAGCCGGCATAATGATGTCCATTTCCCCAATGTACAATGTCAAGAAACAAGCTGATGGGGTCCAGCTGACATTTTTGCCGCCCTAAATATAAATGAGTTGATCCGCCCCATAAAACATTCATGAGATTGTTACACGTGCTCAGCACATCTCAGCATACCCAGTCCTCTGTCTTCATATCCAACCCAGTAGCACGGCTCCTTCTAGGTAATGTGACAATCAGGGACGTTTCTAGGCATAATAGCACTCAGTTCGAGAAATAAAAATGTGCCCCCCCCTTATCCATCCTGTAGTGCTGCTGTCCCAAACAGGTATGGGCCATGATGTGCCGCTTCCTTAGCAGCAGACCATGACTGAGCTCCAATATGGGGGGCAGGGCTGTATTTACCATTAGGCAGCCCTAGGCACGTGCCTAGGGTGGCAACCTGGGAGGGGGGGGCACTGCCCTTACTACTGTAGTAAAGAAAATAAATTAAAAATCATATAGCCAGAACATTAATGTCTCCTAACAAGCACCCCCAGCCACAGAAGGAGTGTATTTGTGTGAAGAGGAGGGCAATGGGTGGAACACAGGCCAGAGCATCTCCCCTCCACTGCTCATGGTCATGTGACTCCTGTATGTCAGAATGCAGTAAAAGATGGAACATGCTTGTCTGCTTATCTGCATTTCCCCCTTTGTGCCCTTTCCCTCCCCCACACACATACTCTGCATCTAGCCCATTGCACCCTTTCCCCCTACACACTTTTTTTAATATGGACCGTGACCTAACTTAAAAAAAAAGGGGGCAAGCACTTAAAGTGCCTAGGGCACCATGAACACCTAATACGGCCCTGATGGGAGGGATGAGGCCCTGACTCTTCTGCTGAAAACAGGGTAGCTGGAGTAAAGGTCTTGGTGCCCAGCAATAAATATAATAAATTCATTAAAGAATAAATTATACTTACCCTCCGTAGGATGCTCCCTGCCCGTGTGAAGAATGCTCTCCACTGGCCACTTGTAACAGCCGAGAAGTTGCTAAGAAACCTCCTGTGCTGTCCCCTTTATTCTTTAATAAATTTATTATAATTATTGCTTCTTATTATTGCTACTAGATCCAAATGGACAATATAGTGACATTATGCTATAGCGCCGATGATGTCACGAATGACATCAGGCGCAAATTTTGAAAGTTTCTGGGACCCTGATTGGCCCTCATGGCCTCATACTTGTTTACTTAAACCGGACCTTCAGCGTGATTTAATGAAAAGCCCAAACTCTTAAAAAACGGTTTCCCAGCATCTAAAATTAATATATTTTAAGTTTTTAGTCACTTACTTATTATTCTTTCCCCCACTGGGCTGCAACTCTGTTCAGGAATTTAGGATACGGGGGCCGCCATCTTGACTCAGAAGCATCACACTTACTGAGGAGAGGAGAGTGGGTTAAAGTGGACCAAAACCCAGGATTTTGACTATCCTGGGTTTTGGTCCACTTCGGCGGGGCACCCCGATCGGGGGTGCCCCGCTGTGTGAAACCCCCCAGAAACCCCAAAAAACTCACCTCTCAACGCTCCCACGTGAACGCCGCAGCCAATCCCCGCCAACGTCCAGGCGGGGATCAGGAACGTCCAAGCCGCTTCCGCCGCCTCCCGCGCGTCACTCTCGGCGCGCGCGCACCCCCCCGGCCATTCACAGAGTGCCGGCGCGGGCGCGCGCACGTCTGGAGGGGCGCGCGGGAGGCGGCGGCGGCGGAAGCGGCGGCGGATCAGGTAAGATGTTTTTGGGCTTTCTGGGGGGTTTCACCCCGCGGGACATCCCGATCTCGGATGTCCCGCGGGGTGGGAGGTGATCGGCCCGGGAATCTTATAGATTTCCGGGCCGATCACCCCTGGGTGTTGGTCCACTTTAAGGTACAGGGGGGCTGGTTATAGCTGTGCTTTGCTCAGACAGATCAGAGCTGGGGTCAGGTAAAGGTCAGCAGTCCCAGAATGCAGAGCAGCACAGTCAGGAGGCACTTCTTGTTTGCAGGCTGCCTGATAAGATGGCTCATAACATGGCTCATAAGATGCAGTAGATGCAGGTAGGATGATTTTTAATGTGGACAATCTGTATGTACAGGGTGTGGGAAACATATAAGATAGAATCATATTCAGAGTGAAGGACCGCTTTAAGGTGTATGGCAATGTCTCTGCAAATGTTTGTATCTTTATGTATGGTTAGTCCTGAGGAAGGGGGCCAGCGTTGACTAACAACCATAATTATTTGGTTTATTATCGGTGTTTGGACTATTTGGACCACTGTGGACTATTTGGATTATTTATACCCTAATACATTTGGGATGCTATGGGCATCTGGAGTGCTGCTTCTTATTGAAGACTTGGTGCCCAGGGTGACTGCCCTCCCCTAGAAACAGCCATGATGACAATGTTTAATGTGAAATGAGTCATTAAGGTGAGTATGTGTCTGTTGGTGTGGTTCGGATTCAGATCATGGTTATCTAGTGCAAAAAAACACACTTGTTTCTTACTGAAAGGAAAAAACAAACTACCTTGCTGTCAGCACACCAGCAAAGGGAACACAGGGTGGAATGGGGGGGGGGGGGGGGGTGAGGCAATGCCTCTGCACTTTCCTGCTGTCTAGAAATGCAGTGGCACTCTCCAGGAACTGTTGCGTCTGAAGAACAGGCCTCAGATCTGCTGAAGTACTGAAGCACTGCACCTAAAGAGTTGAAGGAGAGTGCTCAGGAACAAGCTGGGCCAAAATTTCTCAGCCTGACTGGCCAGCAAATGGGGCTGATAGGGCAGAGGACCATATCACTCATGGGAGAAGACCTGATACCCTAAGGAGATCGCCTAAAGAGAAAGTTTGGTGCAAGAACAATCGGGATTGAACCCAGGTTGACAAGATCCGCAGTTTCAAGGGTCTGGAATGGAAATGGGCAAACAATAGATCCTCAAATGAAGGCTGAAATCTCACTTCAGGCAGAGGCCAAAAGGGGACAGCCTCCCAAAATTACAATGGTTACAGCTGATGTGGGTGGTTGACAGGCTTCTTCTGAAGAAGATGATTATTCTTGCCAACATTGACTTGCTTAAGGAGGTTCCTCAACATCAGTTACTGCTAGCATGACATTCAACCCAAATTTAAGAAAGGCCAAACAATGTACTTTAGCTAGTTTTACCCAGCTCGTTATGGTGTTCTCATTTCCAGGTGGCCCTTACTAGAGATAATCTTATTCTATGCCAGCCTTGAAGTCTTAAGTGTAGAGATTAGTGGCAATGGATTCCAGATGCTTAGTAAAGAACTGCAGCCTGCATAGTTAACTTTAAATGATTGGTTCAAATGAAGAGTGATCTGGAAAATGTCCCTTCTGAAAACTAGTACCCCTACTGGACCCAGATATGAAACCTTAAGGGCAATCATAACCTCTTGGATCAAGAGGTCCATAGAGTGCTCTGTATCATCTTCTCCTAAGGCCCAAAGAATTTTTGTCTGCCAGCTGTACCTAGCAACCCCTAGAGAAGTGTAAACTGGCATTTCCTACCTGGTGAGCCGGAGAAACATGAGTAGCTGTCCTGGCCACATTGAAGGAGGACTCTTCCACCTTCCTAGACTTCATGACCCCTTTCCAATTGTGGACCAACAGCAGAAGAGTAGCAGAGTTATTAAGGACTGGGCGAACACAAGCTCTACCACGTGAGCTATGCATGTTACAGAGGGAAAAGCCAATTGCACAGTCAAGAAAAATGACAAGTAGGGCAACAAGGAAGGTATCCGACTGTGGGCAAAGACTATTGGTTTAAGCCATGGTAATAAAAAGACATAAAAAACAGATAAAATGTGAATAATATAACATATAAATTATACAGTACTATACACCTAACAAACAACAGTGGTGTGTGACCACCACCTATCCACTAATATTTAAATAGGTTGAACCCGCGCTATTGTTTCTAAAGGTTAAATAATGTTCTAAGTCAATAAGAATTCTTTGGTAAATGCTCAACGTGTGAAGAACTCTACTATCCCAACAAGTTCAGATAAACAGTATTCAACATATAAAACACAGAGCAAATAGATTTCAACAGGTTTTAGCAGTTTAGCATCAATTGAGGATGAAATTAAGACTTAATTAGTTATAATGTCCAAGAAGTATAATTAAGTCTTCCTTGTTATTAGGTGGCATTAAGTCTCCATTCCATAAGCGCCAGTAGATGTAAGTTTAATAAGTGGATATACTGGATAGTGCCAAAATGCGTTCACCAAGTGCCCTCCACCTAGTTTAATTACTCTTACCAGATGGCCAGGTTTTTATCAGCTTTTCAAAAAATGATCTCAATCTCTCCTCGCCAGGTGCTTTATATTTGCTTCAAACAACTGGTTTCTGTACCCGTGATGTTTGGTCTAATATTCCTCGATATTAGAGAGTCTCATCTCTATTTCTTTAAAATACATTCAGCATTGGTTAACAGATAGGAATCTCACCGCCCATTTGCTCACACCGCGGCCGCAGGTGTCCCGTGAATTGAGGGATAGAGAGGGTGTGTGGATCCTCGCTGGAGTGTAAATGCTGAGTGCTGCTTTAAGACTAACCGCCTTGCCGCCCGTGTCAATGCGTTTCGTTGCGTGCCCGCAACTTTTTCCAAGACTGGCGGCGCGGCGGTATGCGCTGCCTTTTATCTCCTGTGTTTAAGGCGGAGTTTGCGCGTCAAATGACGTTGCAGGCAAGGGATTGGTGTTTGTTGAATCTCTTTTTTGATTGGTTAAAAAAACCCTGACGTCTATATTTTCTCCGTCTATTTGATTCAGAGGGGTTATAGATTGTGGTGAATAAAGCCTAGAATTAATTAAAAGTCCCAAACCACAATAAATGGATTATGATGTCATTTCTTCCCAAAAAGCGTAATGATGTTTAGAATGCGCTTATTTGTTTATTACTAATAGTGATCCTCCTCCTTGACTTAGCGCGCTAATTATATTTCAAAGATGGATTATAACGCGACAGTTTTCATAGGGAGCCCGGCTATGTTTAGAAGGTTGTTTGATCACTTCTAAGGGAAGTTTATATTTATCCACCAAAAAGGGAGAGGGAACAATCTATTCCCTGAATATGCTAAATATCAGTGTATTGAGGAGGCCAATTGACAGTATGCGAAGATGTATATAATAGACGACCGCTTCATGATGGCGACTTTTTAATACAATAAATCTCTTTACTTTGTAAAGAGTGTATTGTTGATATTTATACATAGAAATAGCGATTAGCATATTCTAGTTCAAAGGGTTTAATAGTGAGTTAAACTAATATTGTTACTTTGAAATATAGCCATGTGTGAGAAATAGACATAAGTGTTATTCCTCTCTGTTGTACATTTCAGACATCAAGAATAGTAGATTTTTTTACTGATGATAATGTCCTGTTATTTCATAAATACAATATAATAATACAATGTAATGTATAATGATACAATGTAAAATTGCAGTGACCATACATTAATTAGGTGCAGTCACTCTTTATCTCTGCTGTATAAATGTGTAAGCTTGATTGCAACTATTATTTGTCTCTATTGTGCATATGTATGGAGACCTTAGTGGTGTTTTCAACATCATGGACCATACATTGCCTATTGCAATCACTGTTTGTCTCTGCTGTTTACTTATGTATATCTAGTTACAGCTACTGTTTATCTCTGCTGTACCATACATTGCTTAATTGTAATCACTGTTTGTCTCTGCTGTATGTTTGTGTAAATCTAGTTACCGCTGCTGTTTGTCTCCGCTGTACATATATGTAGGGTTCTTGGTGATGTTTTCAACATCATGAATGCTTAATTGTACTGATTACTAGGTGTGCTCTAGTCTATGCTATTAGACTGTGAATAATTAATTTTCTCTACTAGTTATAGTGTGAATGTGTTCTAATACAATAACGTGTACCCCCCGGGGTTGGCTTAGTCATTCTATGACACAATATAACTTTTGTAACAATAATTTTCTAGTGTGTTGAGAGCTGAATGTCAATTTATTCAGCTAACCACTAATATTGCCAAAGCTTGGTAAGGCTCGTCATTAAATTTGAAACTAGAACCTTTCCCCATTATCTACCAAACTAAAGAAAACACGTTTGGACCACTATTATTTTAGCTATGCTGATTAGTTAAGGCTAAGATTAGTTTCAGCGCTTTGCTAATCACCGGTGCTCTTTGCTCTTTCTTATCTTGTAAAAGTATAAACTAAAATTATTGTTGGAAGGACACTTGCCAATCCAAAGTCTACACACTTCCGCAATTTCCGCTGCTCCACTTGGCTATTTGGCCATGTGATGTTTCGTTTACTAATATCATGTGATTACTTTATCATACATTTGGCGGTGTAGCCATTTCTTTGCCCTTATTTTGGAGCAATCAGGGTTTCCCCACATTCTAATACTATGTTTTCCTCTGCCGAGAGGAACTCAAACTAAGGAGAAACCGATGGTTCAATCCAGTCTACAGAACTGCTGTGTCAGGAAACTGAAGCAAGAGCGTGAAAAGTAAAGCATTTTATTACGATATTTTTCCTGCATGCGTAACCTCTGATCTCTTTTTGTAGTTTCAGGTGTGGACAATGCTGAGCCAGCAAGAAGGGGAAAAAATCTTATTTACAAATCGCAAGACTTTATTTTGTATTGTAAAGTATGTCCTTAATTGGCATACTAGAGGAAAGGGGTTGCTACAGCTGACTTTTTAAAAAGGATTGTTCCCTGGCTTTGTTTTGTTACTGTAATGTAATGGAGAGGTGTAGCCTTTCCATGTCAAAAGCCACTGTTCCTGACAAAAGCTAATCCCTGAGTTATATTTACCCCTCTCCCTGCTTTCTTAGTTTTGCAAGGTGGCTGGCTGAGGATCAGGGTCCTTCTTTGGCACTTCCATTGGGTTAGCACTGGAAAACGTTCACATAAAATACTTTGGGACCTGGGTCATTTACACTCACTGAAGCAGCTACTGTGGGGGCTCAGAGAAGGCTGGTCATTGGCTCCCCAAATGAGATCTTGGGAACCCTGGGCAGGGGCAAATATAATTTAGTGGGCTTTTTTTTTACATGGAAAGTAAAGTCTGGACATCATCTTTGATCTATAACACACAACTTACCTAGGATGATTATAAAGATAATTTGTTTCTGTTTTATTTTTTTTTCTCTTGTCTTTGTATCAGGCTGTCCTATTAACACATATTGTATGGTGTCAGTGTGTCTACATATTTGTAATTGCGTATAAAATACAAATAAAGAGTTACTGGGGTTCCAACTGGTTCTCACAATGGCCTATCATGGTCCCAGGTCCCCGGGGACATGATATTCATTCCATTTTCGATTTATATGGATCTCAGTGAGAATATCCAACATGTTCTAACTTCTGATCAGGCTCTTCACAAGAACAAGGGCATAACATTATATGATACGCCTTTATCCTGGAGGTCTTGGTCTATAATATGTTTCCCTGTATGGTGTAAGGAAGTAAGGATCAAGGGATTATTGCTGTAATGGTTGTTGGAAATGGGGTTAAAAAGGACAAAAGTCTAATTTGTATGTTTCTAGGGGGCATCCTAATTTTGGATGCTCCAAAGAATGAATTGCTAGGAAACCCAGCCCAGCCTGTGTAGCATATTTACTAATTTTGGGGATCTCGCAGCAGTCAAATGCAGAATTGAGCAGAAACTTCTGTATGAAATGAAGAAGAAACTGCCCCCCCCCCCTTTCATCCGTACTGGAAGTGTGCAGTAGGCAGTAGCAATATAGTTTGATAGGGGCTCTTTATATATTATGAGTCCTTCTCAAACTCTGTTTTCACCCAGTACAGTAAGAAGAATAGAATTGGGGCCAAGATAAGTATACCTACATCACTACATGAGAGGCAAGACTTCATTCAAATATAGGAAGTATAATAAAGTTACAGCAATGCAGCAGTGGCATGATGGATGGCAGTGGCGAACTAGGAGCTCCCCTAGGATTGATGGAGTTATACAGAAGTCATATGCAGTGCAATTAGTAAAAAAATACCTGAACGTTTTCGTTTGGTCAGGCCTATGGCAAAGCCTGGACACATGTCAAGCACGTCAAGAGTATGTGAGCAATGTGATGTGGTTGTTAAAGTGTTAAGCTGGGGACAGAGCAGGCCAGAGAATGGTGTCTTGTAGCAGAGGAGCCCTGAGAAAGAAGACTGGTCGCTGAAACCAGTGAGAGAGAACCAGAGGGAGTACTTGAAGATCGGTGGCAGCCCAGGACAATCTAAGTGGGAGACTTAGGCCCTTATTCATCAAGCGATAGCGCCAGGTAGTGTCTGACGAGCGCCAGGTAGCGGCAGCTAACGGCGCCTACCGACTCAAGTACGCCCGGCGGCGGTCACAATGACGCATTTATCAAGCTAAATGAGGCTAGCGCGGGCGAGAGCGACGGCTAGCGCGGCATTCATCATGAAGCCGGCTGGACCGAACAGCGCCGCTGCAAATTCCTTCACAGCGACACGTATTACCTGGCGCTACCTGCCGCTCTCCCATACATTTCTATGGCAGACGCTGCAATGATTGTTCTTAGTGGTTTTGGGGTTTTTTGCTTTTGCACAAAATTCAACACATGTTTATATTGATATGTTTTATTAATCTAGCTGGTTATTTATCTTTTTTTTTTTTTTTTTTTTTTTTCACAATGTAATGTTGTGAGTGACATGGGAATTGCATCTCCTCCACCCAAACTCATTGGCCTCAAAAGCGCTGGTTTTCCACACAAACGGGGCTTGTAAAGCTATTTTGTAGCCTGTCAGGTTGGGCGGTCACGTTCGCTCTTCGAAATTGTCAGCACCCAAGCTATTCGGCAGCCCTGTCCTTGATGAATCTGTGTTGGTCAGTGTTTCTGCAGTCGCTGTTTTAATTCGCTATGTGGCGGCGCCAGCGTCGCTGTGCCTCGCTGCGCTGCGTTGTGCGGCGCTGTGCTGTTCATACATGTGCCCTTCTGCCATTTGCAAGGAATTCACTTCCCGCGACCCCAGTCGTTGTTAATGAATACACTGTAGTTGTGAGCGTGCCTGGCCACATTTTGCAGGATTAACATTCAGTCGTACCAGCTCATAACAACCCGTTATGCATTCTCATGTGTGCCACATTTTCAGGTAGTTGTCTAGTTTGATTGTGTGATGACTTTGTGAAGGAATAAGATTTGTATATTTAAGCACAACGGTGTATGCTTTAGAAGGACCTATGCATTCCAGTATGTAGAACCCCCTGCTAAATCAAGCTAATAATTTGTGGCGCCGTGGGCCCTAGCTTGTTTTTCAGCGTCATTTTAATGTTTTTCCGCCACTTAGCTTGCACATAGCTGATATTAGCTTGTCCCTGCTGCGCGCCTTTTTTTTTTTTTATTTTGGAAGCACAGTTGCTTGCGTCATATCCGGTTCCGGGATCCTCCTTTGCGTTTCAACGCCACCTTAAGGTAAAACTGTCTTGCGCTTATGCCAATAGCTTGTTTTTCTGCGTCATTTTAATGTTTTTCCGCCACTTAGCTTGCACATAGCTGATATTAGCTTGTCCCTGCTGCGCGCATTTTTTTTTTTTTATTTTTGAAGCACAGTTGCTTGCGTCATATCCGGTTCCGGGATCCTCCTTTGCGTTTCAACGCCACCTTAAGGTAAAACTGTCTTGCGCTTATGCCAATCGCTTGTTTTTCAGCGTCATTTTAATGTTTTTCCGCCACTTAGCTTGCACATAGCTGATATTAGCTTGTTGCTGGGGCGCGGTGCGTATTTTTGTTTTGTTTTGTTTTTTATGTCTCATGTCGCTAGCGTCATTTCCGGTTCCTGTTTCCTCCTTAGCGTTTCCAATATGGCTCCCAAACGGCGAGTAATGCGCCTCCCCAGCTCCTCCTCAGATTCCGGCCCCACCACCCCTCCCCCACATCCCCCACCTACCTCACCTTCCCCAAATACCACCCCTCCCACCCATTCCCCTCCTGTGCCCCAAAAACAAAGGCGCACCCGGGTGGATAGCCGGGTCAATGGCCAGGTTGTTAAAGTGAGTATTTTAGTTTTGTATTTTTAGTTTAAAAATGTATAAACACACAGGGTGGATAGGGGCTGATATTTTTTTGTTTTTAGTCCAAAATTGTACACTCCACATGGGGCATCCCCATTGTGGATGTCCTGCTTGGATGCCCCCCCCCCCCCTGGAGGGCCACAAAAATTAACTCTGGCCCGTCCCATCTGTGCATGCGTGAGTTGCGTATGCCTATTGCGCTTACCTCTAGCATGGTGTACCCCTGCGCCATACATATTTTCAATTGGTGTGCAGGCGCACTCCCTGTTAGAGTCAAACGCCACATGCGTACTTTGCCGTGCAGATGCAGCTGAGCTGGTATGCACCTCCCAAGGCCCTTGGTTGCGCATACCACACCGGCGTGGACCGCTGTGTTTGGCTTGCGGAGTGACGTGGGAGTGTCCTCAGCTGTGTATTTGGGCCCTTCAAAGGGGGTTGCAGACAGTGGGCCACCCACAATAGTTGTGGCCCAAAAAAGTGCACACAAACCCAGACTAATGTAAATCCTGGGTGTGGTTCCACTTTGATCTTGTCTCTGTATAACTGTTTATGACATTGTTCTGAGGTCATGTTTTGATTATTTTTTGTTTTTTTTTTTTTCCTTTTTTCATAGGACTTCTGCCTGGCCGAATACGACTATGCCCGAGGAGCAAAAAAACGCCTTGCCATGGAGGTGAAGGCCACTGTGTCCCGGCGCTTCAAGACCGACCTGACCATCCGGGCGATACAACAGAAATGGTCAGATTTTAAGCGCCGGGACCCAGAAGGCGTGTACCGCCTATATGATGCCTACGCATCAGGTAAGTTAAAGCTTATGTTCTTTTTGGCCTTTGTGCAGAATCATCTGCTAAGCTGTGTCCTTTTTTGCTCTTTATATTAATTATTTGCTTTCACCCCCTCCACACAGATAAGCGTCCTCCCCTGGGGAAACGTGGGAAGGGATTCCTCCCCCGAACCAGGCAGGCGGACTCGGGGGAGTCATCGGGGGAGGGTCCCTCCCGCGGGTCCTATTTAGAGGACCCAGGGGAGGAAGGGGATGACGCCCCAGAGGAGTGTGCTGCTGGGGGGCAGGCTGGATCAAGCCTCAGCTCCTCACACTCTGAGGCTGAGGACTCTCACCAGGCAAGGGGCCACTCTCAAGCAGGGAGTGAGAGGGAGGAGGGTGGCCCTTTGCCTGGTGGATCTTCTGAGCAGAGTGTGAGGAGCCGAGGCTCCCCGCCTCCTCCTCAGAGCCCTCCCTGGGCTTCAAGTGGCGCTTCATCCCCTGGTGAGTTTACATGTTTTAATTGTTAGTCTGTGCCAGGTTTCATCTGACCATTTGTGCTTAGCCCTTGCAATTCCTCTGTAATTTGCAGGGCATCATATAGGCGGCACCTCCATGGATTTTTGGCGTCAAATCCTCCTCGGGCATAGTCGTGGTAAGTGTATGTTTTAAGCTAGTTCATTTTGGACTTTATGTCATTCCTTAAAGTGGACCCACAAACCTTGCTGATATTGTTTGGATTATGGCGCCTTGCCTGCCAAATCACATCCCTCACCCAGGGCCCCCCCACAACCAAACACCACAAACTACTTCCCTCTTTGGGGGTGGCAGAAGCCATTGTCCCTGCCTCCTGTGTGGCACTCGAGATGTGTGTGCGCCTGCGCTCTGTTTCCTACTGGCATGCGTGTGCGCACACACTGGCGGAGTGATGTGCGGAAGGCAGGGGCGGTGGCGGACTAAAATTGTGTGGCTCTGCCAAAGTAGACTACTACACTGAATAATCACAATCCTGTGTCTTGGTACACTTTTAACAGACACGTTTCCTGGTCCATTGTCTAAGCTGGTTTGCTAATGTACATTAACATCACCAACCACACTACAGTGCTAGCCAACTGGAAACCACCCCTATGTTTCTGGCCACACCATGATGTGTGCTAGCAAAAGTTAATTTACGTGAAGTAGTTAGGGCAAACACATGTTGCACACTGGTAACATTATCCATTAAATTGGTAAGGAGTCATTTACATTGCAATTTAAAGGTTAGTGCCAGATTGGCAAAATGGATACATGTGGCAACCATAAACACTTCACATTAACTAATGGGCCAGGAATATAGCAAATATCGTTTAACATGTATGTAAAGAAGTGTTTGTTTTTGGAGCTAAGACTCAATAACCAGATTGATGTCCAAACTTCGGGTGTCATAGCTCCACTAAATGTAGTTTGGGTTTTTTTTTTTTTATGGACAGATGTTGCTACGCAGACGGAGGCAGAATTCCTCCTCCCCACACCAGCTCCAGGGACGGCCAGCAGCATGGCCCACCGCCACAGCTGCGATGGTGAGTACATCCAAATTAATATGGGTAAATACTTTGTAAACATTTCTCTTCTACTTACATTTGTAGAAATGTGAAATTGACCAATGTGTGAATATCACACACATCTAGGTTAAATGTGTTTGGTCAATAATCCAACATGCCAGTCACCATCCTTGATAGTTGCCTCACATTCTTGTTACGGACACATACGGACTATTTGTGGCGTATAGACAACCAAATGGGGCTGATTAGGTGTTTACCAATAACATTATAGGGCAAACTTCCCTCTTCCTTAGGCACTGATGTTTGGCTTGGACTAAAGACATAAATGTCCTTACTTGCCCATAAACATTATTACCTTTGCAAGAGTGAACCTGGCCCAACACCAAGGCTGTTTAATGTGCATTAAACATTTAATTTGCCAACAACTAACAACTAACACCCCGCAGAATATACGATAAGTGCAGGGACCACGGGTCCACCCCACCAAGCAAACCCCTAATTATGGGAAATTATATTCCGCTGGCTCCTGCGCAACACTCCAGACGTGCATTTTTCCCCCCTGGGCCTCTGTGAATGGCCGCCGGGTCCCCATGAGCAGCCAGCGAGTGACATGCGTGAAGAGGGGTTGGAAGAGGAGGGTACATTCCTGTTCCCTGCATAGACGTTAGCGTGCCTTCTTTGTGCCAAGCACGTTGGAGCATGGAGAGGTGAGTGGCTATGGATTACTGTGTGTATACACACATCAGGGGAAATACAGATCTGTGAGAAACAACAAAGTGGGCCAAAACCCAGGATAAACTATATTGTGGGTGTTGGTCCACTTTAAGAGTAAAGGTATGTGGTCCTAACATGTTTTCAAGTCAATCTTAAAACTTTATTTTAAAATGTTAGGGGCACATTGTTCACCAATGTTAATGTGAGTGTTAGCAAGTTAGAAACACTGACATTACATTGCTACATCTGTGTATGTTGAGTTGCCAAACAAATTCTAATATATTATTTTTTATCACATCTCTACAGCTTGTATACGCCAGCATCGCAGACTGTGGCGGGCCTTCCGACAGATGAAAGGGATGCTGCTGGCCATGAAGAGGCGTCGGAGACGTTAGGGTGGGGGGGATGGCTGCCCTGGCCATGTTTTCCTGGCTTTGTTGGCCTATGTTGCCCGTGTTGGGCCAATTTCTATAAAGACATTTATCTTTACCAAGAACTGTGTTGTTCCTTGACCAGCATAGGTTTCGATTCCCCAAAACCATTATGTCTAAAATTAGGCTGCCATTTTGAGCCAGTACATGTTTACACCATAGTAAGCAATGTTAACTAATGTGGCACATAAATGGTGGCATAATATTAGAGATGATTGAGCAAATCAGCCCTGACTGTGTATTTAGCTTTCACATGTATGGATAAACACAAATTAGAGGTGGTTTTCAAAAATATATTTACATAAATCATAAGAAAAAGGTATACAAATTAATATTCTTGGCTGGGTGGCCGGGGAGGTTGGGAGTCATTGCTAGGGGCGGTGTTGGGGGACAACAGTGCAGTAAAAAATATAGACTGCTGTTGTATGAGCTGTTGTATCAACAACAAAGTTTGGTCCTGCCGCTGTATTGCCTCTGCCTGGCGCTGTATTGCCTCTTCCTGGCGCTGTACAGATTGCTCGATAACATTGGCAAGGCGACCAAGGTCCTGGTTCTGTTGTAGGTTTTGCCTTAACTGGTCCACCTGGCGCTGCAGGCCCTCATTTTGTTGCTGACACATCAGCACCTGATTTTCCAACGCCGCAATGCGCTCATTAGTTCCATCACGCGGCTGTTGGCGACTGTAGTCCTCCAGCATCCGGACCCCTAGTGTGTAGAAATCGGCACTGGTTGGTGCCACACCTCCTCTTGCTGTGGTTGGAGGCTAAAAAAATAGTAAACCACATTTTAGTCAAACGGAACAAATGCAGTTATGCCCCTCCCAAAAGTTACCATAAACACTCACTAGACAACTTACCCTTGTCTGAGCCTCTGAAGCTTGGCCACATGGGACTTGGGAAGAGGTCCCAGCTTGGGGTTCTGGTTCCGCCTCCTGCCAAAACAACAATGAAATGAAATGTTACATGTTGCTTCTTCCACTACCCACGAATATGCCAATGGGTTTAGAGGTCGTCTACATCAGCCATGTTACCTGCGTGTCCTCCAGCCCAGGTAGGCTCGAGGTATCGCTGCCAGAGAGTCGCGAATCAACATCAGAGATGTCGGGCAAGTTGGCAAATGCTAAACAGGAAAATCAGGTTAGTAGGTCTGTGGGCAAAACTCTAATGTAACCTGGTTAGGCTATCGAGGCCATACCTCTAAAAAGTTAAAAAATACACAGTAGACCAAAGGTCTTGGTTAAACTCAGATTGTTAACATGTATGTTACAGGACTAAGACCCACTAATTTCTGCAAATCTCATCATAAACATTGCTTAAATTAAACATACCCGCAATATCCCAGATGTCTGGAGTGGGGTCCTCACTCGAGATTGGACCTTGAAAATAGATGTGGACACACAAGTTGCCAGAAGCAAGTGGCACAACATTAGAGCCAAAATACATACTATAGCAATGCAAAACCACTTACCCTCATCTCTGGCAGCTGGAACTTGAGGGGCCCTTTCTGGACAGCCACTTCCGATATTCGGGTCAACTAAATTAAAAAAAAAAAGTGTCTAAAGATTCAGCAAACTACTACAGGGAATGTTTTCCTAAAAATATGTCCGCAAATATACATTGCTATCACTAAAATAACTAATAGACTGACCCTGGGGAGGCAACCAGCACTCCCAAGAGGCATCTTCAAGTTTACAAAGCAAACATGTAGCTTAGTAGACTAACCAAATTGAACCAGTGTAACCTAAACAGCAGAAAGGATACATTATGTATTGCTCTACACACCAACAGGGTCCTGTTGACCGGCAACATCGGAAGTGGGGTCCAAAGATGAACCAGTCACTTGCCCTACAAAGAAAAAAGACAAATGAGACACATGCACTTGAGTCAAAGTGGATCAAGCAAGGTGAACACATGCACTTACCGACATCCAAAGAGTAGGTGGGATCCGGAGGAGATGCTGGGGCCAAGGGCATGGGAGCTAGGGCAAAATAAAACCAACATTGAGCCATAGCTAATGTGCGTGCCAAAATACAACATGCATTAAGGTGTGTGAGCAGCTCTTTCACTAATATTGACTAATCAAGCCAAGTGTGGCTCACACATTGATATGCCTATATATGGCTACACATCTCTGGCATCCTACATATCTACACATGTTAGGGCCTTGTTAGTTACTGACTGTGAGTGTTACAGTGGGCGTGCAATTAGGGCGCACCCACATATTATTAATAGTCAACAGGGCAAACCTTTATTGCTTGAGCTGGTCCCACACCCATTTGTTTTTCAAAAAACCAGCAAACAAATAATGGGTAAATACCTTCAATGGCAGACTGGGGTAGCCTTGAGGTTGCTGGAAGGGCAGGAGCTTGGTTGTCCGGAGCCACATCCCGGACAGCAGCATGTGCACCTATGCATAAAGCAACAGACAGAAAAGTTTCAAATGTTTTAGCTATAATGTAATACTTCACAGGTCCTACAGTTAGTTGGTCAGAATGTAAAAATGCTAATCACATACATTAACATTAGGTTATAGTAAAAGCCATAAAATATGTACCTTCAGCCCAACCGGTGGTGTCATCCCCAGGATCCACACCCTGCAGCCGAGCCAGTGGGATTTTGGCCTTCAGCATCTCCTCATACGGCCTGTAGGTACTCTTTGGAGCCTGGATGAACCCACTGTCCACATCAAGATCGTGATTCATCTTTTTCATAAGGGCCCCTCGCAAAGTGTAGAAGCGTTTCCTGCAGGATGGGCCACTACGTGGGTGTTGAGCTGTGCTACTAAGCTCCACACCAATGGCATCCCACAGTTTGCTTCTTTCTTGTTTGCCTATGGACTTGCTTTGGGAGCCAAATATCAGCTCCCATTTCGCAAGTGTCAGGCGCACAAGATGATTATTCTCAGCCAAATTAAATTCAGGCTCCCTCTTGGCACCTGGGCGCTTAGCCTGGGGTGCTGCCCCACCTTCAGGCTGTGCCCTTTTCCGTAAGGGAGGTCTGCGCACAGCACCCACCAAACTCCTACTCGGGCCTGCTGTGGCCGGCAGATGTCCTGTATTTGGCTCCATCCTGTAGCTGCACACACACAAAAATCAACACCCCACAAGCACGCATGCACACTACAGAATGGCATCGCAATCTCTTAGGCTTGGGCAGGTTTTATGTGCTCTAACAGCCAATCCAAAAGCAGCCCACTTAATTGATTCACACATACAGCCCAGTTCCTTCTAGGCACACCTCCACTGCACTGACAGAAGCATGTGTGTTAGCCAATTAACTCATTACAGACCTCAATCAACAAACAACACACACCCAAATCCAACAATGGACTGATGTATCTGCAACCCTTGTGACATGTGCTTAGCCTAACGGCTATTTAAAAAAACAACAGCTTCACTTTCATTGGTCCCCACCTGATTTTTGGCCCATGTCCGTTAATGCACGCACGTTACGGCTCAAGTACGCTAGTAGCGCTACTAGCGTGCGCGTGCGCACTCTGTTTTACGCACACCTGGGTCGGCTAATTGGCGGCCGGAAATAGCAGAGCGACGCAAAAGGCGGCAAAGCGGACCTGTCACTTTTGAAAATGAAGTATAAAAGGAAGGAATGAACTAGGTTCTGCTATTCTTACACTGTGGCAAAGGCTGTGGTGTGGTGCTGTGCTCGCTTCCCTTAGCTCATTTGAGCCTCTGTCTGGTTTCTGTCCTCACTCTCTGTGGCTTGTTGGGTGATTTCTGACATCAGTGCTGTTTCTTTAGGAGCTTGGTTTGGGTGGCATCTGCAAATATTGTGTAGCATACAGCAAGTGAGGCTTGATTTTGGGGCCTTTTGTGGGCTGTGCAGCAACTCCCCTCTTGGTTGTGCTTAACTTAGAAAGCTGGTTTTCAGCAGGCTGGTGGTTTGGACCACTATAGTTCTGGTTTTGTGGTGAGCTGCATTGTAGCGGGTGTGTGTGTAGTGTGATTGTTTGTGTGTGTGTTGTGTGTTAGTGTTTTTTGTTGTTTATTTTTGTTTTTGTATATATCTTTAGTGTGTGTGATGGATAAGAGGGTGATGTATGGTGTCTGGGTGGATGGATGTATGTGTATGCTGAAAGAGCAGGAGGAAAGGGAGCGGGGTGTTGTGAGGCTTAGGGCACCCCGCTCCTTTGCAATCCGCCTTTCAGTATGGGACTTAAGTGACGAGCAGATCAGGAGCCGCTTCCGTCTGAATCGTGCTGCACTACAGTCCCTATATGATCAGATTAAGACCAAAATCGAGCCATCCACCAAACGCACTCACTCCATTCCAGGCATAGTACGCCTGTGTGCCACTCTTAATGTGTTGGCACGAGGGACCTTCCAGGCAACCTCAGCCCTCCTCAGCGGGATAAGCCAGGCTACTATGAGCCGCATCCTAATCCAGGTAGTTCTGGCAATTTGTGATTTAATCCCAATTTACATCAAGTTTCCAGAGGAGGAGGAAGAGGTTGCCAAAATAAAACATGCTTTCTATCTGATGGGAGGGATCCCGAATGTGCTAGGGTGCGTTGATGGTACACATATCCCTTTCCGCCCTCCCCGTGCACAGGAGCTGTCCTACAGAAACAGGAAGCAGTTCCATTCATTTAATATCATGGTGGTCTGTGACCATGAGATGAAGCTGCGGGCGGTGAGATCGGGGTTCCCCGGCTCATGCCACGATTCTTACGTCTTGCAGCGGACAGTCCTGTGCCGGAAGTTTGATAACAACGAAATGCCAGCTGGCTGGCTACTGGGTAATAAATTAACCATGTCTATGTATTTTGCTAATATGTGGCCTAGTAAGGCAATTTTAAACAAACTACCACCCAAAAACATGTACTAGTACTAATTGCTGTCTCTCTCCTTGTGTTTTGTCTACAGCGGACAAGGGATATGGGCAGAGAACGTGGGTCATGACTCCGGTCAGGAACCCACGGACCTCTGCCCATGAACGCTACAATGCAGCGCATCGCAAGACCAGAAGCATTGTGGAAAGAACCATCGGCCTGCTGAAAGCACGCTTTCTCTGTTTGGCACGGCCAGGAGGAGAGATGCTCTACAGCCCACAGAAGGTTTCCAAGATCATCCTTGCCTGCTGTGTGCTACACAACATTTGCATTTGTCACCGAATCCAAGCCCCCGAGGAGACAGCACTGGTGCCAGAAATCCCCAACCTGCCCGCAGATAGAAGTGAGGACACCCAGACTGGCGATGAGCTAAGGGAAAGGCTGATCACTTCTTATTTTGCGGTAAGCTAACTACCCTTCACTCTAATGCAAGTACTGCACTCCTGTTTAAATGTCTTTGACCTCCCATCCAAAAGAGCAACCAAACACACTAAGGGGGGGTTTAAGATGACCCAAACCACTCTAAGGGGGGTTTAAGATGACCCAAACCACTCTAAGGGGGGTGTAAGATGACCCAAACCACTCTAAGGGGGGTTTAAGATGACCCAAACCACTCTAAGGGGGGTGTAAGATGACCCAAACCACTCTAAGGGGGGTTTAAGATGACCCAAACCACTCTAAGGGGGGGTTTAAGATGACCCAAACCACTCTAAGGGGGGTTTAAGATGACCCAAACCACTCTAAGGGGGGGTTTAAGATGACCCAAACCACTCTAAGGGGGGGTTTAAGATGACCCAAACCACTCTAAGGGGGGGTTTAAGATGACCCAAACCACTCTAAGGGGGGTTTAAGATGACCCAAACCACTCTAAGGGGGGGTTTAAGATGACCCAAACCACTCTAAGGGGGGTTTAAGATGACCCAAACCACTCTAAGGGGGGGTGTAAGATGACCCAAACCACTCTAAGGGGGGTTTAAGATGACCCAAACCACTCTAAGGGGGGTTTAAGATGACCCAAACCACTCTAAGGGGGGTTTAAGATGACCCAAACCACTCTAAGGGGGGGTTTAAGATGACCCAAACCACTCTAAGGGGGGTTTAAGATGACCCAAACCACTCTAAGGGGGGGTGTAAGATGACCCAAACCACTCTAAGGGGGGTTTAAGATGACCCAAACCACTCTAAGGGGGGGTTTAAGATGACCCAAACCACTCTAAGGGGGGTGTAATATGACCCAAACCACTCTAAGGGGGGTTTAAGATGACCCAAACCACTCTAAGGGGGGGTGTAAGATGACCCAAACCACTCTAAGGGGGGTGTAAGACGCCAATGTTGGTTATCAAGTTATGCATTTTTTTAAAAGAAAGCACAAAATAACTATAAAGATATATACTAACTGCACTTTTCTTAATTTTTCAGGCACAAAGAGATGCACCATGATCTCGACATTCCTCTTACAACCCTTTCCTGGACTTTACTTTTCTTTTGCATTTCTGCTGGACTTTTCTTTTTCTATTTCATTTATGTTTTATTATTATTTTTTTTTTAGAGACAAAATTAAAAAAAAATTAGATATATACATGTGGCTATGTGTTTAATTCGGTTGTAAGTTTCCTTTACATTCTAATTCCTATTTTCATTTTCCTTTTCTTTCTCTGTTCTGTTATTATTTTCCTTTTCTTTCTCTGTTCTGTTTTTATTTTCCTTTTCTTTCTCTGTTCTGTTTTTATTTTCCTTTTCTTTCTCTGTTCTGTTTTTATTTTCCTTTTCTTTCTCTGTTCTGTTATTATTTTCCTTTTCTTTCTCTGTTCTGTTTTTATTTTCCTTTTCTTTCTCTGTTCTGTTTTTATTTTCCTTTTCTTTCTCTGTTCTGTTATTATTTTCCTTTTCTTTCTCTGTTCTGTTTTTATTTTCCTTTTCTTTCTCTGTTCTGTTATTATTTTCCTTTTCTTTCTCTGTTCTGTTTTTATTTTCCTTTTCTTTCTCTGTTCTGTTTTTATTTTCCTTTTCTTTCTCTGTTCTGTTTTTATTTTCCTTTTCTTTCTCTGTTCTGTTTTTATTTTCCTTTTCTTTCTCTGTTCTGTTTTTATTTTCCTTTTCTTTCTCTGTTCTGTTTTTATTTTCCTTTTCTTTCTCATTGGTGATTTAATTGTATTTCCTTTTTAGGTAACAAATAAAAATAAAAAAAAATGTGGCTATGTGTTTAATTATGTTTTATTTTCCATTTATATTCGAAGATCTGGTAGAATTTAATTACCTTTTACACACAATAAAAAAATTTTTACATTTCAAAACAAATGTGGCAATGTGTTTTATTCAGAAGGTACTGGATGGCCAGGACACAGCAAAGCTAACAGGCGCTGTGTAGAATAGCGTGGTCACACTGACTGACAGCGCCAACAAAGCTGAGGGCCAACATCATATTCAGCAATGTAGGCGTTGTTCGCAACAACGCCAGGTAGCGACTGAGGAGGCCTGCTATAGCGAATCGCTAACGCCCGCGGCTGACGCTAGCGGCGCTCATAGCGCCATACTTCAGTCGCTCATCTGTCGCTACCTGGCGCTATTGATGAATCGGCCTCTAAGACTCTTGTCTGGGAGCTTGTCTGTATTGGATGTGTACTACTGTTTCCTGCTCTGTAAGGAGGGAATAAAGAACCAGTTGTTTTTGAGAAGTGGAGTTGTGGTCAATGACTTGGTGCATCTGCTAGTGAATAAAAGAGACTCACCTCATACACACACAACAGGCATTCGGGGTCTAAGGAACAGCCACTCCTTGCCAAACCACCACTAACCAGGCAATTGTGTGGGGCACATTGTGTTATTTTTTATTGTGTCATGATGAACTCATTACACCATTTCCCAACCTTGTATTAAACATAATTTTTTTTGTATATTGATAGCATTTATAGATGTAACTAGAGTATTTAATTTACAAATCTACTTCTCTGTCTGTGTACAACCCCTTGTCATCTCCACCTTGAAGAACTGCTATCAGCGCAATCACTACAGGTATCTCAAGTTCCCGGCAAGCTCTCCACTTATGACTAAGATGGTACTTACATTTTACACTGCTTGACAAACTCTTAGGTGCCGAGGTATCAACAGTAGCTATGAAAAGAGAAGAAAACATTATAGTCACTGTAGTTGTTCTGTTATGTGCTGTCACATGCGGAGATAAATTGTTATTTTTAATAAAATTTGTAAGTATTTAAAGAAAAAAAGTACCTTTATTGATTTAAAGTGGAACAAACCCTCTAAAAAGTACCCAGGGACGGCTGCAGGCCTTCCCCCAGTGCGTACCAAATGGGGATGCCCCACAGTGTGAAACTGCCCCGGGGCGGCGGTAATTACTCACTTTTCAGCATGGATTGTTTTGCAGGGGGAATGAACCTGCAGTTAAAAGGGCTGAAGTTGGCAGCGTTTCCGGATCTAGGACTATGTTGAATCAATTCACTTTCAATGGACAAATATGAGGTCTTTTTAGGTCCAAACATATCCATTACCTATTAGTGAGCTTTTTTTTCTCCCTTTCTTCCCCACAGTACTGCTATTTTACTATGTTTCCCCTATTTTCACGCTGTATGTTCATGGCTGACCCTAAAAACGGCTCTTCTATTCCTACCAGTTCTTATATATAGCTGTTTTCTTTTAGTCTATTAACTGGCCTTATTTCTTGAAACCAATATGTTGCCCCACGCCTTGTAAGTAAATAGCAGGCCCCATCCCTTGAAGTCAATAGATGGCCCCATTCCTTAAGGTCAATAGCTGGTCCCAGCCCTTGAGGTCATTAGCTGGCCCAATCGCTTAAAGGAAATAGCTGCCCCCATCCTTAGAGAGTCAATAGCTGGTGGCCCCATCCCTTGAATTCAATATCTGGATCTATTGAAATCAGTAGCTGGCCCAATCCTTTGAACACAATAGCTGCCCCTGTCCCTGCTGTGCAGCCAATCAACCTTATTGTGGGGCTTGGGCCGAATTCCAAACTCAAACATGGACTTCTGTTTGAAGTCAGGGTCCAGGGAGTTCGGCATGGACCAGAACGTTGTGCATCGGGTTCTCCCAACCATATTAGTAGGAGATTTTTTTATTTGTTAATTTGTTTTTATACTCTGGAGTCAGAGCAAGTACTTTGTACTGCTCCGCAGCCCTGGTTCCTGCATACCTACATGTACATAGTTTACTGTATATCATAGCACCCTATTAGTATAGAAACTTGTTTTAAAAAATCAGGCTGCATCAGGTTACAAAATAAAAGTGCCATCTGGGAATTGGTCGGAACGCCAAACATAGTGCTAACCAATTTATCCAATTTATGATGTCTGTCTATCTTATTTAATTACGGGCTCTAGTACAGGCACACATGGAAAAGTGGGTTGAGTATCACAGAATCCCATGCTGTCAGCATTGTTTTTCTCAGTTCCTGTTATGGTATCAAATTTAATAAGATCTTTTGGGAAATGGCTATTGCATGACCCCCCCTCCCCCAAGATGTTATGTGAATACAGGCTGTGGAGAACAATCTGTTACTCCAAATTTGTATCTATCATTTACCAGTTAGTAGTTTTATTCTTGTGTTGTGCTGGTAGGGAAATGTAGGTTATTTCATACATGGATTCGTTTTAGAGGTAATAAATATTTGTCTTTGATATTTTAACTAGATAGTATATATGTGCAGACAGGGCTATAAGGTGAGCAGGGTGAATGCCCTGGGTGCCAAGGCCATTGAGGGCGCCCTTATCCAAGCCATTGGGATCACTAATAGTGGTGCAGGCAATAGGACAGGCCCCTCATCCACCCATATTGAGAGGGGACGCAGCCTGCTGCAAAGGAAGAGGCACAGCATGGCATGTACCTGTATGTGACAGCTAGGGATGAGCGAACCGGTTTGGATGAACCGGAATTCGCTCCGAATTTCAGGGAAAATTCGATTCGGCACGAACCCGAATTTTTTTTGGTTCGTGCCGATCGAATTTTCCCTGAAATAAAAAAAAAAATGCCGGCATGGTGGGAGCGGGCAGGCCGGCTACGCTGTCAGCGGGCGGCGGAAGCCGGCCCGCTGACAGCGCAGCCGGCCTGCCCGCTCCCACCATGCCGGCATTTGTTTAAAAAGCAAACACTTACCTGCATGGTCGGAGCGTGGAGGCCGGCGCCGCTCTCAGCTGTCATCAGAGGACGCGTCATCAGAGGGCGACTGAGAGCGGCGCTGGCCTCCACGCTCCGACCATGCAGGTAAGTGTTTGCTTTTTCAGCGCAGCCGGCCTGCCCGCTCCCACCACGCCGGCATTTTTTTTTTCAGATGAGCGATTCATGAAAGTTCGATTTCTTGGGGAAATTCGGCGAATCGCCCGAATCGAACTTTCAAGGCGTTCGCTCATCTCTAGTGACAGTAGCACCAGGAGATGGGTGAATAGGGGGCAGAATTTTTCTGCACTGTGCGCTATTTTAACTTAAAACTGCCCTGTGAGCAGGGAGATACCTTTTATTGATGAACTAAAGATATTTAAAGTTGCAAGCTTTGGAAACTTCCGGGGTCTAGCTGCAGAGTGTTAGGGAGGCCCCTTCTGTCAGCAAATTATGATGCAGATTGTGGGAATCGCCCCTTTATCTCTAGTGCAAGGGTCCCTATACTTTCTTACCATGAGAGCCACATTCAGCACTAATGGCAACTACCACCTGGCAACTGGGCAACTCCTTCCTCACCAAAAAACACTTGTCCCTCAGAAACTGACCCTTTAACTGCAAAGAGGTTAATAGGAGTGACTAGTCAAATTTGAATGAATGGCCTGGCAGCTTTACCTGATGCAGTGTCAGTATGATGCTGTCTCTTTGCTCTGGTCACTAAAAGGAAGAAGAATTTCTTCTTCCTCTGTCTCCAGCACCTCCCCTCTGATCCTGACCACAAATAGAAGCCTGAGGCTCATGCCAGGCAAAACAGATTTGTGTTTAAAATGGAAAAATGAGAGCTCTATGAGAGCTCTACACAATAGGAATACTTTTGATTGTACCCAGACAATGACTTTAAAGTGGACCAAAACCCAGGATATTGACTATCCTGGGTTTTGGTCCTTTCCCCTGGGGGCACCCCGATCAGGAGTGCCCTGCTGGTCGCTGAAGCCAACTCATCTCTACCCGGTCCTACGATGCATGTGTTGCCGCTCGTCCAATAAGCACACTCGGAGCCGCTAAATGTCAAGTTGTCGCCATACCTTTCCCCTCCCCCCAAGGGGGAGGCATGTAACACTATGCCTTACATATGGATTCACTTAAATAGTTGAAGTTAAGACATAACATTACTGTGCATATATACATATATACATATATACACACACATACACATATATATATATATATATATATATATATATATATATATATATATATACACATATATACGTATACATACACACATACAATGAACATTGATGCAATTCACCAAAATAAACCTTATATTACATTATATGTGCATCAGCCAGCCCCGGATCAGAATCATAATAACCAGGTAAAAATCCACAGACTCCATTCATCCAAGTTACCTATTTTCCAGTAATATTTGTGATTTAATAATAATTCATTAATAATTGAGATCATAAACATTTTATTCCTCTGAAACCTTCTTACATTGTCTAAGGCTTCCGCTAAGGCCAGTGGCTCTGAGCACGCTGATGGCTGCATCCCCTGCTACCCTCTAACAGGGAGCGTGCCTGCACCCTGGTACTACATGGCGCTGCTGAACATACAGCGCCGGCTCTTTACACTGAGCCACCGCTAGTGATATATGTGACACTACATGACGCTATTAGAGGCGCTCACCAGATTGACTTTCATATATATGGATTTCACATACTGCGCCTGACGTTCACCTGACGCCACGTTGTGCTTGGTCACGTTAGCGCTTCTTAAATAACCCCCAAAATTGCTAAACCGATGGGCATGAGGAATAATGGGGGCTTTCCTCTCTGACCTCATCCCGCCTTTGCCCTTTGGCTAAACTGACCAGATTCCCCCACTTTTAGAGGGACAGTCCCACTTTGAGGCAGACAAGAATTTTCTTCAAACTGGTTTACTGTAGAGATTGAGAGCTCCCATCTTGGTACAGAATAAATGGGCCTGTGAGGATGCTGCACGCTGCGGCTCCCTATTACAATCCTATAAAAAAGAAGGAAAGGAGGAAATGTCTGACAAAGCCAGATCAGGTGTAATAAGGTGGTAATGTGAGTAACACTCATCTGCATAATTTGCAGGGAGAAGGCCTCCTCGCTGCGTGACACAGTCGTGCTGGATGGCGACCAAATCCCATTAGGAGAATCAAAGAGCTGGGTAAGAAATGACACACATGCCACACAGGGTCAGGGATTCAGCCACCATGGATCTCTCCCTATGGAGTGTTCTAAAGGGAGGCTGGCAGCTTCCCAGGTGAGTAGCTCTGGCTGCATTGCATGTCCCAACTTTGGGGACTCAAAAATAAGAGTAGGGACCACACTAAACACAGAGTGCCTTGCCGGGGCAGTGTGGCTTCCACATGTATCTGCAGATATGTGCAACCAAATCTCTGTCTTTCCACATAGCTAGACATGTTTGGTGCTTAATACTTGGATGATGAGAGGGTTAAACAGGGCGGTAAATTGGTTCCCAGGCCCTGAATAATAATGATAATAATTTTGTATAAATAATAGTGATGGAGCTGCTCCCACCCCCTTTGCTCAGGGTCAGCGCACAAGCGTGACTCTAAACACATCCTGGTTACACAAGGAGATTGAGACGAGAACATCCATTATCATCAGCCAGCAGATAAATGAAAACGCAGGATCAGGAAAGTACTTTGAGGAATTGTATTTGGACCAATAAGATAATACCTTATTTAACAAGGGATAGCGACAGGTAGCGACTGGTGAGCTGCCGGTAATGACGGGCCCCGCCACGAGAACGCCGGCTCCCCACCACAATCACACATTTATCAAGCCAATCCTGCTTAGCGACTGAGATAGCGCCATATAGCCACTCATTCATCATTATTCCAGCCTCAGCCCACAGCGCCAGCGTCCGACCTTGAACAGCGACAGGTATGACCTCTCGCCACCTGGCGCGCTCCAATGCATTTCAATAGAACAATCTTTAAATATTCATAATTAATTGTTATTAATGTTTTTTTTTTTTTTTTTTTTTTAAATGTGAAAAAATTTGTGACCACTTCTGCCATTTTAAATAATTTTTTTAAGGTAAAAAAAATTAAAAAAAAAATTGTACAGAATTGATATTACAGGTCTGATACTAATGTATTCATACTACCAAATTATTTTAAAAACTTGTTTTTTTGGGTTTCCAAAAATATGGTTGTTTGGGGGTTAAAAAACTACTTTTAACCCATCGCCGCCAGCGCTCTGGGGTTTAAACATGCATTTTACATCGCAAGAATTTTTTGAGCGTGATTTGTTAATGAATATGGTGGAAGCCGGTCGCTCTGACCAGTCGCTATCATGCGCTCCCATACAGCGCGGAACCTGTCAAATAGCGACTCCTCACCCAATATTCAACATTACGGCACACCGACTGAGTCGCTATCAACTACCGAACAACGGCCAAGCACAGCGACTACTAGCGGGCGCTCTGAAAATGCCGCTACAGTCGCTCAACTGTCGCTACCTGCCGCTGTTAATGAATCAGCCTCTAAGTGTGGAGTTCAGGAAAAGCATTAAAGGAATATTGTCCGTGTGCAAACCCCAGTGCAGCAGTTAGTTTAACTCAATTTCAGGCAGTTTCCTGTAAATGTTTTGCCCTCTGCGTTAAAAAGTTCAGGTGGGAAGTTCACAAGCCCCAGCAGACCAAGCAAGGTAATGCAGAGGGCAGTCATGAGCATGGGTGCACCTGTAATGAGGCCATGCGAGGCAGCTGCCTAAGGCATCACTGCAGGGGGAGCGGCAATTTCTGGACCTGTTTTTTTCTGTTACTTTTTTCTTATTATTACTTTAATATTCTTTATGTCAGTATCTCATTAGAGGTTAAGCAGAGATAAGGGGCACCGCTGCAAATGATTTTACAGTCAATCATAGTGCACAGTGGCCCTCATGTTCCAGGCAGGGAGTCAGCACCACTCCAATCATAGGGAGGAGCCAGGTTAAAGCGGACCTTCACCCTGAATAAGGGCATATAGTATATGTTTCCCTCACCCTGTACATACAGCTTGCTCACATTAAAAATCATCCTACCTGCATCTACTGCATGTTATGAGCCTTTAAACATCCAAGATGGTGGCTCCGGCAGCCTGCAAAGAGGAAGTGTCTTCTGACTGTGTCGCTTTGCATTCTGGGATTGCTGCAAAGCACAGCCATACCCCCCCCCCCGTACTTTACCCCGCTCTCCTCTCCTCAGTTTGCGATGCTCCTGAGTCAAGATGGCGGCGCCCGTATCCTAGGGTCCCTGCACAGAGTCGCAGCCCGGTGGGGGAAAGAATAATAAGTAAATGAAAAACTAAAAAAACTTTAAATATATTGATTTTAGATGCTGGGGAATATTTTTTAAGGGTTTGGGCTTTTCATTAAATCATGCTGAAGGTCCAGTTTAATCGGCGCACTGCTCCGCCTGCATAGTCACCAGTGCCGATTACTCGGTGCCCACCCTGTTGAATCCCTGCTATAGGGACAACATCACCGCCTTGATTCCACCACTGGAGCAGGATCGAAAGATAAGGGAGTACAAATGCAATCTGGTGGATGTTCCCAGCTGAATTTGAGGGCTCAGTGGCAGCCCGAGGTGAAGGAGGAGAAGCAACTCACCAACGCAGCAGGGGCACCAGCACTACTCACAATGGAGGGTGAGCATGGCCACAACATGGAACACCTTATTAACTGCTCTCTGGGTACCATTGCTTTGGCAGCCCACTGTTCTGGGCATGTGCACACTCACTGCATAGAGGGGTTAAATGTGGAGGAAAAATTCCTATGTGTACACAAGCGTACAATGGCCATTTTTGCCCCCCCAAAAAAACAAAAAAACAAAAAAAAAAACTACAAAGCTTTGTACCTTTTGAAGAGCTCAGATTTCTGTAGTGTGCCGCCATGTGGTCTTGGAGGAGAAACTGAGTCGACAAGGAGCATGAGGAGCCAGGACACAACGCTGGAAAAGAAATAATAATTAATTGTACTTTTATTAGTCTTCCTTATTAACAGCAAAATGCCCATTGGGCCAGACATCCTTATTACCCTGCCCAGCCACGCAAAGCAACATCAGGTATAAGAGAGCACCTAGAATATCCAAAACATATGAGGCATGCAGTTTTTCCCCTATAGTATTTGGCTACTTGTTAAATCGGAATAACACTCGCGGTATCCAGATTGCTGCCATGAAAAAACTTCTGACCTTTTTTTATTTTCTTAAAGAGGAACATTACAGGTCATGGGGAGTTAGTAAAAACTCCCCAGATCTGGCTTGCCCAGACCCCCTCCCCCCCCCCCCCCCCGTTTACAAAAAATTTGATGTTTACCTACCCCCTCGATCGCATCACGTTTGGTACCCCTCTGCTCCCCCTTTGAACCAGGCAGTGCCATCTTGGAATCCCGCATGCACTGGGCGCCCCTCAGATCTCGCACATGCGCAGTGTCATTGCATAGACTGCAATGACACTCAGCACGAGATCTAAGGAGCAGCACGGAAAATGTAAGGCTGGCTAAGCCTGTAGCCGTCACTTTGGGTCAGCTAAGGGTGGGAGGGGGTGGAAACGGGCCAGGAATACTGCTGGATGCCAGCATTTTAGATACCGCCAACATCCAAAAGGCAGTGAGGGAGGAGGAGAGATGTTTAAAGAAGAACATCAGAAAAGGTCTGATGTTCCTCTTTAAAGTGGACCAAAACCCACCGCAATCAGCCCAGAAATCTATAAGTTTGATTCCCTCCCCCCGGGGCATCCAAAATCGGTCACCCAATACACTTACCTTACGCTGCTATTCCCTCTAGCACGGCACATGCCTGCATCAGGCATTCGTGAATGGCCGGTGCAGGCATGCTCCCTGTTGGGATGTGGGCACCAGTGCGCTCGGAGCCGCTGGGTTAGACGAAGCCTTAGACGACGTGACATCAGCGGCTCCGAGTGCGCTGATTGGACGAGCGGCCATGCATGCACAGTAGGACCGGGAAGAGGTGAGTTGGCTGCGGCGATCTGGGGGGTTTCACACAGTGGGGCATCCCCGATCTGCGTGCCCCAGGGGAAAGGACTAAAACCCAGAATAGTCAAAATCCTGGGTTTTGGTCCACTTGAAAAAAATGTAATATTTCCACTGATAATGGTGGCCCATGTGTGCTTAGTGGCCAGCAAAGCAGAAGCCACTTTGGCTAGCAATCCAGAAGCACCGACACACTCTCCTGGCTTTGGAAGCGCTGACTGCACATGCACAGATAGAAGGGGAGGCGGGCATGGCGCATGTGCCCTCTCAATGGGCCAGAGCCTCCTGAGCCGGCAGAAGCGAGTCACTCGCTCAGGAGTGGATCTGAACTTCCTGATTGGGGCTTTTACTTTGCCGACCACCAAGCACACAGGGGTCACCATTGTCAGAAGAAATATTATAAATAAGAAAAAGGGTTTTTTACGAAAAACAAACAAGGTGAAAGATTTTTGGGTGAAAGACCCCACACCGTCCAGGAGCTGAGGATCCGCATCCAGGAGCAGACAGTTGAGTGGTTCTTGCTGCTGCATCTGATGCTCGGCAAGGTGGTTTGTGACACTCGGTGTAACCTTTTAGCTGCCTTGGACCAAGCTGGATTGACCCACATCCCTTGCCTGGTGCATGTGCTCAACTTGGTGGTACAGAGCATCCTGGTCTATTATCCAGAGATGCCGCAGCTGCTGCATATTGTGCGTGGTAATTTAACAATTGTCCCTTTTTTCCACCATAGTTAGAAGCTATGCTGGTTTATCTTTTGCACTCTTTTGTAGGCCATACCCCATCCATCATCTGTGATCCTCAGTATCTCAATAGTATTATCTGCTGCTACACAAAGTTTTGTAGAAGTGATGTTGATTTTATACTTAACTTAACTTATACAAAAAACAGGATTAACATACAAATACAAGCTACCACAGTTCATGCGTGTCCAGGGCCGGCTCTAGGTTTGTGGGGGCCCTTGGGTAGGAGAGTCTTAGTGGGCCCCAAAGTAGTGAGTCAAATGATGTCATCTTTCAGCTCCGCTGCCACAAATGGGTCATCTCCTGCTGCTGATCGCCCTCCAGTCCTTATTGCCTTCCCTATAGCCACCAATGGTCATCTAGTCCTTGTTGCATTCTCTACTGCCACCATGCACCCTTCAGCCCTTACTGCTTGCTCTGCCGCCCTAAAGACTTCATCATTGCTATCGGTTGTCACCTGGTTCTCGCCAACTTCTGAGCTTCTGTCAATTGCCCTCCATTCCAGGCCACCTTCTCCAATGTTGCTGATCATCCCCTGTTGCTCAGACCAGCCATGAGCAGGTCTGCACGTAACACCCGGCATTCGATGGTTTGGGTCCACTGTCAAATAATATCCTGGCCAATTGTGAGCCTGAGTGGGAACCTGAAGATGCCAGGGCCCCTGGCAATTGCCCAGGTTTGCCCTGTGCTGGCACCTGCCCTGTGCGTGTCTATGCCATTTAAACATAAACTTTTGCACAGGATATTCGCAAAATTGCCGCAACAAGTATATCATATTCTGATATTAAACTTTATATTATATTATTAAGAACAAATCGCCCCGTTTTGGGGTCCAAACCTTTATAACCAACCCAGCTTTTGGGCCATAATAAGTTTACCTCCTCCTGTTTCATGCATTTTATATGGCTGTATTGTGTATTTTTACACGACAACCCATACGCACCACCCTTGGTAGTACCTGGTTCGGTATTCTGATGGGAAAAATAAGGGTTAGGAAATCTCTGCTTTAAAATATTGCCATGCTCCAAGAGACACGAGATACATTCTTGTGCCCTAAGAGAAGACTTTTTCCAGGTCAGCGCACATATGACATGCATAGAGCTATAGGCGCAGTTTAACGTCCCTATCACATTTAATTAGATGTATGATGGTTACATTTAAGGTGGAGGGAAGAACATAAGCAGCATCTCCCTCAGAAGCAGCATTATGTTGGGAAGCAATTATTCAATGATATTGTGAATCTATCTACCTTATTATAGTTATTCCCTTCAGGGGGTTGCAGTATATATATATAGTGTAAATGTGGCTGAGAGGCCGATTTATTAATAGCGACAGGTAGCGACAGATGAGCGACAGTAGCGTGATTTTCACAGCGCCGGGTAGTATTCGCTGTGCTTGGCCATTGTTCGGTTGTTGACAGCGACTCAGTTGAATACGGGGTTTGGAGTCGCTGTTTGACAGGTTCCGCGCTGTATGGGAGCGCATGACAACGAATGGCCATAGCGACCGGCTCACAGCATATTCATTAACAAATCACGCTCGAAAAATTCTTGCGCTGTAAAATGCATGTTTAAACCCCAGAGCGCTGGCGGCGATGTGTTAAAAGTAGTTTTTTAACCCCCAAACAACCTTATTTTTAGAAAAAAATAATAAACAAGTTTTTATAAACATTTTGTAATATGAAAACATTAATATCAGACCTGTAATATCAATTCTGCACACATTTTTTTTTTTTTTTTTTTTTACCTTGAAAAAAAAAAATAACATTGCAGAAGTGGACACCGAATTTTTCACATTAAAAAAAAAAAAAAAAAAAAAAACATTAATATCAATTAATTATGAATATTTAAAGATTGCTCCATTGAAATGCATTGGAGAGCGCCAGGTAGCGAGAGGTCATACCTGGCGCTGTGATGGGATTAGCAGCGGCCCTGTTCGCAACATGATGAGTCCCGCGCTAGCTGACGCTCTCGCCAGCGCTAGCCTCATTTAGCGTGATAAATGCGTGATTGTGTCCGCCGCCTGGCGTTCTGGAGTCGGTAGCCGCCGATAGCTGGCGCTACCTGGCGCTAGTGAGACACTACCTGGCGCTATCCCTTGATAAATAAGGGCCTGAGATTCCCATTGATTATGGAAAGCCATTTATTTGATCCTGCACGGCTGGTGGTGCTCCAGAACTCCCCTAGTAAACTTAAGGTAAAGTAGTAAAAGTTCTAGCATGCATCTTAAATAAGACTTTGTGCTTAATTCCACAAATGTAGCCGAGATTCAAGTAGTGATTACAAGGACATAGATAATATGTCCAGGGCAGTTTTTAGGCAAAATAGCTCTCAGTGCGGCTCCTTACCTATTTTTTGGGGCTTCTGCTGTCGCATACAGGTAAGTGCCATGCTGTGCCTCTATGATAGCTCTACCATGACTGAGCTCAATTTGGGGGATGAGGGGCCTGTTTTATGACTGGCAACACTAACAGTGGCCCTGAAATATGCTTTATATTTTATATAAGTCGCCCTATTGTTTATATAACGGTGAGAAAAACCCCCAATGTAACAATATTACTACAGGAAATGTCTTACTAATTATTGGCCATTTAAGAAAGAGTCAAAGTCGGGGCCTTTGGCTTACCAACTCCACCAGCAGCTCTTTTTAAAAGGCAGTTTAAGGCTACCTGATTCCTTAAGAGGACTGGTGTGGCCACGGGTTGCATCTAAAGCATTTTTTGAAAGTCAAGGCCACAGGATTCCTTCAGGGTGATAACTACCGCCATAAATTTATATTATGCTCATTCATGCCATATGGATTAAAAGGAGTGTTCAGCTGCATATTAGGGCGATTAGCAATAACAATGTATAAAAAAATATTAAGGGGTCAAATTTTAGAACATTGAAAATACCATCATCAGAAGCATAACTAAATGTGATGAGGCCCTGATACAAACATTAAATGGGTCCCTTTCACGGTTTATACAGTTAACTATTTTCTGTCTTTCAACTCAATTGGATGCAGCTAGACAACTAAATGATGCCAAGTGAGCAGAAATGTGATAAAAAAAGATGGACGAGCAACAATGATGGGGCCCACCTGATCCTCTGGGCCCCAGTTCAGTCACACCCCCTGCACCCTCTCAAGTTACGCCCCTGACCGTCATCAGACTCATCACTAAGGAATAAATATTGTCATTCCATCAACAACACCATCTATTTGACATCAAATGTATTGCTGATGATGGGTTAACGCCAGTGAGTGAAGGATATCACTGGTGCTGGCAGATGGCACTGGTGTACAACACATTGAAAGCCCATCAACTCTGCTTCATATCTCCGTGCAACAGGAAGAAAAATTCTCATGTTAATTCTTGCCCCACCATCATAAGAGGCCCGCAGTGGTTATGGCAACATCTGTTGATGGTAGGGAGGGAGCCACCCAGGGAAGAGACCAGCCCCCTGCCCACCTCTCCCTCCAATCAAGATAGTAAAATCAAAGGAAAGGATCTATTTCCTATCACCAGAGTTTGGCCCTCGGTCAGCGCCCAACCAGTAAGTGCAGGAACTCCCAAGCTGGGGGCATTTCCTTCCAGAGCCTCTGATCACCTCCGCATGGGGATACAAAGAAAACCTAAGCAAAAGTTCATCTAACCTCCTGACCAGGGGAAGCATAGATGAGAGGACAAAGTTCATGCACTTCCCAAAGTCTGACTTTATGTTCAGAAAATGCATAGAAGCACAGTATATACATTCTAAAGTTTTGAGATCATGCCATCATAGTGTTAACATAATAGCAAGTGCAACAAATGGAGACAAGATAGTGCATAACATGCCTGACATTGATTCCTTAGTAAAACCACATATAAGTACGGTACATGCAAAATGAAAAAAAGAGTTTTACTGAAGACCAGTGATGGCACATTTACTGCTTTATATGCCAACTTTTGACTGGGTGGTAAAAGTGAGTATCCCTAAAATAGAAAAGATGACACCCCAAAGTTTGGGTCCGGCAAGATTGATCAAATACAAAAGAGGTGGGTGCACTACGTGAATCAATCAGTATATGTGCTCACTAAACCAATGAGCACAGGGAGGACTGTGCTCAATGCACCGTATGCATCCCAAATAGGAGCACCAAAAGATTGGTGAAACTTTGATTAAAAGTTTGGGGCCCTGAACCCAGTCCCCAATTAAATCAATGGGGATTTGAACTTTGGGGACGATTCTGCCTTTGGGGGCCCCTCCCCCACTTTACCCACCCAGGGGGGGCCCAGAGGCAGAATCGAAGTAGTGGGGGCGCAAAGTGTTCAGCAGAAAGCGCTGCTTTAAAACTTACCTAAGCCCCGCAATTCCCTTCCTGTCAACGGTGGTGTTGTTTCTTTGAAAATGGTCCCTGGCTGGGGCTACAGTAAAATGACTGTGCTGGCACTAGGAGTGTCCTTACTATCCGCTGACAGGAAGGGGATCCTGGGGTTTAGGTAAGTTTTACAGCAGCTTCGATTGCTGCATCCTTTAGGTGAAGCTGGTTGATGTTAGGTAAAGCTGGTTGATGTTAGGTAAAGCTGGTTATTGGGCTGGGGTACGAACCTGAACTTTGCGGTTCAGGTTCGCCAATCACTACTCTCTAGGTCCAGTAGTCCTCAAACTTCCTCCTCAAGGGTCGAGACAGGCCAGGTTTTGCAGCTCTCCACGCTACTCCACAGGTGAATTAACTGGTGCTCAGACAGAGCTATAGCCCTAATTATTACATCTGTGCATCAGCATAGAGAGCTGCAAAACCTGGCCTGTCTCGGCCCTTGAGGAGGAAGTTTGAGGACTACTGCTCTAGGTAATATCCATGAGCAAAACAATAAGTTCCCTGTTGTAATTAAACAGGAGTACTTAGGTGTCATTGCTCCATCACCCCACATGATGGAAACGTTGCCTGAGAAATCAGGGGCATTGATATTGTGTAAAGTTCTTTGTATCCCATCCTATTCATCCTTTCTTTTGCTTAAGGTTCAATCTATCAAATTCTACATTTTCCTTTGATGTGTAAGGTAAATGTATGCCAACCCGAGTAAATACCATCTAATGAATCCCCCATTTCTCACGGTTCAATGTATCCCAACCTGTTCACCTATTATATAAGGTATAAGAATGCTGAAAAGAATCCCTTGTACCCAGGGCCGTGTCAGCACCCAGCAAGGCGGGGCAGCTGCCGGGGGCCCTCTCCCTTCGGGGGGGGGGGGGGGGGTCCACTGACAGGGCCGGCCTTTGGGGTGTGCAACGGCACTTGACCAGCGGTGGACTGGGAGGGCACCACCACAGCTGCCACCACAGGTGCCCACATCTCCTCAGGCTCCACACAACGGAGCATCTCGATTTAGATTCCAGGGGAGGAAGTGCTGGGTTTTGTTCTGTTTTTAAGTTGTCCACCTCAGCTGATTTCCTGTCCCTGGAGCATCCCAATCTGTGATACCCCCTGGGATCCCTGGCATACCCACTATGCAAGCAATTCCACCCCTGAGTTTTTGTCCTCTTTACAGGGGCATCCCGATTTGGGATACTCCTGTTTGTAAAAGAACCCCCCTGGTTTGGCTGTTAACTCAAACTGGCAATCCCACAGTGCATTCACCAGTTCGAGGAAAGCAATGAACAAAGGGGGGGAGGTCACACATCCAAAATCAGTTGAATCTAGATTTGTTTAGACTCCGAGGTCAGGTTTAAAGGGGTTTGGTGCGCTTCAAAGTAGACCAAAGCTAGAGTTTTGGTCCAAATAGCATGATCCTTAGGGGGCATCCAGATTTGGTACATCCCTCTGTGATGTGACTCTTCACCACAAAGGGGCCCACTGAGACCATGACGCCCAAGGGCCCACATAAACCTGGAGACAACCCTGCTGGTGTACTTAGCGAATAAAGTCATCCGTCATATTTTTTTTTAGGCTCCCGATATCCTTATTTGTTTTTGAATAAAGTAACATTAGAATGAGACAGCCCAAACATTTAGGGGGCGGACCCTACAAACCAGAGTTATATTTAAAACATACAATCAAAATTTATTGTCATTATTAGACAATAGTTTCCAACATTTCCTTTTGCCTTTTCCCTGAGCCAGTTAATGTTGTACTTTTCACCCCTGAATGAGATATTGAAAGATATGTGTGTCCCACCCTGTGTGATGAACATTGTGATGATTTCATATCTTGTCATGCAGCTCTATTAAACCTGATGAAAATGTTATCGACCTCTGAAAAACATCAGCGGGGTGGAGGAGTTCTCTCCGTGTGACAGGAGCCAAGGAGGAAGAGATTAAACACGGATGCTGGAGGCATGATAAGGGGAAAAGCAATTAGGAGGTGAAAGAGACTACCTGGCTTCCTTGACCACTACTCCACACATCCAACAAACAGAGCGACATCCTCTCCTTGCCTTATGTGACTCCGATGTTTTCCACAGAATGTTTTTATACCTCTAGTCTGGATAAATATCTTTACGTATTTACTGCTTATGTCTACAAAAGGGAATTCTAACATTAAAACCAAGCCAAGCTCAAAGTCATTTTGATAGATAAATGCATATTAAAGCGGAACAAAGCCCAGCCAGGAATCTAAAAGATCCCAGGGCTGGCCTTTGGATTTTTCCTGGGGCATCCGGTATTGGGATCCCGATTTGTGAAACCCTCCAGTTCGCCCCCATAAAAAACTCACCTTTCCAGGCTCCAAAGGCACATGAGTGGACTCTCACTTGCTCTCTCACTTGCAGTGACTGGCAGGCTGATTCATTACTAGCGTCAGGTATCGGCAAATGAGCGTCTGTACAGAGGCACTAAGAGCGACGGCTAGTAGACACTGTGATCGGCTATCGGGTGCTGTAACAGAGCGCCTCAGTTACTGTAGTAACCTGTGGAGGTAACGCGCCTCGTCATTTCCGGCGGAAGCCGGACGTGTAGGAAGTTGCGCCCCAGAGCGATGGGGCGCATTAATGAGCGTCGCTGGTGCGTTGCCAGGTAAGTAGCCACCGGGCGGATATGAAATATATGAGAGACATTTTGGACGCGGGGAGACAGCGCGAATATAGAACATAAAAATATACAGGTATATCTGCATCCATCCTGACAACAAACACAGGCAAGTCATAAACTTTTTCACTTTATTTAGACCATTTGAATTGCTGCAAAGACATATGGGCATGAATCCCCTCTTCTTGTCCCCCAAATGCAGAAAGACCATTGCGGGGGTACGGGACTTCTCCTGAAATGACGAATGCCCTGAGGGGGCTCCATAGGCTAACTACCTAAGGATGATTACAATTATGTCAGGTACTTAATAAATAATATGTCTTTAACCCAGTAACAATAATGAGGTCATTTAAATAAGACTAATATTTTTAATGATAGATGGTGTAGTGAGTTTTCACATATTAATTGGCATGGGATCTAATAAACAGGAGAGCGCACACCACCGGTTCGTTTTGTGAAATATGTAATCTGCATGTGAGATACTATTATTACTTGTGAAAACATCAGAATCAGGAAATGTCATGTCTGATTGAATTCCTAAATGAATATATCAACAAGTTATTGATACTAATCAACTGATACTAACTAACTCACTAACAATATGGAATGTCTGTCTGTCTTGTTACACACATAGGGCATTGAGGAAGCCGCGTAAGGCGAAACATGATACATGTCTGCCCCATTGAAAAAATGACGATACATTGTATTTTACACTTTGTATTGTATTGTATTTTACACGTTCGTGTGTAACAAGGAAGGACAGGTTTTATGCCACATATATTGTGATGTAACAACATTATTGAATGTAAATAAGATCACAATTGTAGACAATTGGTTTTTATATATGTATGTTAATGTATTTAATAAACTAAGATAGAATATACACTAATTTATCGGTGTGGTTTCAGTCCTGAGCCCAAAAACTCTCCAGGTTTACCTAGCCTGGAATAAAGTTGTGCTTTATGATAGGGGCCAGGCTTTGTACCAACCAATAATAGCTTTAATATGGGTTAATTGGGGTCACTGAACAGGAACCCATTAAGTGGCTCCAAAGGAGGAGTACTGTAGTAACCTGACCGGCATTGATGAATGTTATGTATGTTTGGGCGCTCTAACACCAGTACAGCGTTGCAGGGAGCGAAAGGTAGCGCTAGCTCAGTGCGACTGACTATCAGCGACTCACACCATATTCAACAAAAAAACACACACACAGCATCGGCACTCTGGATCTGGTCGCTATAGCATAGAGCGCCAGACCTGTGTGAGTAAAGTCTGTTTTTGAACACATATCCACCAGTAACAAAGCAAAAACACATGGAATTACATTGTTGTAACATTGTAACATTAATACTTTAATGCCAGACCTGTAATGATAATTCTGCATAAAAATATAAAAAAATCAAAGATGTTTTCAAAAATTACTCTTTCTAGGCCAGGAGAGGTGACCCAATTATTTGAGAGAATAAAAATAGAAAAAAAACTCAGTTTAAACAGAAGAAAAGGAACTTCCATTGAAATGTATGGGAGAGCGACAGGTAATACCCGGCGCTCTGGAAGCTAGAGGGCAGCCGCTATACGCTGAGCTGCCTGTAGTGATGAATCGGACGCTACATGCCGCTATTAGAGCCGCTCACCACAATCGCCTTCATAACTGTGGTATTGGGTACAGTGCCCGCCGTTCACCAGACGCTGCCTGCCGCTACGAGGCACTACCTGGCGCTATCTCCCTTAGTCATTCATCAGTTTACAATGTGGAGCGTGCTGCTGCATTCTCGGCGCACACTCCTATCCCAGGCATTCAGATAGGCTGGGGCAGGAGCGTGCGCACGGCCGGGGATGCTGGAGATACGGCAGCATGCGCTCCACATTCATTTCAAGGAGATCCACCTGCCGAATGACATGCCTGTGAAAGCAGGCGGTTCTCATTGGACTAGAGGCCATGTATGTGCCACTGGAACCAGGAAAGGTGAGTTCTTATGGGCGAACTGGGGGATTTCACATAGAGGCATGCACCGTTGGAGCCTGGAAAGATGAATTTTTATGGGTGAAATGGGGGGCGAGCAGAGGCATAGCTGGGGGTGGCAGAGGGGCACATGCCCAGGTGCAGCAGGTCAGGGGGCCACCAAAGGGGGACCTGATCACAGTTGGGGGGCGCCATCTCCCCATAACTGACATTAAAAGGCAATGAGTGGTATTCCACATTAAAAGGAATCCCAATTACAGGCAGTGTGCAGGCATCCCAATTACAGGCAGTGTGCAGGCATCCCAATTACAGGCAGTGTGCAGGCATCCCAAGTACAGGCAGTGTGCAGGCATCCCCAATGCAGGCAGTGTGTGGGCATTCCCAATACAGGCAGTGTGTGGGCATTCCCAATACAGGCAGTGTGCAGGCATCCCATATACAGGCAGTGTGCAGGCATCCCATATACAGGCAGTGTGCAGGCATCCCCAATACAGGCAGTGTGTGGGCATTCCCAATACAGGCAGTGTGTGGGCATTCCCAATACAGGCAGTGTGTGGGCATTCCCAATACAGGCAGTGTGCGGCCATCCCAAATACAGGCATTGTGCGGCCATCCCCAATACAGGCAGTGTGCGGCCATCCCAAATACAGGCAGTGTGCAGGCATCCCCAATACAGGCAGTGTGCGGGCATCCCCAATACAGGCAGTGTGCGGGCATCCCCAATACAGGCAGTGTGCGGCCATCCCCAATACAGGCAGTGTGCGGCCATCCCAAATACAGGCAGTGTGCGGGCATCCCAAATACAGGCAGTGTGCGGCCATCCCCAATACAGGCAGTGTGCGGGCATCCCCAATACAGGCAGTGTGCGGCCATCCCCAATACAGGCAGTGTGCGGGCATCCCCAATACAGGCAGTGTGCGGGCATCCCCAATACAGGCAGTGTGCGGCCATCCCAAATACAGGCAGTGTGCGGCCATCCCAAATACAGGCAGTGTGCGGGCATCCCAAATACAGGCAGTGTGCGGCCATCCCCAATACAGGCAGTGTGCGGGCATCCCCAATACAGGCAGTGTGCGGGCATCCCCAATACAGGCAGTGTGCGGGCATCCCCAATACAGGCAGTGTGCGGCCATCCCCAATACAGGCAGTGTGCGGCCATCCCAAATACAGGCAGTGTGCAGGCATCCCCAATACAGGCAGTGTGCGGGCATCCCAAATACAGGCAGTGTGCGGCCATCCCCAATACAGGCAGTGTGCGGCCATCCCAAATACAGGCAGTGTGCAGGCATCCCCAATACAGGCAGTGTGCGGGCATCCCAAATACAGGCAGTGTGCAGGCATCCCCAATACAGGCAGTGTGCGGGCATCCCAAATACAGGCAGTGTGCGGCCATCCCAAATACAGGCAGTGTGCAGGCATCCAAAATACAGGCAGTGTGCAGGCATCCCCAATACAGGCAGTGTGGGGGCATCCCAAATACAGGCAGTGTGCAGGCATCCCCAATACAGGCAGTGTGCGGGCATCCCAAATACAGGCAGTGTGAGGGCATCCCCAATACAGGCAGTGTGCGGGCATCCCAAATACAGGCAGTGTGAGGGCATCCCCAATACAGGCAGTGTGAGGGCATCCCCAATACAAGCAGTGTGAGGCATCCCCAATACAGGCAGTGTGCGGGCATCCCAAATACAGGCAGTGTGCAGGCATCCAAAATACAGGCAGTGTGCGGGCATCCCAAATACAGGCTGTGTGCATGGCAATTCATTTAAAGGCAGTGTGTGGAATCCCAAATACCATGCATCCCAAATACAGGCAGTGTGCAGTGAGCCGGTTCCGGCTTCTGGGTAGGTGTGGCCTATGACTCCTGACAGCGTCATTGGACAGAACCGGTTCCCTCTGAACTTTGCGGCGGCAGTAGGAGGAGGTGATGGGCAGCGGACAACGGTGGCTACAGAGGTGGTGGATACTATGAAGGCGACAGTCAAGACAACAACAAGGCAACAAGCAGCAATGACGAAGACAGAGGACACTGGTAATATGTGTCTTACTCTCTGTTTAAGTCGGTAGAAGACGTTGTGCGGGAGCCGGGGAATGTACTTTTTTTTTTTTACATTGGCCCGATAAGACGCCCTGACGTTTCTCCCCACTTTTGGAGGAAAATAAGTGCATCTTACAGAGCAAACAATATGGCAACTCTTTGAAGTGATTATCCAGTCAAAAAGAAACACTATACTCATCTTTTGTCCCCACAGATGTTTGGTAATCTGCCTATCAGGTACAATTGTCATGGCTGAAAGGGCAGTGATAGTTTGCTGGGACAAAAGGCGAGTACAGAACCTGTTTTCTACACAATCATTTTATGCTATAGGGAGCATGATCAGAATCTCCAATTATTCGTGTATACCTTATATATTCTATGTGAAGCTCCTTTTTCATCTCAATTTCTGTATCGTGGCTGAGCTGGGAAGGGCATGTCATGGTACTGAGTGGCTGTTATACCACTTTTTGCGTGGTCCTGGGGGAAAGAAATTGAATAAAGGGGCAAACTTTGGATCCCTGATACGGCTTCTACCCAGTACTGCAGGAAATGGAGGAGAGGCACAGGGGCAGACACCTAGATGAGATGCTGGCGGCCTTATTGTTCTTGTTAGGTTCCCAGTCTATTTGATTAATATTTGTTACTAAGGACCCATAACAAATCTAAAGAGGCCTGCAAAGATGAACAACCTTATTACAGACAATATATGAGTGATTATTAAAGCAAAACAAAACCCAGGCGGGCCCAGCCCTTGACTGTGCTAGCGTTCCATACGCCTTCAGCTGTCACCAACCCACCAACACTCCCAAATAATAGAGCCAACAACCATTTCTTCAGAATTGATGGAATTTTAATCGGCCACAGCCTCAACATAAAAAACAGTAACAAATAACAATGCACTCCCGTTCTCCCCGATCCAGGTCTGAGATTCCACCATACCATAGGTACCAACAGGAAGGGAAGCGGCCCGAAAGCTCAACTACCTCCCGAATCTGAAAACAGAAGCCGATTCGTGAGCCCGCCCGCATCCCTCCTAGGCCTGGTAGCTCAACGGGGCTAGCTGCCAAGATCCACCTTACCCCCTTTCATTTGTCCCTCCCCTCCCCTTAAAATCAGTCACTTATCCTCCTGGCCCGTTTCAGCCGAAACAGCCGCTTCCTTGTAACCTACCCCCACTTTCCGTGCCATCTCAGACCCGAACCGAGCAGAGGGGACCGCCAAAACTGTGACAAATAAAATAATACAGTAAACAATGTATGTACAAAAATCCCCCGATACATACGCATTGACACATATACCCAATAAATAACCCCCCAAATTATACATAACCAAAACCAAATGTAAGTGTCCTGTTAACTTAAACAATTATCAATAAATATATATTAACCTTCTTTCTCTATTCTTATTGTTTAGTTATTATTTTTTTAAATATTATTTGAATTTTTTTATTTTTTAATATTTAAAAAAAATTTTTTATATAACATAATACAACACCTATCCCAAACAAAATTGCCCCGAAACACCAAGCAGCCTTCCGCTGCGACCAATCGACCATTCCATCACCCCCAATAAAGGGCGGGCGGGTGGGAAAGCACGTTCCAGCAAAGAGATCGGGGGCCGAAGAGGAGGGGGCAACCAGCCCCTTTATACTCCCCCCTCCCCCTCCCCGAGGTCACTTCCCCCGATCTCTTCCCCCAATCCCATAGGCTGGTCAGCTTCCAGCAGGAAGCGCAGGCCAGTCATGGGGCTGACGACCTTAAAAGGCTGGCGCCCTTCTTGACTGTGCTAGTGCTCCATACGCCTTCAGCTGTCACCAACCCACCCACACTCCCAAATAATGGAGTCAACAACCATTTCTTCGGAATTGATGGAATTTTAATCGACCACAGCCTCAACATAAAAAACAGTAACAAATAACAATGCACTCCCGTTCTCCCTGATCCAGGTCTGAGATTTCATCATACCATAACTACCAACAGGAGGGGAGGGGAGGCGGCCCGAAGGCTCAACTACCTCCCAAATCTGAAAACAGAAGCCAATTCGTGAGCCCGGCCGCATCCCTCCTAGGCCTGGTAGCTCAACAGGGCTAACGGCCAAGATCCACCTTACCCCCTTTCATTTGTCCCTCCCCTACCCTTAAAATCAGTCACCTATCCTCCTGGCCCGTTTCAGCTGAAACAGCTGCTTCCTTGTAACCTACCCCCACTTTCTGTGCCCTCTCAGACCCGAACCGAGCAGAGGAGACCGCCAAAGCTGGACAGCGCTGAGACCTTAGCGCCGCCCAGCCCGCCACCTCTCCACTGCCAATTCGATCCGCTCCTTAAGGAGGAGATTAAACAGATCGATCCCCAACCCGTTCAGATGTACCCCATCAGCCCTATAGAAACCCCTAACTCCCTCCACCTCCATGTGGTGCGCATTCAGCCCTCCATTTAGTCTAACAAACCGGGCAATCACCTTATTGACCTTAATACGTACCCGTTCGATAGCCCTTGGATCCCTCGCGTGCCTCCACTCGTACCGGGAGACTATTTCTGACCATACCAAAACCACCCCGGTAAATTCCCCTAGAAAAAACAGTAAGTCCCTGGTGATCGATTTGATCAGCTGTCTCATCGACACCTGGCCCAAATCGTTCCCCCCGCGTGACACACCAACACCCCTGGAGGGCCCCACTTCATCGCAGACTTCAACACGTGCTCTCTCATAGCACTCCATTTCAATCCCCTAACGCCGGCCCACACTAGCTTCTCAACGCCGCTCTCTGCGCCGCCCCAAACACAAACGAATGGCCGACCACCAGCACCGAGCACACAGAGTCTAAAAGAAAATAGCATTAATAACGGTACCGACACTCCCCTCCGCCATGCTCTTACACCTGCTCAATTCTCCCTGGACGGATATATGACAAAAACCTTTTTGATTCCCATCTTCCCAGCTTTTTTACCAGGTCCACCGGCAAACCCAATCTCGCTGCCTCCGTCGCCGCTAGAGATGAACGAACTTTTGAAAAATTCGATTCGGGCGATTCGCCGAATTTTCCAGGAAAAATCGTTTAGGTCCGAATTTATTCGCAACGAATCGCTATTAAAAGCAGCTATTTCTGGGTGTCCGAGAGCCTCTATAGGGTTGCAGAACGTTTTTCTTGGCTGTAACATGCATAGGATGCATGCTGGGTTAGTGAAATACTATTGTAAAGAAGTATGACATGCAGATCAGAGGCGTCGCTATTAGATTCGCTGTCGCAGAGAGGCACAATTACAGAGCCTTGAGGTGGCATCAGCATGATGAGCCCATATATTGCCTGAAAGACACACCCAGGAGTTGGCAGCAGCATAGGGAGCTCATATATTGCCTGAAAGACACACCCAGGAGTTGGCAGCAGCATAAGGAGCTCATAAATTGCCTGAAAGACACACCTAGGAGTTGGCAGCAGCATAGGGAGCCCATATATTGCCTGAAAGACACTGGAGTTGGTAGCAGCATTAAGAGACCATATATTGCCTGAAAAACACACCCTAGAGTTGGCAGCAGCATAGGAAGCCCATATATTGCCAGAAAGACACACCCAGGAGTTGGCAGCAGCATAGGGAGCTCATATATTGTCTGGAAAACACATCCTGGAGTTGGCAGCAGCATTAGGAGCTCATATATTGCCTGAAAAACACATTGGAGTTGGCAGCAGCATTAGGAGCCCATATATTGCCTGAAAGACACACTCTGGACTTGGCAGCAGCATAGGGAGCCCATATATTGCCTGAAAGACACACTCTGGACTTGGCAACAGCATAAGGAACCCATATATTGCCTGAAAGACACACCCAGGAGTTGGCAGCAGCATAGGGAGCTCATATATTGCCTGGAAGACACACCTAGGAGTTGGCAGCAGCAGCAGCAGCAGCAGCATTAGGAGCCCATATATTGCCTCAAAGACACACTCTGGACTTGGCAGTAGCATAGGGAGCCCATATATTGCCTGAAAATCACATTGGAGTTGGCAGCAGCATAGGGAGCACATATATTGCCTGAAAGACACACCCAGGAGTTGGCAGCAGCAACAGCAGCATTAGGAGCCCATATATTGCCTGAAAGACACATTCTGGACTTTGCAGCAGCATAGGGAACCCATATATTGCCTGAAAAACACATTGGAGTTGGCAGCAGCATTAGAAGCCCATATATTGCCTGAAAGACACACCCAGGAGTTGGCAGCAGCAGCATTAGGAGCCCATATATTGCCTGAAAGACACACTCTGGACTTGGCAGCAGCATAGGGAGCCCATATATTGCCTGAAAAACACATTGGAGTTGGCAGCAGCATAGGGAGCCCATATATTGCCTGAAAGACACACCCAGGAGTTGGCAGCAGCAGCAGCATAGGGAGCCCATATATTGCCTGCAAAAAAAACACATTGGAGTTGGCAGCAGCATTAGCAGCCCATATATTGCCTGAAAGACACACCCAGGAGTTGGCAGCAGCATAGGGAGCCCATTGCTCGCCTGAAAAACACATTGGAGTTGGCAGCAGCATAGGGAGCTCATACATTGCCTGAAAGACACACCCAGGAGTTGGCAGCAGCATTAGGAGCTCATATATAGCCTGAAAAACACATTGGAGTTGGCAGCAGCATTAGGAGCCCATATATTGCCTGAAAGACACACTTTGGACTTGGCAGCAGCATAGGGAGCCCATATATTGCCTGAAAAACACATTGGAGTTGGCAGCAGCATTAGGAGCCCATATATTGCCTGAAAGACACACCCAGGAGTTGGCAGCAGCAAAGGGAGCTCATATATTGCCTGAAAGACACACCCAGGAGTTGGCAGCAGCATTAGGAGCCCATATATTGCCTGAAAGACACGCTCTGGACTTAGCAGCAGCATAGGTAGCCCATATATTGCCTGAAAAAGACATTGGCGTTGGCAGCAGCATTAGGAGCCCATATTTTTGCCTGGAAGACACACCCAGGAGTTGGCAGCAGGATAGCGAGCTCATATATTGCCTGAAAGACACACCCAGGAGTTGGCAGCAGCATAGGGAGCTCATATATTGCCTGAAAAACACATTGGAGTTGGCAGCAGCATTAGGAGCCCATATATTGCCTGAAAGACACACTCTGAACTTGGTAGCAGCATAGGGAGCCCCTATATTGACTGAAAAACACATTGGAGTTGGCAGCAGCATTAGGAGCCCATATATTGCCTGAAAGACACACCCAGGAGTTGGCAGCAGCATAGGGAGCTCATATATTGCCTGACAGACACACCCAGGGGTTGGCAGCAGCACCAGCATTAGGAGCCCATATATTGCCTGAAAGACACACTCTGGAGTTGGCAGCAGCATAGGGAGCCCATATATTGCCTGAAAAACACATTGGAATTGGCAGCAGCATTAGGAGCCCATATTTTTGCCTGAAAGACACACCCAGGAGTTGGCAGCAGCATAGGGAGCTCATATATTGCCTGAAAGACACACCCAGGAGTTGGCAGCAGCATAGGGAGACCATAAATTGCGTGAAAAAAACATTGGAGTTGGCAGCAGCATAGGGAGCTCATATATTGCCTGAAAAACACATTGGAGTTGGCAGCAGCATTAGGAGCCCATATATTGCCTGAAAGACACACCCAGGAGTTGGCAGCAGCATAGGGAGCTCATATATTGCCTGACAGACACACCCAGGGGTTGGCAGCAGCACCAGCATTAGGAGCCCATATATTGCCTGAAAGACACACTCTGGAGTTGGCAGCAGCATAGGGAGCCCATATATTGCCTGAAAAACACATTGGAGTTGGCAGCAGCATTAGGAGCCCATATATTACCTGAAAGACACACCCAGGAGTTGGCAGCAGCATAGGGAGCTCATATATTGCCTGAAAGACACACCCAGGAGTTGGCAGCAGCATAGGGAGACCATAAATTGCGTGAAAAAAACATTGGAGTTGGCAGCAGCATTAGGAGCCCATATATTGCCTGAAAGACACACTCTGGACTTGGCAGCAGCATAGGGAGCCCATATATTGCCTGAAAGACACACTCTGGACTTGGCAACAGCATAAGGAACCCATATATTGCCTGAAAGACACACCCAGGAGTTGGCAGCAGCATAGGGAGCTCATATATTGCCTGGAAGACACACCTAGGAGTTGGCAGCAGCAGCAGCAGCAGCATTAGGAGCCCATATATTGCCTCAAAGACACACTCTGGACTTGGCAGTAGCATAGGGAGCCCATATATTGCCTGAAAATCACATTGGAGTTGGCAGCAGCATAGGGAGCACATATATTGCCTGAAAGACACACCCAGGAGTTGGCAGCAGCAACAGCAGCATTAGGAGCCCATATATTGCCTGAAAGACACATTCTGGACTTGGCAGCAGCATAGGGAACCCATATATTGCCTGAAAAACACATTGGAGTTGGCAGCAGCATTAGAAGCCCATATATTGCCTGAAAGACACACCCAGGAGTTGGCAGCAGCAGCATTAGGAGCCCATATATTGCCTGAAAGACACACTCTGGACTTGGCAGCAGCATAGGGAGCCCATATATTGCCTGAAAAACACATTGGAGTTGGCAGCAGCATAGGGAGCCCATATATTGCCTGAAAGACACACCCAGGAGTTGGCAGCAGCAGCAGCATAGGGAGCCCATATATTGCCTGCAAAAAAAACACATTGGAGTTGGCAGCAGCATTAGCAGCCCATATATTGCCTGAAAGACACACCCAGGAGTTGGCAGCAGCATAGGGAGCCCATTGCTCGCCTGAAAAACACATTGGAGTTGGCAGCAGCATAGGGAGCTCATACATTGCCTGAAAGACACACCCAGGAGTTGGCAGCAGCATTAGGAGCTCATATATAGCCTGAAAAACACATTGGAGTTGGCAGCAGCATTAGGAGCCCATATATTGCCTGAAAGACACACTTTGGACTTGGCAGCAGCATAGGGAGCCCATATATTGCCTGAAAAACACATTGGAGTTGGCAGCAGCATTAGGAGCCCATATATTGCCTGAAAGACACACCCAGGAGTTGGCAGCAGCAAAGGGAGCTCATATATTGCCTGAAAGACACACCCAGGAGTTGGCAGCAGCATTAGGAGCCCATATATTGCCTGAAAGACACGCTCTGGACTTAGCAGCAGCATAGGTAGCCCATATATTGCCTGAAAAAGACATTGGCGTTGGCAGCAGCATTAGGAGCCCATATTTTTGCCTGGAAGACACACCCAGGAGTTGGCAGCAGGATAGCGAGCTCATATATTGCCTGAAAGACACACCCAGGAGTTGGCAGCAGCATAGGGAGCTCATATATTGCCTGAAAAACACATTGGAGTTGGCAGCAGCATTAGGAGCCCATATATTGCCTGAAAGACACACCCAGGAGTTGGCAGCAGCATAGGGAGCTCATATATTGCCTGACAGACACACCCAGGGGTTGGCAGCAGCACCAGCATTAGGAGCCCATATATTGCCTGAAAGACACACTCTGGAGTTGGCAGCAGCATAGGGAGCCCATATATTGCCTGAAAAACACATTGGAGTTGGCAGCAGCATTAGGAGCCCATATTTTTGCCTGAAAGACACACCCAGGAGTTGGCAGCAGCATAGGGAGCTCATATATTGCCTGAAAGACACACCCAGGAGTTGGCAGCAGCATAGGGAGACCATAAATTGCGTGAAAAAAACATTGGAGTTGGCAGCAGCATAGGGAGCTCATATATTGCCTGAAAAACACATTGGAGTTGGCAGCAGCATTAGGAGCCAATATATTGCCTGAAAGACACACCCAGGAGTTGGCAGCAGCATAGGGAGCTCATATATTGCCTGACAGACACACCCAGGGGTTGGCAGCAGCACCAGCATTAGGAGCCCATATATTGCCTGAAAGACACACTCTGGAGTTGGCAGCAGCATAGGGAGCCCATATATTGCCTGAAAAACACATTGGAGTTGGCAGCAGCATTAGGAGCCCATATATTGCCTGAAAGACACACCCAGGAGTTGGCAGCAGCATAGGGAGCTCATATATTGCCTGAAAGACACACCCAGGAGTTGGCAGCAGCATAGGGAGACCATAAATTGCGTGAAAAAAACATTGGAGTTGGCAGCAGCATAGGGAGCTCATATATTGCCTGAAAAACACATTGGAGTTGGCAGCAGCATTAGGAGCCCATATATTGCCTGAAAGACACACCCAGGAGTTGGCAGCAGCATTGGGAGCTCATATATTGCCTGACAGACACACCCAGGGGTTGGCAGCAGCACCAGCATTAGGAGCCCATATATTGCCTGAAAGACACACTCTGGAGTTGGCAGCAGCATAGGGAGCCCATATATTGCCTGAAAAACACATTGGAGTTGGCAGCAGCATTAGGAGCCCATATATTGCCAGAAAGACACACCCAGGAGTTGGCAGCAGCATAGGGAGCCCATATATTGCCTGAAAAACACATTGGAGTTGGCAGCAGCATAGGGAGCTCATATACTGCCTGAAGAACACACTGGAGTTGGCAGCAGCATTAGGAGCCCATATATTGCCTGAAAGACACACCCAGGATTTTGCAGCAGCATAGTGAGCTCATATGTTGCCTGAAAGACACACCCAGGGGTTGGCAGCAGCGTTCGGAGCTCATATATTGCCTGAAAAACACATTAGAGTTGGCAGCAGCATTAGGAGCCCATATATTGCCTGAAAGACACACTCTGGACTTGGCAGTAGCATAGGGAGCCAATATATTGCCTGAAAAACACATTGGAGTTGGCAGCAGCATTAGGAGCCCATATATTGCCTGAAAGACACACCCATGAGTTGGCAGCAGCAGCAGCAGCATTAGGAGCCCATATATTGCCTGAAAGACACACCCAGGAGTTGGCAGCAGCATTAGGAGCCCATATATTGCCTGAAAGACACACTCTGGACTTGGCAGCAGCATGGGAGCCCATATATTGCCTGAAAAACACATTGGAGTTGGCAGCAGCATTAGGGCCCATATATTGCCTGAAAGATACACCCAGGAGTTGGCAGCAGCATAGGGATCTTATATATTGCCTGAAAGACACACCCAGGAGTTGGCAGAAGCAGCAGAATTAGGAGCCCATATATTGCCTGAAAGACACACCCAGGATTTTGCAGCAGCATAGTGAGCTCATATATTGCCTGAAAGACACACCCAGGATTTTGCAGCAGCATAGTGAGCTCATATGTTGCCTGAAAGACACACCCAGGGGTTGGCAGCAGCGTTCGGAGCTCATATATTGCCTGAAAAACACATTAGAGTTGGCAGCAGCATTAGGAGCCCATATATTGCCTGAAAGATACACTCTGGACTTGGCAGCAGCATAGGGAGCCCATATATTGCCTGAAAAACACATTGGAGTTGGCAGCAGCATTAGGAGCCCATATAATGCCTGAAAGACACACCCAGGAGTTGGCAGCAGCAGCACCAGCATTAGGAGCCCATATATTGCCTGAAAGACACACTCATGACTTGGCAGCAACATAGGGAGCCCATATATTGCCTGAAAAACACATTGGAGTTGGCAGCAGCATAGGGAGCTCATATATTGCCTGAAAAACACATTGGAGTTGGCAGCAGCACAGGGAGCTCATGTATTGCCTGAAAAACACATTGGAGTTGGCAGCAGCATTAGGAGCCCATATATTGCCTGAAAGACACACCCAGGAGTTGGCAGCAGCAGCAGCAGCATTAGGAGCCCATATATTGCCTGAAAGACACACCCAGGAGTTGGCAGCAGCATTAGGAGCCCATATATTGCCTGAAAGACACACTCTGGACTTGGCAGCAGCATGGGAGCCCATATATTGCCTGAAAAACACATTGGAGTTGGCAGCAGCATTAGGGCCCATATATTGCCTGAAAGATACACCCAGGAGTTGGCAGCAGCATAGGGATCTTATATATTGCCTGAAAGACACACCCAGGAGTTGGCAGAAGCAGCAGAATTAGGAGCCCATATATTGCCTGAAAGACACACCCAGGATTTTGCAGCAGCATAGTGAGCTCATATATTGCCTGAAAGACACACCCAGGATTTTGCAGCAGCATAGTGAGCTCATATGTTGCCTGAAAGACACACCCAGGGGTTGGCAGCAGCGTTCGGAGCTCATATATTGCCTGAAAAACACATTAGAGTTGGCAGCAGCATTAGGAGCCCATATATTGCCTGAAAGATACACTCTGGACTTGGCAGCAGCATAGGGAGCCCATATATTGCCTGAAAAACACATTGGAGTTGGCAGCAGCATTAGGAGCCCATATAATGCCTGAAAGACACACCCAGGAGTTGGCAGCAGCAGCACCAGCATTAGGAGCCCATATATTGCCTGAAAGACACACTCATGACTTGGCAGCAACATAGGGAGCCCATATATTGCCTGAAAAACACATTGGAGTTGGCAGCAGCATAGGGAGCTCATATATTGCCTGAAAAACACATTGGAGTTGGCAGCAGCACAGGGAGCTCATGTATTGCCTGAAAAACACATTGGAGTTGGCAGCAGCATTAGGAGCCCATATATTGCCTGAAAGACACACCCAGGAGTTTGCAGCAGCCCAAATATTGCCAGAAAGACACACCCAGGAGTTTGATTCATGCCTGATTCATCTTCACAAAGGTGAGTCCCTCCACATTTTTCATGGACAGACGAATTCTCCTTGGCGGTACTATGGCCCCGCAGCACTAAAGACCCGCTCAGATGGCACACTAATGGCCGGGCAGGACAGCTTTCCCAGGGCAAACTCTGCCAGTTGTGGCTACAATTTAAGTTTGGCTGCCCAGAAGTCCAGTGGATCCTCAAGGTGCGTTGGCATGGTCATTTCAAGGTATGACACGACCTGCTGGTTCAGGCCCTGCTCCAGGTCTTCCTGCTGCTCATGAGTAGCCTCACTATGCGGGTGCAGAAAGCTACTCATTAGCGACTGAAGACTGAGGCTGCTGCTGATGGAGCTGCTGCTACTCCTGCCACCCCCCTAGCAGCCATGGCAGTGGAAGGTGAGCGCAGAGGTCTCCCCGAGTCAGACCTGCGTGAGTATGGACCAGGGCGCAGATAGGCATCGGCCAACTGACTACATAGAATGTCTTTGTAGTAGGTCAGTTTGTTCTCCCTCTCAGTGGGTATAAAAAATGCCCCCATTTTGTGCCGGTAGCGAGGGTCCAATAAGGTGGAGAGCCAGAAGTCATCCCGCCAGAAAAATGGAGACAATTCTGCGGTCATTACACAAGCACGTGAGCATGCATCGTGCCATTTGTGCAACTCACTCGGAGGGACTACCTGTCTCCATCTCCACTGCATACTGCCACGGTGTGTCTGGGTCCTCTGTCTCGCCTTCCTCACAACCCTCAAGCTCCACTGGCTGCTCCTGCTCCTCCTCTCCTGTCAGATGACTAGATAAACCGCCCATTTCACCAAAACTAAACTGTGCTTCACTGTGCTCCTCCTCCTTCTCTTCAGCTCCCACAGGGTTTATGTGGCCGTGAAATGTATGCGCCATGTCTCCAGTGCCCTGACCAGCCATGGTTTCCAACATGTGTTGTATTACATGAAGCAGCTGAATCACGTCATTCATGCCGTAATCCTGGCGACTGACAAATAAAGTGGCTTCCTCAAAGGGCCTGAGCAAACGGCAGGTGTCATGTATGAGCTGCCACTGGTTCACATTAAAGTTACACATGGGGAGTCCCCTTATCTGCTTGGATCATCAAGAAATCATTGTTGGCTTTTCTCTGTTCGTATAGTCGATCTAACATATGAAGGGTGGAATTCCAACGGGTGGAAACATCGCAAATCAGACTATGTTGGGGGATACCGTTCTGACGCTGTAGCTCAAGAAGGGTGTGCTTGGCGGTGTAGGAGTGGCTGAAGTGCATACAATGTTTCCTTCCCGTTGTTAGGATGTCTTGCAGATGAGGGGGAAGACTTTAGAAAACGCTTGACAACTAGGTTGAACACGTGGGCCATACAGCGCGCATGGCTGAGGCTTCCTTGTCGCAGCGCAGACAAGATGTTACTCCCATTGTCAGTCACCATGTTTCCTATTTCCAATTTTCACGGAGTAAGCCATGTTTTGATTTCTTGATGAATGAATTTCAGGAGCTCCTCCCCTGTGTGACTCCGTTCGCCAAGGCAAACCATGTGAAGCACAGCGTGACACTGCCGTGCCCTGCACACATGGTAGGCTGAAGGGGCATTGAAAATTGACCGTACAGTGGAGGCTGAGGAGATGGCGGAGGATGAGGAGGCGGAGTCGCACAATGTGCCAGGCACGTAGAGGCCGAAGCGGTTTGACCTGTCCAAGTTGCTGTGCAGGAACCACATTCACCCAGTTGGCCGTAAAGGACATGTATTGTTCCTGACCGTAGCTACAGTTCCAGATGTCGGCGCTGCCGTGCACTTTGGTGCACACCGACAGGCTCAAGGACTGGCCCACCTTCTGCTCAACAAATTTGTGCATGGCTGGTACTGCCTTCTTTGCAAAGAAATGACGGCTTGGGATTCCCCACCTCGGCTCGGCACTAGCCATCTGCTCTCTGAAAGGTGCAGAGTCCACCACCGTAAAAGGGAGGGACTGTAGCACCAGCAACTTGGACAGGGGCACATTTAGCTTCTGCGCCGTAGGATGAGTGGGCGCATACTGTTGTCTCTTGGACATGGCTTCGCTGATGGATTGCTGGCAGGATGACTGACTTTTAGTAGGAGGAGCAGGAGCATCTGGAGCGGCAGAGGATTGGTATGACGCACAGCTACTTTCGGCTTAGGTGCTGGAGCCTTGGCTGGGTGAAATTGGAAGCGGCATGGCACTGGCTGACGCAGCAGGCTGGACCCCCACTTCGGAGCCTCGGTTCTCCAAGGCCGCTTTATGGTGACACTGCATGTGTTGCCGCAGGGCCGTGGTACTAACATTGGGGTCCTGGCCACGCTTCAACTTCTGTCTACACATCTTGCATGTGGTCAGGTTACCCTCCTGCGGATGCTTGATGAAAAAGTACCACACTGCCGAGTAGCTAATTCGATCGCTCGAATCGCGGCGATATTCGGAATCGTAACAAATCGAATATTTCCTGAAATTCGTAACGAATTCGGGCTCGTCAGAATCGATTCGCTCATCTCTAGTCGCCGCTCCTCTTCGGAGTGCTATACTCCTTGCTAGACAGCCCCATTACCGCTAAGCATTTTCTAAACACTGCCAAAAACTGGAAGCGTGACAAAAAGGCCCCATCCTCATGTATAAACAACGGCCCCCCTGTACGTGGCCTAACGCCCAAAAAAACCCTTAGTGCGAGGACCGGACATGAAACATTTGGACCTAGCTGACCCAAAAAAATACTCACCCCTCTACCTTCCTGGTCAGTCTTTCACACGCGAATCCGAATCCAAACCCCTTCCCCTGCAAAAAACACATTATCCACCTGAAGGCCACCCGGCTCCCGCTTATTCCGGCTAACTAACTCCCCCACCCGTAACGCTCCGAAAAATGCCACCGAAAATGCCGCTTGGAAAAGCCCTACCTCCGATGAACAAACCTGAGGAAGCCGACCCATGACCCCCTGTAAAATCTCCCAGGAGACCGGACGCCTCCTATCCGCCGTCTTATGCTTCCTGCTCCACCCCTTCAGCGCCTGCCTTACCCAAAACATTTTTGTGAAATCTTTCCACCCCGCCAACTTTCACAAAAAGGCAAGGGCCACCAGCTTTTTGTCTATTACAGCCGGGGACTTCCCCCCTGCTAATAGCTCCCCCACATACCAAACGAACAGGTCCTGCCACTCTCCCTCCGCGAGCGGAACACCAAATTCTCTTTCCAGCTCGAACCAGCGCCTCCACACCTTCGAGTAGCCCCCCCACATAGAAGACCTCTGAATCAGCTCAAACCAACGGCTCAAACGATCTCCCTCAACCACTCCGGGCACACTTCGCCGACCGCACTCGCCTCGGGCACCAAGCTCTGAAACTGATCCCACTGCAAACGAAAGAGAGCATTAGCCACCCTGTTCTCAACCCCCAGCATGTGAACCGCCCTGAACCATATGTTACACTTCAAACATGGCAGTACCAGCTGGCGCAACAATACAACGACCAGAGGGGACGACGACATTTGTGAATTAACCACCGCTACTACCGCCGTGTTTTCTGAGCGGAAACAGACTGCCTTGTTCCTTAAAGCCTCCCCCCACAAGACCATCGCCACCACCAACGGGAACAACTCCAAAAAGGCCATGTTCCTGATCAGCTCCGACTCTGCCCACCTCTTCGGCCATGATCCAGCACATCACCTCCCCTTCAAATAGGCCCTGAAACCTGCCTAACCTGCCGCATCCGTAAATAGCTCCACCTCCTCGTTCGATCTCATGGGGTCCAACCAGTATCCCAGCCTGTTGAACGACTTCAGGAAGGAAACCCACATCCTCACATTCTCCTTCAGCTCCGCCGTGAGCCAAATAAAGTGATGTGGCTCCCTGATCCCAACTGTCGCCAACGACAACCGCCACATAAAAACCCGTCCCATCGGCAAAACCCTGCATGCGAAATTCAGCTTGCCCAGTACTGACTGGAGCTGCTTCAGCCGAATCTTCCTAAGCCCAAGGATCCCTTCCAGCCCCGCTTCCAGGTCCTGCAACTTTTCCACCGGCAACCTGCAGACCCCTTCCACCGTGTCGATCTCGATCCCGAGAAACTTGATGGACGTCGCCGGGCCATTCGTTTTTTTCCTGCGCCACCGGCACTCCGAACCTCCGAAACACCTCCAGCATGCTTGCCAGGATGAGCTCGCACTCCCTCGATTCCGCCGACCCCACACAAAGAAAATCATCCAAGTAATGCGTTATAGACGCCACCCCGGCCTTCTTCTTCACTCCACCCACTCCAAAAACGAGCTGAAGGCCTCGAAGTATGAGCATGAGATTGAACATCCCATCGGGAGACAGCAGTCCACATAATACCCCCCCTCAAATAAACACCCCAATAAGTACACACTCTCCGGGTGCACTGGCAACAACCTAAACTCCGCTTCAATATCCGTTTTAGCCATAAGCTCCCCCGGGCCCGCTTCCCGCACCATTGCCAATGCAAAGTCGAATGACATGTATGCCACCGACGACAACTCCCGGTCAATGCCATCGTTGACCGATCCCCCCTTTGGAAAGGACAGGTGGTGAATCAGGCGAAACTTTCCCTTTTCCTTTTTTGGCACTACGCCCAATGGGGACACCACCAATCCCTCCACCGGTGGATCGGTAAACGGCCCCGACATCTGCCCCAATAACACTTCCTTTTCCAGCTTCTGCCTCACCACATCCGGGTGTAGCCGGGCTGACTTCAAGTTCTTTACCGCCCCCCTTTCCCCGGGGGGTGCATGACACGGAATCCTAAAACCCTCGGCCAGCAACCGTGCGTCCCGCCGATCCGGATATTTATTTAGCCATTGGAGCATTACTTCTCCTTTCACCAGCATTATCCCTCTTTGTAGGTCCTTCCGGGAACCTCCTGAACCCCCCCCCCATCCTTTCCTGAAACAGCGCCCAACGGAGTGATTACCCCCGCAGGCTGAGCATTCGTGCCGGAATTTACACTAGGAATCATTAATTGCCCAGCACACTCCTTTCCTTGTTGCCTCCGCCACCCCTGGAGTGGACGAGGTGGCGCTCCCCTGAAAGGGCGCCGAGCTGGCCGCAGCAGAATACACCCCCCCCCCCCCGGGAGTTCATAAACCGCAGCCACAGCCCAATATCCCCCTATGGTCCCAACCTAGCTCGGCACACACCCACATTCGCTGCTGGATTTGCTCGTCATACCTCAGCCAAGCTACTCCCTCATAAACTCGGTGTGCTTCCCAGAGGGTATCTAGGTAACAAAACAGGGTTCTTTTCTCCCACTACACTTGCCAAGATCGCAAAACCTGTAGCCAGTTCCCGAATGTCCTCGGGATCAACCTAAAACTCCTTCTGTCCTCGTCCTCTTCCCTAAGGTGCTCCCTTCCCCTCCCCCATCTATCAGTTCCGAAACGTTCAAGAGGGAGCAGTGTAAAAATATCGACGTACTCCCGCCTCCAAATCTTTTCCTTAACTTCTGGCTTCAGGTGGCCCCCCAAAGGGCCCTCAAAGCAAATGTAAGAGTGCCCCTTAGCCTGGTCCGAAACCGATGCCCCCCTTTTTTCCACCTCTGGGCCAGGTCCCTTATGCACCCCCACGTCCCGATCCGCCGGCGCTACCCCTGTCTGAACCACCGCCGTTCTACAACCTCCAACCATCTCCCTGGGCACCCCCCCCCTTGCCGGAGCCGGGTCTCACACCCCCCTCGGGCCCACCGTTGACTCCAACCCTGTGGCCTCCCATCTATCTAATAACTCCCACATTCCCGTTATAAAACCCCCCAACCCGCCGGAGCCACCCCCCCCGCCAGCCCCTCAAACCCCGAGTGCGACACGTTGTTGGATACGCCGATCTGTAGAGGCTCACCTTGATGGATGGCCGCGCCGCTCGGGATGCCCTCCCACCGACTGTCGCCCAGAGGTCCTGGGTCAGTCGGGCTTAGGACCTCTGGGCGACAGTCGGTGGGAGGGCATCCCGAGCGGCGCGGCCATCCATCAAGGTGAGCCTCTACAGAAGAGACGCCCGGGGCTCCAGCACTAGAGCAGGTGGCCAGCGCGAGGGCATCTCTCCCCGCAGCCTAACTTCACCCTGCGGGGAGGACGGCGGCGAAGATGGGGGAGGCCTCGGGACCCGGCGCGCGTGGCCACTCCTGGACTGTGGCCGCGCCGCCGCAACAGGTGGGTCACCCTCGGCGGCGCCCCCCCCACGCATGGGAGGCGGGGGGCGGGGGACAAGCACGGGAGGGGCCCTCGCCCGCTGGCAAAGTGGGCCCGACTGGCGAGCCGGAAACTAAAGGGGGCTTCCCCGTCGCATAGTGCGGCGAGGGGGCGAAGGGCTGAGGCAACTGGCAGACTGGGCAACTGCCCGCCTCACATATCGGGACCACCCGGGAGGAGGGGGCGGCGAGGTAGGGGATGGAGCCAGCAAACTCCTTACCCAGTCCTCGCCTCGCCGCTCCACCTCCCGGCGCAGTAACAACATTAGGGCATCCATGCTTGGGGTCTGGACGGGCGTCAGTACTGACCGCACATTCCAGCGAAGAGATCGTCGGCCAAAGAGGAAGAGGAGGGGGCAACCAGCCACTTTATACTGCTGCCTCCCCCTCCGCTGAGGTCACTTCCCCCGATCTCTTCCCCCAATCCCATAGGCTGGTCAGCTTCCCGCAGGCCAGTCATGGGGCTGCCGACCTTTAAAGGCCGGCGCCCTTCTGGAATATTTTAGCCGCTGGCCTTCCCCCAGGACATCCCAAATTGGCATGCCATTCAGATAGGCTGGGACATACGCCCCCTGCTCTCACGCCCCATTGAAGCCTATTGGGGCCATTTGCTGAATTACATAGTCACGGCAAAGAGCTCTGATTGGATAAGAGCCTATACATACTCAGTTGGACCAGAAAGAGGTGAGTTTTACTGGGCAACCTGGGGGTTTCACATAGCGGGGCACCCCAATTCTGGATGCCCCCGGGGCATTGAAAAAACCCGGGATAGTCAAAATCCTGGGTTTTGTTCTGCTTTTAAGGGAATCAATTACTGTGAATACTCAGGAAAGCAGTTGGAGGGCTCAGTGCATATAGCAACAGGTAGGGCCCTATTGGAATCAATAGGTTGATCTGATCTTTTCCACTTTAGCATTGTACTGTAAGTAAGCCATGATGAACAGTTGGTAGCACAGTTGCAGGCTTTTTCTGCTGGTAGCACAATATATAACATAGTGTGTGTGTGTGTGTGTGTGTGTATATATATATATATATATATATATATATATATATATATAGCTTTGACTTTCGTGAGTGTTATCAGCATTCTACATGAAATGTTTTCCTGTCTTTGTTATTAGAGTTTTATATACTTTATGCTTCAATAGCTGAGAACTATAAAACATGCAATAATCTAGTTGTTTTCTGTACACTTGATTGAAACACCCCTATGAATGGGGGGGGGGCTATGTTATACAATATTCATGTGAATAATTTATATCATTTTCCATATTACTTATTTTAGGACAGAACAGCTTTGGGAAAGTGTTGGTATTGATCTGTTCCTTCCATGCATGCAGGATCATATTGATTTAAAATCAGCAGCCGACTGGTTGTTTTGAAGGGATATTGAACATTTTTGGAAAGAACACTGATCAGCCTCTGCTTTTGTTATTACAATTAAAAACACACCTGCATGAAAAAGTTCAAAATGACTGTTAACACTGGTATACAGTTAACAGTTAGGCGCCATTTCTAACTCCTGCTGTGGTCAATTTTAAAAACAAAATGTCGCCTGATGGAGCTGCAGGCCACCTGCAAACAAGGAGTGCTTCCTGTTACTGTACATTGTCACAGGGACTTTAGGATATGCTGTAATTTCCCCCCTATTCTCTAGGGAGACTCATATATATTTGCCTTAGGAGAGACAAACATGGGTGGAGTTCTTATTTCTTATATATTTTTTACATATTTGCTATATATTTATTAGCAAAAACTAAAATAAATAAACTAAATATTTTATCAATTGCACCCTGTTTTTTTCCTATATGATCTCCCCTCCCTGTCTGACAGGCTGATTCATTAATAGCGCCAGGTAGCGACAGATGAGCGACAGTAGCGTTATTTTCACAGCGCCCGCTAGTATTCGCTGTGCTTGGCCGTTGTTCGGCTGTTGACAGCGACTCAGTCGGTGTGTGGTAATGTTGAATATGCAGAGGGGAGCCGGCGTTCTCGTGGCGGTGAGCGTCATTACCGTTCGCTCACCATTCGCTACCTGGCGCTATCCCTTGTTAAATAAGAGCCTTAGACTGTATTGCCAACAGGATACGATTTATTGGTATTTTTCAAGCTTCATATCTGGCGCCGTTATTTAATATTAATATTCTAGATATAATTCCTTTATTTTTAGTATATGGTACCTTACATGTTATTTTTATAACACTCTTAGTTTCTGCAGAAGATGAGCATTGTCGCTCACACAATTGTGGTTTTATCTAATTTTTCTGCATTGGACTGTAGAAGAGGAGGTAACCATGGCTGGAGTCTCTGTTCCAGACTCGCCTGGCTACACTCCCCACCCGATCCTCAGTCCTTGACCTCACTAACCTCACTTACCCACCCCATTATATAGCCTGTTTTCGAGCCGACATAGAAAGTGCTATATTTAGATTTATACTTAAATTCATGGCCGTATTATAAACAGACTCTTATACAGTTTTATCTCTTTTTAACTTCCGTATCATAAGGGTGGGTCATGTTAGCGGCGCTCTTTTTTATAATGTAAACAATGGGCCATTATGGAACATTAATATTGTTAATATACTATGTAATGTATATAGATATTTCTTTCGCACTATGTATAATTAGTTGCATTTGATCATTCATACATAAGTCAGGTCGTTCAGACAGACTTAAAGTGGACCAACACCCTCCCATGATCGGCCCGGGAATCTATAAGATTCCCGGACCGATCAGCTCCCTGACTGCGGGGCACCCCGATCGGAAACCCCTAAAACCCTAAAACCCTAAATCCCTACCTGCTCCTCGATCCAGCGGTGCCCGCCGCCGCCGCCCTCCGCGCGGCACTCTAGCAGGACGCGCACCCGCGCCGGCCGTTTGTGAATGGCCGGCGCCGGTGCGCGCCCTGTAAGAGTGACGCACGGGAGGCGGTGGCGGGCGCGCTCTCTTGTGAAGTGACCGAAGTGGACCAAAACCCAGGATAGTCAAAATCCTGGGTGTTGGTCCACTTTAACTGTCTCCCACAAGCCCAGACGCTCGTCAGTCCACATTCCTTTCCCCACCCTAATAAAAAGAGGTTTTCAAATCAAGTTTGGGGCAGCTTCTGGGAAATTCAGAGTAGAGTCAGTACAGTTTTAGGCAAGACCAGCAGAACAAAAGCCAGCCAGGCCGGCCCTGGAAGCTAAACCCTTGCCCCAAGCCATCCGAATTCGGGGGCCGGTATCTATATACATTACATAATATATTAATATTAGTGTTCAATAACGGCCCATTGTTTACAATATTATGAAAAAGAGTGTCGCTAACATGACCCGCCCCTATGAAGTTAGAAAGAAATCCTGTAATCTGTACTGGAAATTAACGATCAAGGCTATCATGTACATACCTCAGATGGAAATTTGACATGGTGCTGATGTTATGAATCACAGCAGTCACCCATGGGTTCCCCCATCTCTCAGACTGTCATTCCCCGCACTTTTTGGCCCAGATACATTGTTTGTAACTTAAAGTGGTCGCACAGCTGTATGGTAGTGTGGGACCACTGCTCTATGCCTTGTGCTTAGCCCCTGCAAGCCCAAAAAATCCATTTTTAAATTCTTACCTCTACTGGAACTGCTTCCACCGGTGGATGCTGGGGACAGAAAGTGACGGCAGTCTTGTGGGTCCAAAACCAGATGGAGGTTAGTTTCTGGGCCACTGTTCTTACAGGGTGGGATCTTTTTAAGGCCGAGTAAGGCACGCACTTAATGGTCATCACTTAGTAAATAGATGGCCAAGGGGAAGAAACTCCCTACCTGTATATCCAGCCCAGTAATTACAGAATCTCGACCACCACCAGTGGCACCCGCTTAGGGCCTCCCCGAGGTTAGCAACAGGGAGCCGGGGTATCAACAAGCACAAAGATCGGGATGCGACTGGAGGGACTGGAACTGGTGAGTACTGGAACAAGGAAGCAGCTGAAGACACTGGAACTGGTGAGTACTGGAACCCAGGATGCAAACTGGACACACTGTAACTGGTGAATGCTGGAAACCAGGAGGCAGATTGAAGACACTATAGATGGAGAGCGTTGGAGACACTGGAGACACAGGAACTGGTGAGTACTGGAACCCAGGAGGCAGACTGGAGACAATGGAGCTGGAGAGCCCTGGAGCAGACTGGAGACACAGGAACTGTTGAGTACTGGAACCCAAGATGCGGACTAGAGACACAGGAACTGGTGAGTACTGGAACACGGGATGCAGACTGGAGACACAGGAACTGGTGAGTACTGGAGGCAGATTGGAGACAGAGTAGGTATAGTCCAAGTCAAGGTCAGGAACCAAAAGGGGGTAGTAGTCCAAGCCGAAGTCGAGAGCCATAGTGGGTAGTAGTCCAAGCTGAGGTTGAGAGCCAAAGGGGGGTAGTAGTCCAATCCAAGGTCGAAAGCCAAGGAAGTCATACAAGAGCTCAGGTCAGGAATGGAACAGAAACACGTGAAACAGGAAGGCTGGCATAACTCCGAGAGGATCTTCTGACAATTTCTCCAGGCCCGAGGAATCCTTAAATACACCATTTGGCGGGCACCCCTGCGCTTGTGCTCAGACACTTGCATGCGTCTTGGCATAGGAGGTTATGTTCCTCTTCTATAGGTCAGGTTGAGGTGATACGGGTACCAGAAGGATCCAAAATTCTGTTTTGGCAGAACTAAATGGCCAGTATTCAGAAGGAATCTAACTTTTCACACATATTCAAATTACACTAATCACACGAATCACATCAGTGTCTTTTTTTTTACTTTGCATACTGTGGCCTGTTGAGAAGATCTGCCTTTCCTTTCTGTTTGGAAAAGCCAAACCTTAAAATTGTTCCCTAACTCAATAGAAAACTTATGTACCTAACTCTTTCTCTTGAACTCCTCTTTACTTATTAAAATGGAGTGAGGGGTACCAGGTTGCTGGAGCCCCCTATGCATACACTCCTGCAAACAACTATTACACTTACCTCCACCATGGTCACCTAGCAAATACAATCCCCACAATTGGTAACATGGTCCTTGTTTTCACCAGTGGTGGCTGGACAAGCAGAAGGTACTCTGGTCCTTGTTCAATCGATACATTGATACATTTCTACAACACTTGTGATGTAAATGTTTAAAGTGGACCATGACCCACCTTGGAGTCTCCAGGGCAGGCTTACTCCCTCCCCCAGGGCATCTGGGATGCCCCGCTGTGTAACCCCCCCCCCCCGGCCGCAGAGTAAACTCACCTTTCCCCGAGCGCACAGCGCACTTGTGAGCGGCGCCGGCATCACACGCTTCTCTCCTCGGATGTGCGCGGCCCAGTCCAACTGAATGGCTGGACAGGGTCATGCACAGCCGAAGGGAGCTGAGTGATGCCGGTGCGGCTAGGAATCGAGCCGACTGCTCTAGCCACAGTGCAGGGCTGAGGCGAGGTAAGTGGTCTTGGCGACCTGGGGGGGTTCACACAAAACCGGGGGGGCCCCCAAAGGGACAGACCAAAACCCAGGATAGTGAATATCCTGTGTCTCTGTCTACTTTAAGGTGTATGTGCCCAAAAAGAGGGTAAAAATCCTGGCACCAAAATACTTGATTCAAGGCACCAAAGTGAACAGTCTGGGAATAAAGCACCATTTTATTATTACTTTGGAAGAGTGTACAGCTGGGAATTATAATTGCAATAAATAAAAGAATGGAACATACGGGGGAAGCTGATCCTTGAATAACTAATCTCTGGAGCATGGCTGCTCTTATGATTCCATAGCTGATTTTCTTAAATTGTATTCTGTATAGATGCAGCCATCAGGGAACATACCAGGATCCATCAGTGTTCAGCATCTACAGTATGATATGAAATTACCTACTGTATGCTCCTTATTTCATGCATCTAATTGTACATCTCATAGCATAAATATTGTAATTGTTTTACCATCAATTATTTGAAAGCAGTATTTCTGTGTTTCAGGGGGCTCGATTATGTCACAACACACATTTCATGATATATTGTATTTTTTGCTCCATAAGACACATTCTCTTCCCCAAAAGCATGGGTGGGAATGCCGGTGCGTCCTATGGAGTAAATGTTGTTTTTTTAAAGGCAAAACCTACATTAAAGGCGCTCCCTCACTTTCTGTAGCAGTCCTGGCTTCCTCCCTTTGTCTTGGCGGGCAGGCGTGGCCTATGTAGGAGGGGGGTGTCGCTCATTAGCTGTAATGAGGAATGCCACACACTGGCTGTAATGAGGGATGGCACTCACAGACTGTAATGAGGCATGCAGTTCGCTGTATGTAATGGAGAGATGCTGCACACTGCATGTAATGGGGGGATGCCACACACTACCTGCAATGAGGGATGCCACTCACTTGCTGTAATAGGGAATGGCGCTCACTGGTTGTAATGATGAATAGTGCTCACTGGCTGTAATGAGGGATGCTGCTCACTGGCTGTAATGCGGCATGCCGCTCTCTGGATGTGAAGAGGGATGCCGATCACTGGCTGTAATGGGGGATGCAGCACACTGCCTGTAATGAGGGATGCCGCTCTCTGGATGTGATGAGGGATGCTGCTCACTGTCTGTAATGAGGGCTGTCACTCTCTGACTGTAATAAGTGATGCTGCCCACTGCCTGTAATGAGGGATGCCACTCACTGGCTGTAAAGAGGAAAGCTTCTCACTGGCTTTAAAGAGGAAAGCCGCTCACTAGCTGTAAAGAGGTAAGCTTCTTACTGGCTTTAAAGAGGAAAGCTGCTCACTGACTGTAAAAAGAGAAGTAGCTCACTGGCTGTAATAATGGATGATGCTCACTGGATGTAATGAGGTATGCCACACACTGCCTGTAATAGGGGGATGTCACTCACTGCCTGCAATGGAATAATTGGAAAGGGGGTATTTTACCACAGCATTTGGTTCAAAATATTTTTTGCCTCTAAACCCTGCGTGCATCTTATGGTCAGATGTGTCTTTTGGAGCGGAAAATAACTGTCAATAAGAAAAGGTAAAGATGGACACACAGATGTAGCAGAAAAATAGAATACATCATAGAGTTGACCCAGAGGAAAAAATCATGAGACAAAGTGTTTCTCTCCAAAAAACGTGAGAAAAAAATTCTCATGGTGCTGAATCAACCCCATGTCTCATTAAGAGATTGTCCTTTTGAATTATATTAATTGGGGGATTTGGGAATTGTCCTTTTTTATTTTTCTTAAAAAGGAACAAAACCCACAGGGCTGGCCGCTAGCCTTTCCAGAGGCACCCCAGATCGGTATACTCTGCTGTGTGACCCCCCCCCCCCCGGGGCGTGGAACTCACCTGCCTCTTGGCGGTCCATGGATTCAGAGCCGGCCTTAGGATGGAAGGTGTGAGATTACAGGATGAAGTCCCCCCCACACACACGTCCTCCTCACTACCAGCCTACTGCCCCACATGGTGGGCAACAGCCACCAGGGTTTTGCCGGAATCCCCCTGACCATAACCGAACCTGATGCCAGGCAAAGGTAACCACTTGCAGAAGTGTTCTCTAGCCATTGGCTGCCAGTTCACTCCACCCATGTGGGGTATTGAACTGGCAGACAGTGGAGAACCAATGCAGAAGTGGAGTTCCAGCGGTATTAAAGCGGACCTTCACTCTGAATAAAAGTCTATCTTATATGTTTCCCCCACACTGTACATACAGATTGCTCACATTAAAAATCATCCTACCTGCATCTACTGCATGTTATGAGCCGTTAAACATCCAAGATGGCGGCTTATGGAAGCCGCCATTTTATCAGGCAGCCTGCAAACAGGAAGTGCCTGCAAACAGGAAGTGACTGTGCTGCTCTGCATTCTGGGACTGCTGACCTTTCCCTGACCCCAGCTCTGCTCTGTCTGAGCAAAGCACAGCTATAACCTGCCCCCCTGTACCTTATCCCACTCTCCTCTCCTCAGTAAGTGTGATGCTTCTGAGTCAAGATGGCGGCGCCCGTATCCTAAATTCCTGAACAGAGTTGCAGCCCAGTGGGGGAAAGAATAATAAGTTAGTGACTAAAAATGTAAAATATATTCATTTTAGATGCTGGGGAATTGTTTTTTAAGAGTTTGGGCTTTTCATTAAATCATGGTGAAGGTCCGGTTTAAACAAGATTTTAGGACCGAGTGGTCCAGCAGTAAACTGAGTAGCGGGGGGCGATTGAGCTGGTGGGCTGTTGAGTTGCGCCAGCGGACGCAGCTACACTGTGCCCCCTGACCCTCACACACCCCCAAGGCCGGCCCTGCATGGATTCCACCTCTCCCCAACATATCTTTCAGGAGGTATATTTTAAAGTTCCCCTAAAGTATAATCAGGCTACAAAAACTACAGGTGTCACTCCAGCTCTGCTGCAAAGTGTCCACCTGACCAGGGACTACCAAGATGGTGGCTGCCATACATTAAGAAAAGAATAAAGACCGAAGGAAACTTTAGAGCATTGAAGGTATATAAACATAGGGGGTTATTCATCAAGGGATAGCGCCAGGTAGCGCCTCGTAGCGGCAGGCAGCGTCTGGTGAATGCCGGGCGCTGTACACAAAACCACATTTAAAGTGGACCAACACCCAGGATTTTGACTATCCTGGGTTTTGGTCCACTTTGGCGGGGCTCCCACGTGGCCGCGCCGTCCAATCCCCAGCGACGGACAAGGGGCTCGTCCGCCGCCGCGTCCCGCGCGTCACTCTCAGTGCACGCACGCCCGCGACGGCCATTCACAGATGGCCGGCGCGGGCGCGCGCGCGTCTAGAGGGGCGCGCGGGAGGCGGCGGCGGCGGAAGCGGCGGCGGATGAGGTAAGGAGTTTGGGGTTTTTTTGGGGAGTTTCACCCCGCGGGACATCCCGATCTCGGATGTCCCGCGGTGAGTGAGGTGATCGGCCCGGGAATCTTATAGATTCCCGGGCCGATCACCCCTGGGTGTTAGTCCACTTTAAGAAAACGAATCTGGTGAGCGACTCTAACAGCGCCATGTATCATACAATTCATCATTACAGGCGGCTCAGCATATTGCGCTGGCGCTCTAGCTTGTAGAGCACCAGGTAATACCTGTCGCTACCTGTCGCTCTTCCATACATTTCAATGGACGTTCCTTTTCTTCTGTTTAAACAGGGTTTTTTGTTTCTAATTTTTTTTTCTCTAAAATAATTGTGTCACCTCTCCTGGCCAAGAAAGAGTCATTTTTGAAAACTTTTTAGATTTTTTTATATTCTTATGCAGAATTGTCATTACAGGTCTGGCACTAAATTGTTATTGTCACAATGTTACACTAATGTAATTCCATGTCTTTTGTTACTGGTGGATATGTGTTCAAAAACAGACTGTAATCACACAGCATCTGGCGCTTTATGCTATAGCGACCAGATTTAGAGCGCCGATGCTCTGTGAGTCTGTTTTCTTGTTGAATATGGTGTGAGTCACTGAGAGTCGGGCACACTGAGCCGGCGCTACCTTTCTCTCCCTGCAGCACTGTATGGGTGTTAGAGTGCCCCACATACATCACATTCATCAATGCCAGTCAGGTTACTACAGTGAATGAGACGCTCTGTTACAGCGCCCGATAGCCGACCACAGCGTATACTAGCAATCGCTCTAAGCACCTCTGTACAGACGCTCATCTGCCGATAGCTGGCGCTAGTAATGAATCAGCCTGCCATTCTAACAGTCTGGAGACATTCAATGTTATGTTTGCTGTAATGTCTCAATGTTTTTTCCACTGCTCAGACAGAAAAAACATTTCAGCTGCCATAAAAGAAAAGATTATTTGTCAGGAATATGTTGTGTTTGGCCATACGAACTTCCCAGTTACATTATCTCTTCATCCTATCTTTAATATAATTTACTCCAAGACTTTTCTCGTCACACCACTCCCAATAATAATGAGTGTCTTCAGGAGAACGTCATGACGGCATTCTGCTCCTTTCCCTTTGTTGTTTTTCCTATGTCTGAATACAAATGTAATCCTCACCAGTTAGGAGGTTTAAAGCAAACTCTAGCCAAAAACTTTGTTTCAGGTTTGGATAAACTGAGGGATGATTAGCACTTATGTTACCCTTTTGAGATGGAGGGTGACCAGGGCCTGGATGTAACAATTTGGCTTACATTAGAGTACTGGTCAATAATCATCTTTCCTAATAAAATCTGCATCAGATTCGAATATTCAAGTGCTCCAAAACCTGGGATTTTCAGTATCCCCGGTTCTGGCCCTTCCCCGGGGCACCACGGTTTTGGGTGCCATGGTGTGTTAAACCCCCCAGAACACCGAGCTAACTCACCTCTCCTCCAGCCCCCATTCAGGATGCCCCAGGTAGTGGGACCTTGGGTGGCTTTGGAGTCTTTTAGGCTCCAGGGTCTCTGATGTTCCTCTTTAAATACACATGAATATAAAAATAAATTCTCACAACAGTTTGGTTTTGATTCAGTAAGGGCCATTATAAGTTCACACACAGGCATGCCTTTACAGGGTGTGAAAGAGGGACAATGGTTAAATTACGCCACACCCCCTTATAAAGAGATGGATAGGGACTAGGTTGTAACAGTTACAACAATATAAACACTTAAATTAGTCATTTATTGATGCAGATCTGCATGTTACACCTCAAAGAGGGACAAATGAGAATAATGAGGGAAAGGGGGGGTGAATTCAAAAGACTGACAGTCCCTCCAAATCAGGGACAGCACAGGCAAATCATGAGAATGCTTTTGTGCAAAATGCACCTCACTGTGTGATTCAAAAACAAAACTACCAACACCCGTCCCTGTGGTACTTACCAGGCCAACACTCCAACATAGTTCATCAGCTGGGATGGCAGTGGTCAAAGGAAGCGCTGCTACTTGCATGGCAGCCCGCTGCATCGCCTCCAGCGTTGCTTGTGGGGGCTCATTCAAATCAGACACGCTGCTGACCTGCATATTGTCATTGTGCATGCTGCCCTGCATGGTTCACCTATCATGTCTGATCTTCTGCCCTATTGCCCAACAATCTGATGTCTGATTATATCTGAACTCTGCTGCTCGCCTCATCCATCTCTCCTCTCGCTCCGCCTCTCTGCCAATCCCTACACTGGCTGCCAGTCCCACAGCGAATCCTGCTCAAAACTCTAACTCTCGCCTACAAAGCTCTCTCCAGCCAGGCCCCTCCCTACATCTCATCTCTAATCCAACAACATCAACCTAGACGTAGCCTCCACTCTGCTGCCGACCTTCTCCTGTCCTCCACCCTGGTCACCTCCTCTCGCGCCCGCCTCCAGGACTTCTAACGTGCAACTCCAAACTTCTGGAATGCCCTCCCCCACCCAATCCGCCATTCCACAACTCTCAAATCCTTCAAAGGTGTTCTTCAAACTCACCTATTCAGACAAGCCTCTAAAGGGCACATGCCACAAAGCTCAATACTGACTGTTTGTGATCCTTTCCCCTCATCTCCTCCCCTCATGCTTGAGACCGTAAGCTCCAAGGGCCGGGCTCTCTTTCCTATTGTATCTTGTATTCAGAATATCCATTGTAACACTGCATTTGTAATAGTCTATGGACTGTATGTTTCTACCCTGTCTGTAATTACTACTTTGTGCAATGCTACGGAAGATGATGGCGCTATATAAATAAACAATAATAATAATAATATCTGGTCCTCTGGGCTGTTGCTGAACGGCGCCACATCTGACCATGTCTGCGCCACTGTCCTGTTGCTGACACATGAACATGTCCTATCATGTCTGTTCAGCTGCCCTTTTGCAAATTTTGCCACATCTAACTGTATCTGTGCTGCTGTCCTTTTGCCATGTCTGACCATGTCTATTCTGCTGTCCTGTTACTGACCCGTGCTACAGTACATATGACCAGGGCGGCCATCAGAAATTTCTGGGCCCCATACAACCTCAATGACAGGCCCCCCAATTTGTATAAATAAACTCCCCCAATTGTTCACAATGCCAAACTGGTTACGTGAACAGATACATGAAAAGACTCATTCTTCAGCTGTAGCAAACGGTAGGAAATCAGGTGCCTGACCTGGTTAGTCCACAACCACGATAAATCCAAAATATAATGATGCCGGTCTGCACTCCCATAAAACATCCATTTATTGTCTGAAATCACTAAAAGCAGCCCATCAATGCAAAAGCAAGGATAAAATCAAATGCGCTTCGGGCGCAACCTCGTCCTTTTTACAACACAAAGGTCTATCAAGCACCCACTATAAAGTTACTTCAATTTAGGTTAATTATGATCACATGAACATAATACAAAAGCATGGGCTGCTTTTAATAATTCTGCTGGGTGTTATAGATAGCGCTCTGCTTGTTATTTGTTCCGTTGCTGACTTTGCTTTGCCTGACCACTTTACTGCCTGGACCTGCGTCTGCCTACCTGACCACAAACCCGTCTTATCCTCTGTACCGGGAACTCTCTGACTCCCCGGCTTTGAGCCTTGGCTTGACCCTTGACCTTTATTCTGCTACTCTCCTTGATGCCGTGTATCGTGAGGACTGTCTTCTCGTGTATCACTCTGGCCACCCCGACCCTGATTCATCTGCCTTCACCCTTTAAGTCCACATCCTTTGTGCTACCGGGGAGGCCGATTCATTAATAGCGTCAGGTAGCGACAGATGAGCGACAGTAGCGTTATTTTCACAGCACCCGCTAGTATTCGCTGTGCTTGGCCGTTGTTCGGTTGTTGACAGCGACTCAGTCGGTGTGCGGTAATGTTGAATACGGGGTTAGGAGTCGCTGTTTGACAAGTTCCGCGCTGTATGGGAGCGCATGACAGCGAATGGCCATAGCGAACGGCTCCCAGCATATTCATTAACAAATCACGCTCAAAAAATTCTCGCGCTGTGAAATGCATGTTTAAACCCCAGAGCGCTGGCGGCGATGGGTTAAAAGTAGTTTTTTAACCCCCAAACAACCATATTTTTGGAAAAAAAAAACATGTTTTTCAAAACATTTTGTAATATGAATACATTAATATCAGACCTGTAATATCAATTCTGCACAAATTTTTTTTTTTTTTTTACCTTAAAAAAAATATCTAACATTGCAGAAGTGGTCACAGAATTTTTGACATTTAAAAAAAAAAAAAAACATTTATAGCAATTAATTATGAATATTTAAAGATTGCTCCATTGAATTGCATTGGAGAGCGCCAGGTAGCGAGAGGTCATACCTGTCGCAGTTCAAGGTCGCTCGCTGGCGCTGTGGGGTGAGGCTGGAATAATGATGAATGATTCGCTATCTGGCGCTCTGTCAGTCGCTAAGCAGGATCGGCTTGATAAATGTGTGATTGCGGAGGGGAGCCGGCGCTCTCGTGGCGGTGAGCGTCATTACCGTTCGCTCACCATTCGCTACCTGGCGGTATCCCTTGTTAAATAAGGGCCTAAGTCCTGGGGCCAACCGTGTCCGGTGAGGCATATCCAGCGTCGTCCTAGCAAATGGGGGCTTGTCTATAGGCAGAAGCAGCAGCGGAGATTGAGGGTTGTGGACTCACCTGAAAGCAGGTGTCCCATGGGGCTTGACAGACTGATGGTGGGGGGTGCTGATCTGTTGGGGAAGACGGAAGAGAGGAGCCATCGGGCCGGCAGCGTGGGACAAAATCTGTAGCATTGGACTATGAGTGACAGTCTGCGTGGGGCACATGGTAAGTTTAGTGTTTTTTGGTTTTTGCCTAAAGATTGTCTTAAAGCGGACCAACACCCAGGGGGATCAGCCCGGGGATTTATAAGATAAGATTCGATCAGGAAGCCCCCCAGGAAGCCCACAATCCTACCTTTTCCACGATCCGCCGCCTCCCGCGCGTCCCTCTAGCAGGGCGTGCTCCTGTGCCGGCCGTTTGTGAAAGGCCGGCGCGGGTGCGCTCCGTGTAAGAGGGACGCGCGGGAGGCGGCGGCGGACGCGCTCTGCTTGTCCGGCGCTGCCTCTCGCTTGTCCGTCGGCGGGGATTGGACGGCGCGGTCACGTGGGAGCGGGGTGAGGTGAGTTTTCGGGGCTTTCTGGGGGGTTTCACACAGTGGGGCACCCCCGATCGGGGTGCCCCACCGAAGTGGACCAAAACCCAGGATAGTCAAAATCCTGGGTGTTGGTCCACTTTAAATACTTTTGCACATACCTCCTCCCTTTCATATTGAGTTCTGTTGGTTCTGCCACACACTTCCTTTGAACTGCTGGATTCTGTTTCACTCCTGAGTTTGTTTCATAGCTTCCATTAGAAGAGTTGGCAGCCTTTTCCATTACATCTCCATTTTAAATTTGTCATGAAGACACGACATTCCTCCTGGGATTTTACCTACGGTGCTGTCTTGATTACACTTGAACTAAGGGCATTAGGAAGACAGATTATCTATTCTTTTATGTGAATGGTCCTAAAAAAATAATTACATGTATTACACTGGCCTTTGTTGAGTCTTATGCAGCCAAAGACAAGCAACCACCTTTGTAGCTCACAGCTATTTTACAAAATCTACCAGACCTCTTAGGGCTTTTGGCATCAAGTCTCTGTGGAGGAGGTCTACAGAGAAGTTACTTGGTCCTCGCACCATACTTTTACATAGCGTCTGCTGATACTGCATTGGGCAAAACTATATTGTGTACTGTAGTTTAAATAAATTACATTTTTTTCAGTTGCTATTGAATTTTTGGGCATTTGCCAGCCAATCGATCAATTACCCTTTTAACACCAAGCCCATAGATTCTACATGCTCACCTCGCCAACTGTTAACTGCCAAGCACGTAGAATCTACATTCTTGGTGTTTTCCACCCGTTGTGGCTCCTTGTTCTATTCATTAAGTCATGTTAATGAAATGTATATTTAAATATTGTGTATTTAGTTTGTAGCTGTAAATAGGTGGTTGAGTTGAGATTTTTGGATTAATGTTTACATGCAGGCTGGTGGCCACTTCCGATGCTGCTCCCTGGGTGCTGAGGTTTGTGTAGCCCATCGCATGTGTGCACTCACTGTTTGTGTTTGTTAAGTTAGTGTAATTTAAAGTCAGCCAAAACCCACCGCGATCGGCCTGGGGATCTATAAGATTCCTGGGGCGATTAATTTTCTCCCCCAGGCATCCAAAATTGGGATGCCCTGCTGTGTGAAATCACCCAGGTTGCCCCATACACTTACCTTGTTTCCTGGGCCAACGGTGCATGCGCGAGCTGTGGCTGCATCCCCGCTGTCCCTCTAGCAGGGCGCATGCCCACGCCAGGCATTTGTGAATGGCCGGTGCGGACATGCTCCCTCTTAGAGGGTAGCGGAGCATGCAGCTGTCAGCGTGTGTGGAGCTGCTGCTCTTAGACAAAGCTTTAGATGACGTGACATCAGTGACTCCTAGCATGCTGATTTGATGAGCGGCTGCGCATGCGTCATAGGACCCGGAAGAGATGAGTTGCCTTAGGCAATCTGGGGGTTTCACGCAGCAGGGAACTGCCAATCGGAGTGCCCCAGGGGAAAGGACCAAAACCTAGGATAGTCAAAATCCTGGGTTTTGGTCTACTTTAATGTGTGTTCACAAGCATACAATGGCCTTCTATGCATAAAATAGCTTAAAAATTGATGTGGTGAACTTGATCACATAAATGAAGTGATGCCACAATTCACATGCCCAAAGACAGACCTATATCTTTGGTTCTCTTGCTGCTTATATTTGCTCTGTTGGGGATAGGGCTTTGGATATAGACAATGCACAAGATCAATCTCTGAGAGTAGTTTAGGGACTTTACAGTCACACAAGTTTTAACATACTACAGATATCCTTTAATGGATAAAGTCTGGATGTTGCGACAGGACATTCACCAAGTCTGTGGAACTGAAGGTCCTCCGGTGACTGGGGCCAACAGTAACAATTCTGTTTTGTCAGACAGAATTCAAAAGGAAGTGCTGAGAAAAGGCACCTTGTTTTTCCACTAAAAGAAAAGTAGTTGGCTGTTGCCTGAACTAATAAAAGTGATGTTTAGGGAGACCCATGCACTACCTGGAGGTGCAGCGCATCTCATACACTTCCTCACAGGAAAGAGTCTGCATGATGGATTATAGGCAGGCAAGATGCAAAAATATTTTTTATTGGCTATTTTCACTAAATCATGCAAAATAACTAACCAAAGTACTATTTGAACTATTTGTACTGCATTCCTAATATACTGCCTGTTTACCCAGGGCCACTAAGATTAATTTCTGTGCCCCATGCAGTCTGATTAACACGTGATCTACACTGTCTTTTTATATTCTATATACTGCAGCTGCCACATATGCGTGCGGTCAGATGTAGCTCCCCCACAAATAGCTGAATATTCCTGATACTGATGGTGTGGAGCAGTCAGCTACAGGGGCGTACATAGATTTTACAGTGCCCCATAGCAAAATTCATAATGGACCTGCCCAAAAAATATATATACTGTACTTACTGTGGGCTGCAGAAGTGGGGCAATTTGGCAACAGCAGGGCCCAGTGTGGTCCATTTATTGCCACAGTACAGAGGCAGCAGCACTAAGAGCAATGAAACTCGCTGTTTTAAAACTGCGTTGTGCAATGTAACATGCTTGGTAGAATTACTGTTGTTACATTGTAGAAAGCTGTGTTACATTGTAACAGTCAGGTGTGCTACTGATGTTACAATTGTAACAAGAGCCGCATTCATTTTCATTGTCTACCTTGAGGCTGATTCAACAACTGGGTGTAAATTTTCACCTGAATCAGCCCCAAGGTAGACAATGAAAGTGAATGGCAGTTTCTCTCCTAAAAAGTGAGTTTTCTCATCTGGCTCTGAATCAATCCCATAGTGTTGGTGTGCTCTCTGCATAGAGTGCCAGTGGTAAGGGTTAAAGAAGATCCAGTTTGTTGTCCAGCCAAGCGTGAATTTAAAAATTAGCTTTTAATAATGCAGTTTAAAAAAATCATATTCATATAGTAAGAGCACACAAGTAACCCCGCACCTAATGGCTCAAATTGTGCAGACAGAGGACCATACGTGACGCGTTTCGAGCCACCAGTGGTAAGGGTTGTAAGTTTCAAAGGATAGAACAAAAATGTCATCACCTTGTTCCCACAACTGCTAGCATACTGTCATGGCACCTCAGAGATAAAACAGACCACAGTGGCCCACAGGTGCTGCAAAATGGGGGAATGCCGCTTGCACTGCGCCCCCTTCTGCCAAAGGTCCGGTAGGAGCTGCCTCCTCTGCTTCTATGCTATGTATGCCCATGGTTGGCAAATATAGTTTAGTGTCCCTATGAGTCAAGACCCTCTCTGAGTTGTATGGGAGGATTTAATTCTGATTTGTTGACCAATTATCACTAATCCAATATCTAAATTGAATACATGCAAAGCACATGATACAGACAGATAAATAGAATGTGTTTCCCAAAATACGGCATGCACAGGTTCAGTTGTATACTAAGGCCCTTATTTAAGAAGGGATAGCGTCAGGTAGTGGCTGGTTAATGAGAGGTAGCAACAGGTAGCGACTGGTGAACGCCGGACACGGCACGCAGTTACACATTTATCAAGCAGAATCTGTTTAGCGACTGGGATAGCGCCATGTAGCTTCTGATTCATCATTTTCACAGCCTCAGCGAACAGCGCCGGCGTTCAGTCTTGCACAGCTCCAGGTATGACCTCTCGCAACCTGTCGCTCCCCCATACATTTCAAAGGACGAGCCTTGTCTTCTCTTTAAACAGGGTATTTGTTTTTTGTTTTTTTTCAAAAAATCACAATCAAAATTCTGTGACCTCTTCTGGCATTGAAAAAGCAGTTTTTTCACAATTGTTTCAGATTTTATATATTACTTCAGAAATGTCATTACAGGTCTGCCATTAAAGTGTTCATGTTACAATGTTTCTACAATGTCATTCCATATGTTTTCGCTTTGTTAGTAGTGGATAAATGCTGAAAAACAGACTTTAAACACACCGCCTCCTGCGCTCTGGGCTTCAAACAAGCATTTTTCAGCGCCAGAGATTTGCGTTCGCTATTCAACATTACTGAACAGCGACTGAGTCGCTATGAAATAGCGACCCACGGCTGAGCACAGTGACTATTAGCGGGCGCTCTGAAAATGCCTGCTACAGACGCTCATCTGTCGCTACCTGGCGTTAGTGATGAATCAGCCTGCCCATTTCTTTACCACAGTTCTTTTAGGGATTGTGTGACAATTTCTAAAAGCGAGTATAGATTAAAGAACATTGTACTCCCTAGTGGTTTTAGGGGAACATGTGTTCTGTTCAAAAACTTTGAGCTTAGTTGGTTCTAGAGCAGAGATTATAAACCAGTGGAACATGTCCCACTGGAGATATACCATGTGAGATCCTATGAGGTGGTATGCATCAAGGCTGCAGGTTTATCTCAACCCAAGCTGCTGCCACCTACTCTGTAGCCAAGCTTGATCAGCTCCATAAGTACAAAACTGCTCCAAAAGATGATGAAAACTATTTATGTACAAGTTAAAGTGGATCAGAACCCACAGAGATCGACCCAGGAATCTATAAGATTCCCAGGCCGATTGATTCCCCGCTGTGTAAAAACCCCCAGATTGCCCATAAACTCGCACTTGAGATAAAAAAAAGTTTGGGAACTTTTGCTCTAGAGCATGTGTTATATGTGAAGCACTTTGGTTACTTCCCTACCCTATGCCTCTAAAGGGGAACCCCTAAGGTGATCCTTAACCTTTCTCTGTTTAGTGGTAGTGCAATTCCATAGTTTTATCGTTAAATTTGAAAAGAAGGAACAATAAGAAAATTGATATTTCTTAGGGTGCAAAAAAGAGGTCCCATCACTACCAGGGGACCCAATAGTAATACAATCCTCATTCCTATTAATAATACTACAAATGTGCTTTCATATTAATGCCTGGCCTGCACTGCATAGCAGAAAAGAAGCACATCTGCCATGCACTGCACATTGCCTGCACTGCCATAAACTTCTATGGCCTGCTATGCAAGCACTTTGGAGTACATTGGGGAGGATTTTTTTTTCAAGGAGTTTTCTTGAAGAAAAGTCAGTTGGTTTATTGTTAGCTTGCAGCTTATTTTCCGTAAACCTGTCTTACTATTTTTTTTCTGGCTTTGTTTTATTTACCATATTTACTCAGCAAGCCTCCTGCAGGAAACCATGGCCGTATAATTCCCCATCTCTAACACACATGCATTGGGAGCCTCAGGCATGCGGCACCGCTCTGTATGCATGCTTCCACTACTGACGAGTAGGCGGAAAATATAAGTGCCCCTCGCTGTGACCCTCATCTGTCAATTATCGCTCCTATCCATCAGAGCGTGTGTTTTCATGGTCCAAGATGCAGGAAGTGAGTGAGTGAGACAGCCGTCACTAGAAGTCAATAGAGGAAATGTGTTCGCTTTCCTGTACGGGGATGTCATGCAGTGCGGTGAACCTTTTGATTCAGACATTGAAAGAAGGATAACAGGTTGAATCCCAATGTAGCTTTCTAAAGAGCCCACACAATTCCAAGTACCACTGTTGCTGCAGGTGGTCTAGATGTACCTCTAAGGGGTAAAAAGTGGCTGCAGTGTGTGTAAAGGTAGCTGCAGGTGGTGTAGAGGCAGCTGCGGGTGGTGTAGATGTACCTACAGAGGGTAAAAAAAGTGGCTACATTGTGCGTAGAAGTAGCTGAAGGTGGTGTAGAGATTGTAGAATTGTTTTTTCAGGACTGATAGTTAGGGAGAGGAGGCTGCTGGGGTGAGGGAAAGTGAGGAAGTGTCAAAACAGTCCTTTTCAGCACAAATAGCTAGGGAGAGTCGGTGGTGGTTGTTGGAGGGACAGTTAGGGAGGAACAAAAAGCGCATCTGCCTGTTGTCCTCATTGTACCCCAAGGATGGGCAGCTGCTGGGGTCCATTTGAATCTGTGTCCACTTACAAAGCACATACTGGGTATATAATATCACTCATCTTTGCCAATCTGTATTGCATTTACTGGGTATATAACACAACTCATCTGTGCCCATCTGTATTGCATTTACTGGCTATATAATACCACTCATCTCTGCCAATCTGCATTACATTTACTGGGCAGATAATACCACTCATCTGTGCCAATCTGCATTACATTTACTGAGCAGATAATATCACTCATCTGTGCCCATCTGCATTGCATATACTGTGCCACTCATCTGTGTCAATCTGTACTGAATTTACTAGGTATATAATACCACTCATCTGTGTTCATCTGCATTGCTGTTACTGGGTACATAATACTACTTATCCCTGCACATCTGTTTTACATTTACTGGGTATATAATACAACTCATATATGCCCATCTTCATTATACTTACTGGATATTTAATACAAGAACTCTTCTCTGCCTCCCCCCTTAAAATCAGCAAGAAAGTCCCAGTCACAAGTCATGGAGACACTAATGCTCTATGATGACACTCCTAGCTGGCATATTGTGGGATATTCACCTGCCCCATGCCCAACAACTTCTGCTGAAGGATGAGGACATGGCCAGTGGACACCTATAATGATGATGAAACCCTATTGCTGACTGCTACGGTTTTCTACAATGTGGAGGCTGAGAGGGAGTGTAGTGTGTATGAAGGAGAGGAAGAAGATCCCAGGGTCAATGATGAAGTCCTAGACCCAACATAAACTGAAGACCATCAGAGTTCTGAGGAAGAGGTGGTGGTCACACAGCCCCAGGCAGCCAGCAGAGGAGGAAGAAGGGTGCAAACCCTCAGTGGTCAGCCTGTCGTTACTACTGCCCACCACGCCCAGGGACGGAGTACGCCAAAGCTGGCACAAAGAATTTCCCCAGCGTGGAATTTTTTTCAAGCAGTGACAAGACACTGGACAAGGTCCCTGAAGCAAGGGAAAAGCTTTAATAATCTCTGCATCACGTCCATGAAAGGGGAAATGCAAGCAAAACATGAGCTGCAGTGGCAGAAACACCTAGAGAACATAGAAAAACCTGAGGCTCCCTCTTCTGCTTCCGTTGAGTCAGCCGCCACCCCCGCCTTCTCAACAACAAGGCTATCTGTTTCCCCCAAAAGGGAGGATGTGGGATGACCTCCACCACCACCTCCAGCAGCAGCACTACCACCAGCATCACCAAACCTGCCCGCACCATTCCATCTTCCAGAAAGTGGAAGTTTGGCCCACCCACCCATTCCGCATGGTGGAGATGGACAAGATCTAATGGCGGTGGCTGTCCCACAATATACTGTTCCCAGTCGTTATTACTTTTCTCGCCAGGCCATTTCTGGCCTGCACCAACAGGTTGTCGAAAAATGATGTGCACTGGACAATGCCATCAGTTCCTGTGTCCACCTCACCACTGACACGTGGAAAAGAGATTTTACTTCTCTCTAACTGCCCCCTGGGTCATTGCAGTTGTGTCTAGTACTGATGCAGGAAGCACTGTGGCGCCTATCCTTCCACCACCCAGGATTGCTGGAAATCAGTTGCCTCTTCATCCTACTCTGCTTCTCCTCTGCTTTCTCCTCAAGCAGTCAGCACAGCCCCAATGCAGTGCTAAAACTCATCTGTCTGGGCAAAAGACCTTACATCGCCCAGGAGCTGTGGAGCAGAAAGATGAGTGGCTGCTGCTGTTGCACCTGGTGCCTAGCAAGGTGTTGTGTCACAATTGGCATAACCTTGTAGCAGCCCTGGGATGAGCTGGGTTGATACACATTCTATGTCTGCCACATGTGCTCAACTTGGTGGTGCAGAGCTTCCTGGTCCATTATCCAGATATGCTAGAACTGCTGCATAAGAAACTTCTGGACTACCCAACCACCACCTCATGTGACTTTCCCACCATGTGGAATTCCTGTATGTGCTGTAAAGGGTTTGTGAGCAGTAACAGGCAATAGTGGAGTTTCAGCTTCACAGTGCCCGGGTGAGTAGAAGTGCAGACCAACAGCACTTCACCACCAATGAGTGGGACTTCATGAGGGACATCTGCAAGATGCTGCAATGCTTCCAATAAGCTACCAATATGGTCAGCGCTGATGACGCCATTCTAGGCACTACCATCCCTATCTTTTGCCTGCTGGGATAAAACCTTCAGGTCATGATGGAGAATGTGATGGAAGCAAAGGAGAACGAAGGTCCATTTTCCTAGGTGTCAGGGGAGTGCACACGTGGCTCGCAGGGTGTGTTTTTGGGCTGACAGCTGCCAGGTATGCAACTGTCCAGCCAGCTGACAGTTTTGGATGATTCAGAGGAGGAGGGGGACTTTCACTTACAGAAGGGTGGCACACAGCGCAGCTCACGGGCATCGATGGAGCCTGGCTGGAGGGAGGAGCAGGAGGTGGAGAAACCTGTCACTGAAGACAGCTTCTCCTTGACTCAGGGCAGCCTGGCTCACATGAGCCACTACATGCTCCAGACCCTGTGCAACAACCGCAGAGTTGCCCGCATAGTCACCAGAGCCAATTACTGGGTGGCCACCCCGCTGAAACACAGCTATAAGGACAACATCACCTCTTTGATACCAGTCCTGTAGCGGGATCGCAAATTGAGAGAGTACAAATGCCCTCTGGTGGATGCACTATTGGTGGATTTCCCAGCTGAATTTGAGGGCTCAGTGGTGGGCTCAGTGGTAGCACAAGGCTAAGGTGGAGGAGGAATAGCAAGTCGTCAACGCAGCAGGGGCACCGACACCACCACAGGGGAGGGTGAGCCACGAAGACATTCCTTAAGATGAACAAGGCATTGATCCCATGGGACATGGCTGCACCAGCACCTTAGTAAGTGCTTAAAGTGTTTGCTAACTTCTCCTCTGCCTTTACCATACCCACTTCCCCTGTCTTTTCTGCTTACACTGCCACATACACCTCCAACAACTCTTCCGCCCCCCCTCCCCCCCCGGACCTCTGACACCTTATTTGTTTTAATTTATTAATGTAAAAATGTATTTATTGATGTTATTAATTATTTATTTACTCATTTATGTATATATTGAATGATTCATTTATTTATGTATGTATGTAAATAAGTCAGTTTTGTGCAGGGCAATCACCCTGAAGTTCCTCTCGATTCATGGCCCTTTAGCCTTTGCTAGCCCTATTTTACAGCCATTTTTGGTCCCCCAAATACGGGACACGATTGACTTCAATGGGGCTTGGTCCAGTCCGGGGACCCGAACCAGAACTTAGCTTCAAGTACGACCGAACTCATCAAACCCGAATTTTAGCGAGTTTGCCCATTCCTAGTAATGAGGGATACCACATGCTGCCTGTAAAGAGGGATGCCACTCAGTGGCGGTTAGGAAGGATGACGCTCACTGGTTGCAATGAGCGATGCCGCTTACTGGCTGTAATAAGGGATGCTGCTCACTGGCGGGAATGAGGGATGACAGTCACTGGCTGTAATGGGGGATGTCACACACTGCCTGTAATGGGAATGCCACACACTGCCTGTAATGAGGGATGCCGCACACTGCCTGTAATGGGGGATGCCGCTCACTGCCTATAATAGGGTCATTGGGAGGTGGTAATTAAGCACACCATTTCAGATTTTTTTTTCATATTTTCCTTCTTTCTTATGGGGCAAAAAATAGTCTGCTGCTCTGCTCCATAGAGTAGAGCTGAGTATTTGCATGCTGCCTGATAGAGTGAAATGTCCGCTGAGATGATTTATATGCTGGGCTGCAGAGTTCATCATTTTATATAGCCAGATGCAAGCTGCTGGTGTAATCTGTCAGGAATAATTTCGCTGCTCTAGAAAGGACCTCAGGAACGCTGTGACACCTACCATGTTGTTAATTATTTCAGCCTGCTGTCATGGGACTCAAGCCCTTAATCCATAAGGGGAATGTAGGCCCGCTGTATTACAGGAAACTTCTCTCTTTATTTTTGGTTTCTGCTTTGAACTGGCAAAGTCATTTCTAACTTAAACCAGGAAAAATATGCCAAAGGATTTTCTGGAACTATATTCAGATCAGTTTCCTTCATAGACAGGGTTTAAATTTACCAAATTTGACACCATATCCTCATCGCACCACTTCTTATTTTTGAAAAATAGAAAAAATACAATCCTAAGTACATCATTAATACATTTGTAGATTATCTCGCTAAAAGTGGACCTCTAGGCTTTCAACCCTGCACATCCCCCACCCCCAGGCATCTGAATTTGGGATGCCCCCAGTTAAAAGTGAAAAGGAAGCCCAAGGCCAAATACTTACCTCTCTTTGGTACCAGAAACACCTGGCCTATGGTGTTATACAGTTCTTGCCTTCCATGCTTCCAACAACCAATAGAGTTTGGCTGCTGGTGGTTGTGTGGGACATGTCAGCGGCACATGGTGGATGCCAGTGGATCTCCAGAAATGTTTTAATTATTTTGATATCAAGGGTATTGGTCCGTGCCCTGGGGGCATACCGATTTGGGATTCTCCATTGTGTGAAACCTTCGAGTTTGCCCCCAAAATGTACCTTTCCCCTGTGTGGGCTCTTATCCAATCAGTGCTACATGCTGTGCATATTAATGATCGGCAAATAGCGCTGTTTAAACATGGAGCTCGGCATAAGCGAGAGAGAAACAAGAAAACTATATTGCATGTAAAAGCCCCATTCATTCCGATTACAAGGGTGCCACATATTGGTAGACACCCGTTTAAGCCCAGAAGACGCCCTAAACTGAAAAGAGCATTTTCTTAGATTTTCAAATAAAATACAACTAACTGCGTATTGCAGTTAACTATGGGTTAAACGCTTAAGGTCTTTTTTTATGGAACAGGGTCCCTCTTTTTTTACTACTTACGATGTCCTGGGGCGTCTGATGGTAACTACCGCAAATCTGCGGATTACTTCGGCTTCCACTGATCACTTTGGCTTCCAACTCTCACTCCCGCTGCAAGGAGGAGCCTTTTACACCGGCCACTGAGCTAATGTCATCTCACTCATTGGTATAAAAGGCCCCTCCCTGCAGTGGTGAGCAAGCTGTTAGAGGCCCCTCCCAGCGGCGAGCAAGCTGTTAGAGGCCCCTCCCAGTGGTGAGCAAGCTGTTAGAGGCCCCTCCCAGCGGCGAGCAAGCTGTTAGAGGCCCCTCCCAGCGGCGAGCAAGCTGTTAGAGGCCCCTCCCGGCGGCAAGCAAGCTGTTAGAGGCCCCTCCCGGCGGTGAGACAAGCTGTTAGAAGCCCCTCCCGGCGGCGAGCAAGCTGTTAGAAGCCCCTCCCGGCGGCAAGCAAGCTGTTAGAGGCCTCTCCCGGCGGCGAGACAAGCTGTTAGAAGCCCCTCCCGGTGGCGAGCAAGCTGTTAGAAGCCCCTCCCAGCGGCGAGCAAGCTGTTAGAGGCCCCTCCCGGCGGCGAGCAAGCTGTTAGAGGCCCCTCCCGGCGGAGAGCAAGCTGTTAGAGGCCCCTCCCGGCGGCGAGCAAGCTGTTAGAGGCCCCTCCCGGCGGCGAGCAAGCTGTTAGAGGCCCCTCCCGGCGGCGAGCAAGCTGTTAGAGGCCCCTCCCGGCGGAGAGCAAGCTGTTAGAGGCCCCTCCCGGCGGCGAGCAAGCTGTTAGAGGCCCCTCCCGGCGGCGAGCAAGCTGTTAGAGGCCCCTCCCGGTGGAGAGCAAGCTGTTAGAGGCCCCTCCCGGCGGAGAGCAAGCTGTTAGAGGCCCCTCCCGGCGGAGAGCAAGCTGTTAGAGGCCCCTCCCGGCGGCGAGCAAGCTGTTAGAGGCCCCTCCCGGTGGAGAGCAAGCTGTTAGAGGCCCCTCCCGGCGGAGAGCAAGCTGTTAGAGGCCCCTCCCGGTGGAGAGCAAGCTGTTAGAGGCCCCTCCCGGCGGAGAGCAAGCTGTTAGAGGCCCCTCCCGGCGGCGAGCAAGCTGTTAGAGGCCCCTCCCGGTGGAGAGCAAGCTGTTAGAGGCCCCTCCCGGCGGAGAGCAAGCTGTTAGAGGCCCCTCCCGGCGGAGAGCAAGCTGTTAGAGGCCACTCCTGGCGGCGAGCAAGCTGTTAGAGGCCCCTCCCGGCGGAGAGCAAGCTGTTAGAGGCCACTCCCGGCGGCGAGCAAGCTGTTAGAGGCCCCTCCCGGCGGAGAGCAAGCTGTTAGAGGCCCCTCCCGGCGGAGAGCAAGCTGTTAGAGGCCCCTCCCGGCGGCGAGCAAGCTGTTAGAAGCCCCTCCCGGCGGAGAGCAAGCTGTTAGAGGCCCCTCCCGGCGGCGAGCAAGCTGTTAGATGCCCCTCCCGGCGGAGAGCAAGCTGTAAGAAACCCCCACTGAAGATCCCAGACTGAAAATCAGAGACCCCCGGCGCTGGATCCTGGATGGAGATGAGCTTTTTTGAAGCTGAAAACTGGGGAAAATTCCAGGTGTGTAGAATTTATGTAGCTGGCAGTTAGTGGAAGCAGCTACAGAGCTTCTACGTGATTGTCATTTAAATAGGTTAACACTAATATGGCACTTTTTATAAAACTACACCACCAATATATCTTATAGTACGTAGTGACAGGCCAAATCTGCCTCTATTCTGCTCTGGTGCAGTTCTGCTGAATTGTTTCCAATATTCTCGTTCGGCTTTACCCAAATCCTAATCCTGTTAAAACCTATGGGGGGAATCAGGGTGTTAGGTCTCTGAGAAGCAACAAAAGTAGCCACATGCCTCAAAATGCATAACGGAAGGAGCACAAAGATCTGGGGCAAATTGAAAAAAAACAGAGGTTATCTTAGCCAAATAAACTAATTTTGAAATATAAAAAAGAACATGTAAAGCTAGAAATTTCCTTTACCAGAACAATTTAGTGGAAGCATTTCTCTTTTATTTTACTATATATATATATATATATATATATATATATATATATATATATATATATAGCTAAAGCTCTCCTTTAAAAAATATAACATAATATCACATAACCTATTTTTACCTTAAAAAGCAGTGAACTTTGGTAACTGTCATCTAGTTCACCTAATAAAGTCTTCCAGCTCAGCTTTCTAACGCTGACAGAACATACAATGCTGCTGTAGATAACCTAATGAAATAACACGTAGAGGAGCAGAAATGTGTGTTTTTTCAAATAACACCAATTAAAAATTCTCTTTTCCTTGTAGAATACAATATTGCATGGTCAATACTTCAATCAGCACACATATGTCAATGCATATATCACTGTTTCTCCGGAGGTTATAGATCCAGATCTATATCCACATATACAATGATCCATATGTGTGTTATATAATAATTATCTGCTGGATAAATTAGGGACCTTATTTAAAGTGGACCAAAACCCAGGATTTTGACCATTTTGGGTTTTGGTCCACTCCCCCGGGGCACCCTGATCAGGGGTGCCCCACTATGTAAAACCCCCCTCCCGATAAAACTCACCTCACCGCGGTCCTGCGGCGCATGCGCGTCCAATCAGTGCGCTCGGAGCCGCTAAGCTATGCACGTCTAAGAGCCGTCTCAGCTCAGCGGCTCCGAATGCGCTGGCGGCCGCATCTCACGCTTTCCTCTAACAGGAGGCGCGCCCTGCTAGAGTGATAGCGGGGATGCGGCCGCTGCCCGCGCATGCGCTGTTGGACCAGAATTCAGGTAAGTGCAGCCGGCTACCTGGGTGTTTCACACAGCGGGGCATCCTGATTTTGGATGCCCCACGGGGGGGGGGGGGGGATAGATCTATAAGATTCCTGGGCCGATCCAGCAGGGTTTTGGTCCACTTTAAGAAGCGCTAACACCATGTATTACCACATAGCGTCAGGTGAACGCCGGACGCAGTATGTGAAAACCATATATATGAAAGTCAATCTGGTGAGCGCCTTTAATAGCGTCATGTAGCATTGCATGTATTACTAGCGGCGGCTCAGTGTAAAGTGCCCGCGCTGTATGTTCAGCAGCATCTGTCGGTCAACAGCGTTATCCCATACATTTCAATGGTGTTTTTTTGCTTGTGTATAAGTAGTGTTTTAAGTAATTATTTTTCTCAATTTTAGGTTCAAATTATTCCTGCCCAGCAACCAAACATTTTTTTTCTTATGCAGAATTGTTTGTGCAGGTCGGTCATTGCAGTTAGGGATGAGCGAACCGGTTCGGACGAACCGGAATTCACTCCGAATTTCAGGGAAAATTCGATTCGGCACGAACCCGAATTTTTTTTGGTTCGTGCCGATCGAATTTTCCCTGAAATAAAAAAAAAAAATGCCGGCATGGTGGGAGCGGGCAGGCCGGCTACGCTGTCAGCGGGCGGCGGAAGCCGGCCTGCTGACAGCGCAGCCGGCCTGCCCGCTCCCACCATGCCGGCATTTGTTTAAAAAGCAAACACTTACCTGCATGGTCGGAGCGTGGAGGCCGGCGCCGCTCTCTGGCGCCCTCTGATGACGCGTCCTCTGATGACAGCTGAGAGCGGCGCCGGCCTCCACGCTCCGACCAGCACTCGGCGACAGAGCGTCCAGTTTTAGAGCACCAATGCTGGCATTGTGTTTTTTGGTTTTAAATAGCGTCGGCCGCTCTTCACTTGCACTACCTATCGTTCGCTGCAGCTTTGTCCTGTTGTTATGTGCAGCATTGCCTTGGTGGGATTTCCCTCGGGGCACCACATGAAACAATAGCAGCATTGGTAAGCTCAGGTGTTGCAGTAAATCAGTGAGACCATTTCTACAGCGCCCTGCAGACATCACATTTATCAATACTACAGGATTTTACAGGATTTTACAGCGTAATTTGTCCAGCGGCGAAGCTAGGTCACAGCCAGGGCAGCGCTACCACTAGGCCCGACTGGGCATCTGCCGAGGGTCCCGGGCAGTGGGGGGGGGGGGGGGAGCTGAGGCAGCGCAGCCTATGAAAAAAAGGCTGCCTGTGCTGTGCATTGGAGTTGGGTCTGCCACAGACGCTGGCTGGTTTGGCTGGTGGGTGGGGCTATCTGCTCCTCCCGCCCCCTGCTGTCAGTCATGATTGCGGCAAGATTGAGGAGGTGCGCTGTATGGCTGTCAGTGTCTGCAGAGTTACCACAGAGAGGGTAACCTTTCCGCTTTTGGTGGATAAGCTGATTGTTTTCTAAGGTGGATAAGTGGATCAAAGTCAGACTTTTTCCCTCTCCCAGGGGTATCCCAAACCCAAACGGTCTGGCACTAAGAGATTCCAGGGCTGGCTGCTGACTTTCCCCTGCGGCATCCCAAATCGGGATGCTCCTCTGTGTGAAACCCCCCCGCTTTTTCACTCACCTCTTCCTCTTTCCAATGACGCATGCACGGGCTCTCGTCCAATGAGAGCCATTTGCCGAATGACATAATCATGGCAGACAGCTCACATTGGATGGAAGCCAGCACATGTGCCGTTGAAACAAGAAAGAGACGAGTAAATAGCGGCGTTCTGGGGGTTCTGATTTCTGATTTGGGATGCCGTGGGAAGAAACAAACAACCCTTAAAGTGGACCAACTCCCAGGGGTCATCGGCCCGGGAATCTATAAGATTCCCAGGCCGATCACCTCCCTCACCGCGGGACATCCGAGATCGGGATGTCCCGCGGGGTGAAACCCTCCCAAAACCCCCAAAAAACCTTACCTTATCCCAGCGACGGACAAGACAGCGCGTCCGCCGCCGCCTCCCGCGCGCCCCTCTAGACGTGCACGCGCCGGCCGTTTGTGAATGGCCGGCGCAGGGCCGCGCACCCTGTAAGAGTGACGTGCGGGAGGCGGCGGCGGACGCGCTGTCTTGTCCGTCGCTGCCTCCCGCTTGTCCGTCGGCGGGGATTGGACGGCGTGGTCACGTGTGAGCGTGGTGAGGTGAGTTTTTGGGGCTTTCTGGGGGGTTTCATAATCCTGGGTGTTGGTCCACTTTAAATCTTTTACATCCGGTGAAAAAACAAACAAAACCCAACATGAATCATATACATCAATTCTTCCCCCCCCCCGGGGGCATCCAAAATTGGGATCCCCTGCTGTGTCCAACCCCCGAGGTCGCCCCGTTCATTTTCCTTGCTTCCCGGTTAAACGACACATGCGTGGCCCGCAGCCGCATCGCCGTTATCCCTCTAGCAGGGCGCGTGCCCGCACCAGACATTTGTGAATGGCCGGCGCTGGCACGCTCCCTGTTAGAGGAAGCGGGGAATGTGTCCGCGCTGATTGGACGAACAACCGCATATGCGCGGTAGGACCGGGAAGTGGTGAGTTTCTTCGGGCGATCTGGGGGGTTTCACACAGCGGGGTACCCCCCGAAAGGACCAAACCCCAGGATAGTCAAAATCCTGGATTTTGGTCCACTTTAAGTGTGGAAGCGCATCAGGTAACAAGGTGTGTGGTTCACTCTGTATGCCAGATCTATACAAACAGAGCATTAAAGTGACGTGACAAAGGGGACGCACTGAGACCCTGACGACCAAGGCCCACAAAACCCTGGAGCCGTCCCTGGTCACAGCGCCAAAGCCCCATTTGCAGCGTCCACTTCCGGACGCTCTGAGCGCAGCTACATAGACGCACTATTGGTAATACGTGGCACTAGTCTTAAAGCAGCCTCTTAAACCGGACCTTCACCATGATTTAATGAAAAGCCCAAACTCTTAAAAAACAATTCCTCAGCATCTAAAATTAATATATTTTACATGTTTAGTCACTAATTTATTATACTTTCCCCCACTGGGCTGCAACTCTGTTCGGGAATTTAGGATACGGGCGCCGCCATCTTGACTCAGAAGCATCACACTTACTGAGGAGAGGAGAGTGGGATAAGGTACAGGGGGGCGGGTTATAGCTGTGCTTTGCTCAGACAGAGCAGAGCTGGGGTCAGGGAAAGGTCAGCAGTCCCAGAATGCAGAGCAGCACATTCACTTCCTGTTTGCAGGCACTTCCTGTTTGCAGGCTGCCTGCAAAAATGGCAGCTTCCATAAGCCGCCATCTTGGATGTTTAAAGGCTTATAACATGCAGTAGATGCAGGTAGGATGATTTTTAATGTGAGCAATCTGTATGTACAGGGTGTGGGAAACATATAAGATAGACTCTTATTTAGAGTGAAGGTCCGCTTTAATGTTACATTCAATATTGCATAGAACATATATAATATGTCAGGCACCTCCGCGTGGTACTTACGAGTACTTTTCATGCTCCGATGCCCTTTGAATGGTCCCATCATTGAGTATTTGGGAATGAGCACAGCGGCGGTTTCTGAAGACAAAAGATGAATTATGTTATTAGTGTTGCTGGAATCTGCCGCTCTTCTGTTCTGATGCAGCTCAGATCAATGACCTAAGGGGGTTATTCATCAAGGGATAGCGCCAGGTAGCGCCTCGTAGCGGCAGGCAGCGTCTGGTGAACGCCGGGCGCTGTACGCAAAACCACATTTATGAAAGCGAATCTAGTGAACAACTCTAACAGCGCCATGTAGAGTCCGATGTATTATTACAGGTGGCTCAGCATATAACGCCGGTGCTCTAGCTTCCAGAGCGCCAGGTATTAGTTGTCGCTACCTGTCGCTCTCCCATATATTTTAGTGGACGTTCCTTTTCTTTTGCTCAAACAGGTTTTTTTTTTTTTTTTTTTCTCTCAAATAATTGTGCGACCTCTCCTGGCCTAAGAGTCATTTTTGAAAACTTTTTTGATTTTTTTATATTTTTATGCAGAATTGTCATTACAGGTCTGGCACTAAAGTGTTATTGTCCCAGTGTTCGTTCAAACAATGTCATTCCATGGCCTCAATTCAATAAAGGTAGAAAAAAATTCAATTAATGAGAAAAAAGCCTGAGAATGTCACTGTTACTGAATCACTAGATAAAGAGACAATGAAAGTCAATGGCAGCTTTTACTACAGTGTAGAAAGGACTAAACAGTTCTCTACTTTTCTTAGGAGTAAAAAAGTGCCATTGACCTCCATTGTTTTCTTAGAGGCCGATTCATCATTAGCGGCAGGTAACGACTGATGAGCGTCTGTAGCAGGCATTTTCAGAGCGCCCGCTAGTAGTCGCTGTGCTCGGCCGTGGGTCGCTACTTTATAGCGACTCAGTCACTTTTCAGTAATGTTGAATACATTGTGAGGAGTCGCTATTTGACCAGTACAGCTCTGTATGGGAGCGCATGTTAGCGACTGCTCATAGCGACCGACTCACACCATATTCAGCAAAAAAACTGCCTCACAAATCTCTGGCGCTGAAAAATACTTGTTTGAAGCCCAGAGCGCAGGAGGCTGTGTGTTTAAAGTCTGTTTTCAAGCATCTAACAACTAGTAACAAAGCAAAAACATATGGAATTACATTGTAACAACATTGTAACATGAACACTTTAATGGCAGACCTGTAATGTCATTTCTGAGGAAATATATAAAAAATGAAAAAATTATGAAAAAAACAGCTTATTCAATGCCAGAAGAGGTCACAGAATTATTTGTGATTTTTTTGAAAAAAAACAAACAAAAACCCAGTTTAAAGAGAAGAAAAGCTTCGTCCATTGAAATGTATGGGAGAGCGACAGGTAGCGAGAGGTCATACCTGGCGCTGTGCAAGGCTGAACGCTGGCGCTGTTCGCTGAGGCTGTGAAAATGATGAATCAGACGCTACATGGCGCTATCCAAGTCGCTAAACAGATTCTGCTTGATAAATGTGTATTTGCGTGCCGTTTCCGGCGTTCACCTGTCGCTACCTGTCATTAACCAGCCACTACCTGACGCTATCCCTTCTTAAATAAGGGCCTAATCTGGTGATTCAGCAACACTGACATTCTCAGGCTTTTTTCTCATGAAATAAAACTTTTACTACCATGAGAATTTTTTTCTACCTTTATTGAATCGAGGCCCATGTGTTTTCGCTTTGTTACTGGTGGATATGTGTTCAAAAACAGACTTTATTCACACAGCGTCTGGTGCTCTATGCCACAGCGCCCAGATCCAGAGTGCTGACGCTGTGTGTGTCTTTTTGTTGAATATGGTGTGAGTCGCTGAGAGTCGGTCGCACTGAGCTGGCGCTACCTTTCGATCCTTGCAGCGCTGAACTGGTGTTAGAACGCCAGTTTCATCATTGCCGGCCAGGTTACTACAGGTTACTACAGCGACTGAGGCGCCTGATAGCCGATCACAGCGTCTACTAGTGGTCGCTCTAAGCGCCGCTATACAGACGCTCATCTGCCGATACCTGGCGCTAGCAGTGAATCAGCCTCCACGTCTATAGTGGGGGAAATTCGGGTGTGTTTTTTGGTCCCTGGAAAGCAAATAGTGCAGCTAAAAAAAGTTGGAGGTCCACTTTAGCTGAATAATTCTTTTTTTTTTTTTTTTTTTAGCGTTAAAGTGGAACAACAGCCCTCTCGAGTCTATAACATTCTTGGGGGGGTTGATCTACCTCTTTATGGGGCATCCCAAATTGTGACACCCTGCTCTGTGAAACCCCCTGAATGACTCACCCCTTCCACAAGGCCTCCCTGCAGCAGGTGCATCTCCAGCATACCTCTGGCTAGGGGTACTCCCAGGGAGGTAGCTAGGCTTTCTTTGCACCCGGGGCAAAGATTAGAAATGGCCATCCCACCTGTTCTCAGGCCCCTCTTTGGCACCCCCCTGATCTGCTGTACCTGGGGCAAGTGCCCCCCTGCGCCCCCTAGCTACGCCCCTGCCCACGGCAGGCTTTTCTGATTGGCTGGCACAGACACGCCCACAGCTAGAGACAGGGCTGCGGTCAGCGGCACTTGCTGCATTCAGATTTTACTTCAGATTTTACTGAAGGAAATCTGAATGGAATGAGAACTGCTGATTGGCTGAGTGGTCTGCGCATGTGATGTGGCAATGAGAATAGGGTGAGTTTACGGGGCGATCCCAGTGGATACACACAGCGAGGCACCCCAAATCAGGATGCTCTACCAGAGAGGAACAAAATGGGGAGAAGTCAGTTTCTTGGTTGTTGTTCCTCTTTAAAGTTGACCAACACCCAGGATTTTCACTATCCGATCGGGGGTGCCCCGCTGTGTGAAACCCCCCAGAAAGCCCAGAGAAACTCACCTCACCCCGCTCCTACGACGCATGCACGAGCGCTCCGCCAATCAGCGCGGACTGACAAGCTGGAATATGGAACAGACAAGAAGAGCGTGCCCGCCGCCTTCTCTCGCTCTTCCCTCTAACAGGGAGCGTGCCTGCGCCGGCCATTCACAAATGTCTGGGGGCACGCGCCCTGCTAGAAGGATAGCGAAGATGCGGCTGCGACTCGCGCATGCGCCATTGGACCGGGAAGCAAGGTAAGTGAACGGGGCGATCTGGGGGGGGGGGGGTTCACACAGCGGAGCATCCCGATTTTGGATGCCCCGGGGGGAGGGAATCGATCAGCCCAGGAATCTTATAGCGCTGGGTTTGGGTCCATACTAAAAAGTCAAAATCAAACTTTGTTTAACAACTATAGTTCTCCCTTTCAGCCAGAGGAGCCAGAGGTAAGTGTAACACAGCAGTGGGGGGAAGTTATAGCTGCTGGTTTGTTTTATTAGCTGTAATTAATGGATTTCATTAGAGAACACACTTTGCTTTTAGAACATATCTAAAGCTTTTAAAAGCTTTTTAAGACCTTTCCCGAAAATTCTTTACTTTCCACATTAAAGTGTCATTACATCCTTTTAATGGAAAAAGGCCAAACTAAGACCAGCACATAAAACTGGGTCCGATGCTGATTTCATATAACCTGCACAAATCAAGCTGTAAGCTTTAAGAAACTTTAAAAACTCATGTTTTGGTGAGAAACAAATGGCCCTAAAGCAGACCTGCAGTCATAAGCTACTCAAGATCTGATAACGCACCTCCCAAATGGCATCCTGATTTGGGATATCATACTAGTTAACAATACTACCTACCTTCCAACTTTTCAGAGTGGGAAAGAGGGACAATATGTAAATGAAGCCACGCCCCCTCATTGAGGGATGACTAGGAGATACATTGTAACAGTTACAACAATATAAACATAGGTGAATTAATCATTTATTGATGCAGATCTGCATGTTACACCTCAAATGGGAACAACAGGGGAAATTACTCAAAAGAGGGACAGTCTTTCCAAATAAGGGACACTTGGGAGATGTAATTACTTACCCGCTCTGCCTCACCTGACCTCCAGTGAGCAAAGGCAATTTTCAAGTAGGCAAGTGCAGTAACACACATGGCCGCCCATTGCATAGCCAAGGAATGCAGAAAGAGGGGTATTAAAATAATACCCCCGTGCGCTAGAATCCACTCCTTTACTTTCTAGTCTAGGCTAGTCTAAGGCTGGCGGCCGCATCCCCCGCTACCCTTTAGCAAAGCGTGCCCCCATGCACAAAAGCCTGGCACGGGCTTATAGATTCCAGTGTCATTGGGGAGTGGGTTTTGGTCCACTTTAAGAGTGGCCATATTCACCCCAGTCACATCATCTGCTTCTGCAAAGGGATCACTTCAACTAATGAACAGACTTGGTGACTAGCTGAGAAACAAATTTATGGTGGGGCTCAACAGCTTGCGTGCAGGTCATGGGCTGGCTGTGACCAGTAAAATCCCAGACTGAGTTTTCAGCTATGGGGATTGTTCATCAAGGGATAGCGGCAGGTAGCACCTCATAGCGGCAGGCAGTGACTGGTGAACGCCGGACGCTATACGCCAAACCACATATGAAGGCAATTCTGGTGAGCGACTCTAACAGCTCCATGTAGCATCCGATTCATCATTACAGGTGGCTCAGCGTATAGCGCCGGCGTTCTAGCTTCCAGAGCTTCCAGAACTTTTTTCATTTTTTTTATTTTTATGCAGAATTGTAGTTACAGGTCCGGCATTAAAGTGTTAATGTCACAATGTAATAACAATGTCATTCCATGTGTTTTCTCTTTGCTACTGGTGGATATGTGTTCAAAAACAGACTTTAATCACATAGAGTCTGGCGCTCTATGCTATAGCGACCAGATCCAGAGCGCCTACGCTGTGTGTGTCTGTTTGTTTGTTGAATATGGTGTGAGTCGCTGAGAGTCGGTCGCACTGAGCTGGTGCTACCTTTCGCATCCTGCAGCGCTGTACTGGTGTTAGTGCACCCAACATACATACACACATACATTCATTAATGCTGGCCTGGTTACTACAGCGACTGAGGCGCTCTGTTACAGCGCCCGATACTCGCTTACAGCATCTACTAGCAGTCGCTCTAAGCGCCGCTATACAGACGCTCATCCAGGGGCGGACTGGGACTAAGAAACGGCCCAGGACTTTTTGGGGCACACCGGCCCTGCTTCATATACTTATTTTGTTCCATGATTTACCAGGGTTTAGGAGGACAAAAATCCCTCTTTGGCATCCCACTTTACAGGCTGAGAGGGGCATCCCACTTTACAGGCTTAATTTAACAACTGTCCCTATTTCCCACACCAAAAAGTTAGAAGGTATGCATTTGGGCACAGATGAGTCAGTAGTGGATAAAGCTGGGGCACAGAACAGTTAGCAGCACAATTTAGTTTAGTATATAGATCAGTTGGTGGCAGAGTAGATTTGGGCACAGATCAGATTTGGAGACAGATCAGATTTGGACACAGATCAGGAGCAGATCAGATTTGGAGACAAAGATCAGGAGCAGATCAGATTTGGAGACACAGATCAGGAGCAGATCAGATTTGGAGACACAGATCAGGAGCAGATCAGATTTGGAGACACAGATCAGGAGCAGATCAGATTTGGAGACACAGATCAGGAGCAGATCAGATTTGGAGACACAGATCAGGGGCAGATTGGATTTGGAGACACAGATCAGGAGCAGATCAGATTTGGAGACACAGATCAGGAGCAGATCAGATTTGGACACAGATCAGGAGCAGATCAGATTTGGAGACACAGATCAGGAGCAGATCAGATTTGGACACAGATCAGGAGCAGATCAGATTTGGAGACAAAGATCAGGAGCAGATCAGATTTGGACACAGATCAGGAGCAGATCGGATCTGGAGACACAGATCAGGAGCAGATCAGATTTGGAGACACCGATCAGGAGCAGATCAGATTTGGAGACACAGATCAGGAGCAGATCAGATCTGGAGACACAGATCAGGAGCAGATCAGATTTGGACACAGATCAGGAGTAGATCAGATTTGGACACAGATCAGGAGCACATCAGATTTGGAGACACAGATCAGGAGCAGATCAGATCTGGAGACACAGATCAGGAGCAGATCAGATTTGGACACAGATCAGGAGTAGATCAGATTTGGACACAGATCAGGAGCACATCAGATTTGGACACAGATCAGGAGCAGATCAGATTTGGACACAGATCAGGAGCAGATCAGATTTGGAGACACAGATCAGGAGCAGATCAGATTTGGACACAGATCAGGAGCAGATCAGATTTGGACACAGATCAGGAGCAGATCAGATTTGGAGACACAGATCAGGAGCAGATCAGATTTGGACACAGATCAGGAGCAGATCAGATTTGGAGACACAGATCAGGAGTAGATCAGATTTGGAGACACAGATCAGGAGCAGATCAGATTTGGAGACACAGATCAGGAGCAGATCAGATTTGGAGACACAGATCAGGAGCAGATCAGATTTGGAGACACAGATCAGGAGCAGATCAGATTTGGAGACACAGATCAGGGGCAGATTGGATTTGGAGACACAGATCAGGAGCAGATCAGATTTGGAGATACAGATCAGGGGCAGATCAGATTTGGAGACACAGATCAGGAGCAGATCAGATTTGGACACAGATCAGGAGCAGATCAGATTTGGAGACACAGATCAGGAGCAGATCAGATTTGGACACAGATCAGGAGCAGATCGGATCTGGAGACACAGATCAGGAGCAGATCAGATTTGGAGACACCGATCAGGAGCAGATCAGATTTGGAGACACAGATCAGGAGCAGATAAGATCTGGAGACACAGATCAGGAGCAGATCAGATTTGGACACAGATCAGGAGCACATCAGATTTGGACACAGATCAGGAGCAGATCAGATTTGGACACAGATCAGGAGCAGATCAGATTTGGACACAGATCAGGAGCACATCAGATTTGGACACAGATCAGGAGTAGATCAGATTTGGACACAGATCAGGAGCAGATCAGATTTGGAGACACAGATCAGGAGCAGATCAGATTTGGACACAGATCAGGAGCAGATCAGATTTGGACACAGATCAGGAGCAGATCAGATTTGGAGACACAGATCAGGAGTAGATCAGATTTGGACACAGATCAGGAGCACATCAGATTTGGACAAAGATCAGGAGTAGATCAGATTTGGACACAGATCAGGAGCACATCAGATTTGGAGACACAGATCAGGAGCAGATCAGATTTGGAGACACAGATCAGGGGCAGATTGGATTTGGAGACACAGATCAGGAGCAGATCAGATTTGGAGATACAGATCAGGGGCAGATCAGATTTGGAGACACAGATCAGGAGCAGATCAGATTTGGACACAGATCAGGAGCAGATCAGATTTGGAGACACAGATCAGGAGCAGATCAGATTTGGACACAGATCAGGAGCAGATCGGATCTGGAGACACAGATCAGGAGCAGATCAGATTTGGAGACACCGATCAGGAGCAGATCAGATTTGGAGACACAGATCAGGAGCAGATCAGATCTGGAGACACAGATCAGGAGCAGATCAGATTTGGACACAGATCAGGAGTAGATCAGATTTGGACACAGATCAGGAGCACATCAGATTTGGACACAGATCAGGAGTAGATCAGATTTGGACACAGATCAGGAGCAGATCAGATTTGGAGACACAGATCAGGAGCAGATCAGATTTGGACACAGATCAGGAGCAGATCAGATTTGGACACAGATCAGGAGTAGATCAGATTTGGACACAGATCAGGAGCAGATCAGATTTGGAGACACAGATCAGGAGCAGATCAGATTTGGACACAGATCAGGAGCAGATCAGATTTGGAGACACAGATCAGGAGCAGATCAGATTTGGACAAAGATTGTGAGGTGGCTTTGTAGACGTTTTCTCATTGGTCACACTGGCCACCCGGCCTCTCTCCTGTTACAGGGCTGTGAGAGGTTCCATTTAGCAGACATATTGTATATGAAGGACCTGAGAACACAGGGACAGGCAACATGGAGCTCTGCACAGCCCAGTCTATGGACAGCACATGGGACACTGTTTGTATTGTAAAAGGGGGTTGAACATCTAAACTTTCCTTAATAAGCTGCCAGGAGGGAGGACACACAAAGGAAAGGCTTTACCTTGTGGCAGAAGCAGCAGCACTTCCCTGCAGCCGAGTTACAAATGGCAGAACCTTGTGTGAAGCATCCACTGACCTCCAGCTCCTGGGACAGGCTGTCACTAGGGGGCAGCAGCGTGCACAGATATTCTGCTCTGTCACATGACTCAGATCTATGTCGGCTCCTCTGCTTACCCGTCCTGTAAGTGTAATTGCTGATGCCGAGCCTGCGCGGAGCCAATGTTCTAACAGCGGCCGATGCGCAGAGCAGTGTAATGGGTGGAGGCCGCTCTGCACACACACACTAATGTTTACACGCAGATAATCTGGGTGTGTGTGAGTGTGACAGCGGCGGGCAGTGCGGCCTCCACCCGTTACACTGCTCTGCTCATCGGCCACCACCTGTGGCCTTCACATGTGCTGACCTACCGGGATTCTGCCCGGTATGCCCTATGGCCAGCCCTCCCCTGCGCTCATCTACCGATACCTGGCGCTAGTAATGAATCAGCCTCCATGTGTAAAAATAACTTCGGTGAGTTTGAAAAATGTTTTTCTCTGGTGGGTCCTAGGAATGATTTGGGGGGCCCTGAGACTGATATCCTCCTTTGGGCCTCAAGAATGATTGCCTCTGGTGGGTGCCAAAAATATTCCTCTAGTAGGCCCCAAGAATGATTTCCCCTGGTGGCCTCAAGAATGATTTCCTCTGCTGGGCCTCAAGAATGATTTTTTCTGCTGGGCCTCAAGAATGATTTCCTCTGCTGGGCCTCAAGAATGATTTCCTCTGCTGGGCCTCAAGAATGATTTCCTCTGCTGGGCCCCAAGAATGATTTCCTCTGCTGGGCCCCAAGAATGATTTCCTCTGGTGAGTTTCAAGTACCATTTCTTCCAATGGGCCCCAATAATTATCTTTCTCTGGTAGGTGCCAAGAATTATTCCTTTGGTGGGCCCCAAAAATGTTTTCCTCTGGTGGACTTCAAGAATGTTGTATTATTTTTCTGTGGTGGGCCCCAAGAATGTTTTAATGTTTTCCTCTGGTGGGCACAAGGTATTTCAGTCTGACTGAATAAGTGAACCTTTCTTAAGAGTATATTTACTAACTGTGTCTACCCCAATCTCACAGTCATTTTCCCTGACCCACAGGCAGGGCCGGCTCCAGGTCTGTGGGGGCCCTTGGGCAAGAGAGTCTTAGTGGGCCCCAAAGTCGTGTGTCACATGAAGTCCCCTTTTTTAACTCCGCTGCCACAAATGGGTCATCTTCTGCTGCTGATAGCCCTCCAGTCCTTATTGCCTGCCCTATAGCCACCAATCATCCTCCAGTCCTTATTGCCTTCCCTATAGCCACCAATCCCCCTCCAGTCCATATTGCCTTCCCTATAGCCACCAATCATCCTCCAGTCCTTATTGCCTTCCCTATAGCCACCAATCATCCTTCCATCCTTATTGCCTTCCCTATAGCCACCAATCATCCTCCAGTCCTTATTGCCTTCCCTATAGCCACCAATCACCCTCCAGTCCTTATTGCCTTCCCTATAGCCACCAATCATCCTCCAGTCCTTATTGCCTTCCCTATAGCCACCAATTGCCCTCTAGTCCTAGTTGCATTTTCTACTGCCACCAAACACCCTTCAGCCCTTACTTCAGCTTGCTCTGCTGACACTAAATACTCCATCATTGCTGTTAGTTGTCACCTGGTTCTCTCAACCTTCTGAGCTTCTATCAACTGCCCTCCGTTCAAGGTCACCTTCTCCAATGTTGCTGACCGTCCCCTGTTGCTGAGGCCAGCTATGAGTCAGTCTGCACACAATACTCTGCATACCATTGTATGGACCCACTGTAAAATAATAACATGGTCAAGTATGAGCCTAAGAGGGCCCCTGAAGATGCCAGGGGCCCTGGCAATTGCCCAGGTTTGCCCTGTGCTGTCGCCGGCCCTGCCCACAGGTCACCTCTGGGCCCATGGAGACCCCATACCCCCAGACTTGTGTGTGCAACGTCAGACCTGTGCTACAATGTTGATTTTTTACCATCAAACTTTCCCTTGCTGACACAGAACTCTTATCCAACCGACCACGCAATGCTTTTAGTAAAATTTCCGGAATAAATATAATGGCTGTATTCAGACAGGCGCGCCACTCTGGGGTGAACAACAAACTCAAGTAGGTCAGCGCATCCTCACACGCCGCTCACCTTCCCATCACCGTCCCCTGATAAGTAGCTTAACAAGAAGCTGCCTTATTCATAATGGATAGGGAGGTGCAGTGAGCGCTTTCTATGCCAGAGAGCAGCTAGTTCAGCAGTATTTCATTAAAAAACATTATGCATTTATTTTTCATTATTAGGGGCAATAATAAGAAAGTGTGTGTGTGTGTGTGTGTGTGTGTGTGTTTGTGTGTGCGCGCTAAAGGTGTTTATTAATAGAATATACGGAGCAATATTAATGATAGTGGAGTAATCAATTCACCATCAACAGAGATGCTTAACTTGGAGACTAGTTTACAGCATACCTTCCAACTTTTCAGGGTGGGAATAAGGGGCGAAAATTTAATTAAATTAGACCACGCCCCCTCATTCAGGGATAGATAAGGGCCCAATTCGGGATGCCCCTGGAGCACGAAACAAAACCCGGGACAGTTCAAATCTAATTTAAGGGGGTTATTTAAGAATGGATAGCGGCAGGTAGTGCCTCGTAGCGGCAGGCAGCGTCTGGTGAACGGCGGGCGCTGTACGCAAAACCACATTTAAGAAAGCGAACCTGATGAGCGTCTCTAAGAGCGCCATGTAGCGCTTGATGTATTATTATAGGCAGCTCAGCGTATAGCGTCGGCACTCTAGGCTCCGGTGCACCATGTAGTACCTGTCACTCTGTAGCGCTCCCCCATACATTTTAACGGGGCTTCAAATGATTTAGCTTTACTAGATAAATGGTCAAAACTGTGGGAACTAGAGTTTAATGTCTCTAAATGTAAAATCCTGCACTTGGGTAGAAGGAATCCCTGCTCTGAGCACCGTATGGGCAGCAGTGTGTTATCCAGGACCTCGGAGGAGAGAGATTTAGGGGTACTGATTACTGAAAGCTGCAAGATGAGTGGACAGTGCAGCCAGGCAGTGGGAAAAGCAAGCAGGATGCTCGGCTGCATAGCTCGAGGCATCACCAGTAGGAAGAGGGAGGTTGTGATGCCGCTGTATAGAGCCCTGGACCTTTGCAGGTGGAGACCTTACCTGCAAAAAGACATTATTCAAATAGAACGTGTCCAAAGGCCGGCAACAAAAATGGTGGAAGGGCTTAAACTTAAAGTGGACCAACACCCAGGATTTTGACTATCCTGGGTTTTGGTCCACTTCGGCGGGGCACCCCGCTGTGTGAAACCCCCCAGAAACCCCCAAAAACTCACCTCTCAACGCTCCCACGTGAACGCCGCAGCCAATCCCCGCCAACGTCCAGGCGGGGATCAGGAACGTCCAAGCCGCTTCCGCCGCCGCCGCCTCCCGCGCGTCACTCTCGGCGCGCGCGCGCCCCCGCCGGCCATTCACAGAGGGCCGGCGCGGCCCGCTTCCGCCACCGCCGCCTCCCGCGCGCCCCTCCAGACGTGCGCGCGGGAGGCGGTGGTGGCGGAAGCGGCGGCGGATCAGGTAAGATGTTTTTGGGGTTTCTGGGGGGTTTCACCCCGCGGGACATCCCGATCTCGGATGTCCCGCGGGGTGGGAGGTGATCGGCCCGGGAATCTTATAGATTTCCGGGCCGATCACCCCTGGGTGTTGGTCCACTTTAAAACTTATCAGGAGAGACTTAAAGAACTTAATCTGTACAGTCTGGAGGAAAGAAGGGAGAGGGGGGACATGATTGAGACCTTTATATATGTGAAAGGATTCAATAAGGTTCAGGAGGGAAGTGTTTTTAAGAAGAAACTTAATGATAGAACAAGGGGCCCAACCTGAAGCTAGTCGGAGGGAAGATCAGGAGCAATGTTAGAAAATATTATTTTACAGAACGAGTAGTAGATGCTGGGAACAAACTTCCAGCAGAGGTAGTTTAAAAATCGTCAGTCACTGAATGTAAACATGCCTGGGATAAGCACACATCTATCCTAAGATAAAGAGAACATACAGTATATACACAAATACTGCACGAAGTGCACACTGTCCAGCACCACCCCCAAACACAATCTAAGAAGGAAAAATGTGCCAATCCGGGATCCCAAATATTGAACAACAACCACAAACCTCTAGCGGCTCCAGCACACCGCCAATGGGATACAAATGCGGGAGGCACCACTCACCCTCTGTAAATAAGTCACACTAATAATTCATAGTAATCCTCTTTTAATTCATTAAAGTTAAAACAACATGAACAATACAATCACATACAATTTAAAAAAAACATACAAATCATCCCACCAGCAGGAGCGACCCTATCCAAAATCTAATCAAACAACCATTTATCATATCCATATTCTTTCAATAATTAATTAAAGTGTCAAATGCAAAGTGCCAAGTGCCAAATAAAGAATGCGTGCAAACAGCTCTATGGAAATAAACACAGTAACCAATGTTTCACCTCAGTGCTGAATGTATATGGTCCCCTCCTGCTAGGAAAACAATGCTCTGCTACCCACGCGTTCCGTGACGTAGAGTCACTTTATCAAGGTGCTCAATACAGTATACAGTATACACATAAGGGCAGACTAGATGGACTGTATGCTCTCCTTCTGCCATCTACCTTCTATGTTTCTTTATTTAGTTGTGTATAAATAGCATGTTTGGCAATTTACATTTTTCTTTTTTGCTCCAATCATTGTGTGACCTCTCCTGGCTGCAAACAAACACTTTTGTACATTTTTTGGACTTTTTATATTTTTATGCAGAATTGTCATTACAGGTCTGGCACTAAAGTGTTAATGTCACAGTGTTAAAACAATGTCATTCCGTGTGTTTTCACTTTGTTACTGGTGGATATGTGTTCAAAATCAGACTTTGATCACACAATGTCTGGTGCTCTATGCTACAGCGCCCAGCTTTAGAGCGCCAGCGCTGTGTGCGTCTAGTGTTTTGGTAAATATGGTGTGGAGCGTCAAATGCCGGATGCACTGAGCTGGCGCTACCTCTCGCTCCCTGCAGCGCTGTACTGTTGTTACAGCGTCCAACACACATTCATCAGTGCTGGCCAGGTTACTACATTGAACAACTGTTACAGCGCCAGATACCCGCTTACAGCGTCTACGAGCGGTTGCTCTAAGCGATACCTGGCGCTAGTAGTGAATCAGCCTCCACGATTTTGGTATTACAATGTATTTGTGACTCACAATTCCCGAACCATTATCCCATTAGCTCCTTTGCTGAGCTGTTTCTTTTTATCGCCCTGTCCGTGCTGTAAATATTATTAGTATCATTCTGGGATGAATTAGATGGAGATGGAGGAATGTGGCGTCTGCACTTGCTGATTAGCGCTGTTTGGTGTGCCGCTGCTTTAGACATGTGGATGACTGGATATGTTTAATGTTTTTCGTGATCTATATATTGATGTTTATGTTCACGAGTTTCATTAATAAATCATTAGAATCATAAGACTTGTTCATGCCGTATTTATGGAAGTGCCCAGGGTATCAAACTAATGGCTAATTTTTTTTTCATAGTAATACAAAACTGTCATCCATGGGAAATAATTGAAGGCTATTGATGGTATTGCTGGTGTGCTGCAGGGTTGGCTATGAGCATTGAGAAAAATGTAAACTCCTTGGACAGTGGGATTTCAGGGCTAACCCACTTCTATATCCACACCACCTTTAATTGGTGTGGCTATAGAAGTGAGTAAGCCCTGGAATCCCACTGTTCAAGGAGTTTATGTGTTGTTGGGCCCCCAAGGCTAGCACCTGCTAATTATTTGTTGGGCTGTGCATATTCATTTTGGAGTTTCATTGAAAAAAATGAACGCAAACATTTTCATATAGGAAAAGTATCATTGCAACCATTACTGTAGGGCTGGCATGTCAAAAAGCAAAAAGCTGTACTTAAAGTGGACCAAAACCCAGGATTTTGACTATCCTGGGTTTTGGTCCACTCCCGCATCAACTTACCTCACCGCGGTCCTACGGCGCATGCACGGCCGCTCATCCAATCAGCATGCACCGAGCCGTTGAGCTATGCATGTCTGAGCGACATCTTAGCTCAGTGCCTCAGAGCGCGCTGGCGGCTGCATGTTGCGCTTCCCTCTAACATGGAAGTGCACCCGCGCCAGACGTTCACAAATGGCCGGCGCGGGCACGCACCCTGCTAGAGGGATAGCGAGGATGTGGCCGCGGCTTGCGCATGCACCATTGGACCGGGATTAAGGTAAGTGTAGTGGGTGACCTGGGGGGTTTCACACAGTGGGGGCATCCCGATTTTGGATGCCCCGCGGGGAGGGAATGGATCGGCACGGGATCCAGCTGGGTTTTGGTCCACTGTAAACTGGACCTTCACTCTGAATTAAAGCCTATCTTGTATGTTTCCGGCACCCTGTACATACAGATTGCCCACATCCTACCTGCACCTACTGCATTTTCTGAGCCTTTACACCCCCAAGATGGAGGTCTCAGGCTGTATGCAGACAGGGAGTCTCTTCTGACTGTGCCGCTCTGTATTCTGGAATTGCTGTCCTCTTCCTGACCTCAGCTCTGCTCTGTCTGTGCACAGCACAGCTATAACCCACCCCCTGCACTTTTAACCCCCTTCTCAGTATGTGATGGCAGCACCCATATTAAAGAGTCCTGAAGTTGCAGCCCAGAAGGAGAAAGAATTTAAAGCAAAAGTTCACTATCGTGGACATTCTTACAGACCTCAAACCAGATAGCACAATATTCCCCTCTTATCTGTCACCCTCAGCGCCACCATACCTCCAAAGTGTCCTGATTTGGAGGGACTGTCCCTCTTTTGAGTCCATGTCCCCCTGTCCCTTGTTGCTCTCATTTATCCCTCTTTGAGGTGTAACATTCAGATCTGCATCAATAAATGATTAATTTGCATATTCAAAGTGTTTATATTGTTGTAACTGTTGCAACTAGAGATGAGCGAACTTCTCAAAAATTCGATTCGGGCAATTCGCCGAATTTCTCAAAGAAATTCGGATTCGTCCGAATCGAACTTTAGCGAATCGCTCATCTCTGGTGGGAGCGGGGAGGCCGGATGCGCTGTCAGCTGTCATCAGAGGACGCGTCATCAGAGGAAGCCAGCCGGTCAGCACGAACCACTAGAAATTCGGGTTCGTGCTGAATCGAATTTTCCCTGAAATTCGGAGCGAATTCAGGTTCGTTAGAACCGATTCGCTCATCCCTAGTTGCAACCTATCTCCTATCGATCCCTCAATGAGGGGTCATGGCCTAATTTAACAATTGTCCCTCTTTCCCACCCTGAGAAGTTGGAAGGTATGCACCAGTATGAGAAGCCGGCATGGTAGGTGTGCACAGGGATCTCCTCTCTTAAAGCGGACCTTCACTCTGAATAAGAGTCTATCTTATATGTTTCCCCCACACTGTACATACAGATTGCTCACATTAAAAATCATCCTACCTGCATCTACTGCATGTTATGAGCCTTTAAACATCCAAGATGGCGGCTTATGGAAGCTGCCATTTTTTCAGGCAGCCTGCAAACAGGAAGTGCCTGCAAACAGGAAGTGACTGTGCTGCTCTGCATTCTGGGACTGCTGACCTTTCCCTGACCCCAGCTCTGCTCTGTCTGAGCAAAGCACAGCTATAATCTGCCCCCCTGTACCTTATCCCACTCTCCTCTCCTTAGTAAGTGTGATGCTTCTGAGTCAAGATGGCGGCGCCCGTATCCTAAATTCCTGAACAGAGTTGCAGCTCAGTGGGGGAAAGAATAATAAGTTAGTGACTAAAAATGTTAAATATATTAATTTTAGATGCTGGGGAATCGTTTTTTAAGAGTTTGGGCTTTTCATTAAATCATGGTGAAGGTCCGGTTTAAGTGCAGCCAGCAGGCCAGCTTCTCAGATCCGTGCTACAGGTGGGAGTGGGCACTATCTTGTCCGGGGTCTGTTGGACCTCAGACAGCAGCCGGTACCCAGACTAACTGCTCAATACTAACCTGTCTTGAAGATCTGGCCCTGCGATGTGCATGTTTGCTGTGCATTCTTTGGAGGCTGTCCACCAACTGCAAACGGCAAATTGATAGAAGGACCCCCCAGGCCGACCCAGGACCATTTACTGTAAGAGTAGGGATGTGGTACGCGCCTCTGTATTATTTGGTGCGGACATTTGTATACTTCTCAGGACTGGATCTTCAAGACGATTACAAAGGACATAAAGCTGACCCAGATTTGGGTAGTTACATTTTAATCCTCCTATGATCGTGGCAGTTGGCCGCAGAATTCCTGGTGGGCCCTACTGCTTGAAGGTCAATTAGGCTGATTCTCCACCCAGACCCTCTGCTGGAATTGTCCCAATCCCCTTCTAACACCCACCTACACTCTTGGCCTGACTCCAATTCCTCCCCACGTACCTGAAACCATTTACTCCACCAGCTGAGATACCCCAGTGCATGTTTTACCTCTGAAATGCTCATAGCCTCAGCTTTATGGGGCCATACCTACCCCTACGCAGTATCTGCTCCTACAATAATACTATTGCATTAGGACCTACCCTTCATCTGTCACTATAGGCTATAGCCTCAGCTGACGGCTGGTTGGGAAGAATCTTGGGGGTGGGGTTCAGCAGCTTGTGGGCTGGTCATAGGCTGGAGAGGCTAGTAAATTGCCAGACTGACTTTTGGACACATTCCGCCCTTGGCTGCCGTAGATCTAGGACCTTGATTGACTTGGCGCTAGGCATCAGAGACAAGGACAACCTTATGCGGCCATGGGCCAGTTGGGGCAGCAGCAACACAGAACAGGTCATTGGCTGAAATGACATGGGGCAGGTAAGGTAGGTGGATTGCTCCTGCAGACAAAAATGACTGATCTCGATTTGGATTCCCTGCCATTCAAACATTTAGAGAAAGCACACAGTCAGGCTAAACTACATAAAGCACTCCTGACTAGCTGTAGCAAAATTATGGAATTGCTCTAGTATTTCATATAACTGCTGGCGGCCACAGTGCATGCTCATCTACCTGGTCTTGATTGATCGCCAGTGATTACCTAAGGTAGTAGAGTGGTTGCTGGCAGAGATGGAACTGGACATCAGTCAGAAATGGCAAACTGGGACCAAGAATCAGCCCTGGATTTTACCAGCACCTGGCCTGCCCGTGGCATCTCTGCTGCTTCTTGGCCAGTCAACCAGTGTGCGCCAAGACTGAGGCCATATCATTAGGGGGAGAACATGGGCTGGGGTTGCTTGGGTGAGGGGATACAGTGGTGACAGGGATGGGGGTCTGGGATAGGATGGGAGTGTTAGTAGAGTAAGGTAGCAGCCCAGACTACTCCAAAGCCATGTGGCCCACCAGGTATTTGCCCGGGTACCCCTATGGCCAGTCCATCCCGTCAGTTAGTTGTTTTGCCGATATCAGCCTTCCTCTTAATGTTTTTATGGCAGGGTGTCCCAACTCAGGATTGCCCCTGGATGTAGTGGGGAGTCGACCTCCTGTCATTTTTGACTACAGGCCTCATCTAAGTAGACTAAGGGGGTTATTGAAGAGCGGATAGCGCCAGGTAGCGCTTCGTAGCGGCAGGCAGCGTCTGGTGATCGCTGGGCGCTGTACGCAAAACCACATTTAAAAAGCAAATCTGGTGAGCGCCTATAACAGCGCCATGTAGCGCCACATGTATTATTACAGGCGGTTCAGCATATAGCGCCGGCGCACTAGGCTCAGGAGCACCATGTAGTACCTGAAACCCCATTGAAATGTATGGAAGAGCGCTACAGAGCGTAGCGCTCTCCCATACATTTCAATGGGGTTTCATTAATTTGTATAAATAGCGTGTTTGGCAATTGTCCTTTTTTTTCTCAATTTATTGTGTGACCTCTCCTGGCTGCAAAAAAACACTTTTAATATATATTCTTTTTGATATATTTTTATGCATAATTGTATGTACAGGTCTGGAACTAAAGTGTCATTGTCAGTGTTTTTGCTTTGTTACTGGTGTATTTGTGTTCATAATCAGACTTTGATCACACAGCGTCTGCCGCTCTATGCTATAGCGACCAGCTTTAGTGCTCCAATGCTTTATGTGTTTAGCTTTTTCTTGACACACTGAGCTGGCACTACCTCTCACTCGCTGCAGCACTGTACTGCTGTTAGAGCGTCCATTCCTCGATGCGGGCCAGGTTACTAGAGCGACTCAGATGCTCTGTTACATCTCCCGATACCCGCTTACAGCGTCTACTAGCAGTCGCTCTAAGCGTTGCTATATAGACGCTCATCTGGCAATACCTGGCGTTAGTAGTGAATCAGCCTTTAAGTCTCTTTGACTATGCAGAATGTTTATAGTGTTGAGCTTGAGATCTTTGCTGAGGCTAGATTCATCCCAGGTTTTGCTGATTCACTCCACTGCCACAGATGCTGGCAGGTGGCATACCGGCCATCACTACCCTGTGAACTAGTATAGGGCTCCCTTGGACCCCTTATCAGTTCACAGACTGTTTAAAAAAAAAAAGGAAAAAAATAACATAAACTCACTACTGCCGCTTTTTCCTTCATTTGATTCCCGCTTATCAGCATCCTCTCTACAAGTCCGCCAGGTCAGGGGCTCCCACGTGGTCCAGCTGTGGGCTGTGATCATCTTGATGATGGGGAACTGCTATTGCAGCTGTCTCACTGGCATCTGTAGTGAGAGGGGACACAGGTCCCCCCTCCTTCTGCCTTGGAATCCCATTATTATTATTATTATTGTTTATTTATATAGCGCCATCATCTTCCGTAGCGCTTTACAAAGTAGTAATTACAGACAGGGTAGAAACATAAGGTACAATGGATATTCTGAGTACAAGATACAATAGGGGAGAGAGCCCTGCCCTTGCGAGCTTACAGTCTAAAGGAAGAGGGGGGAAGATGAGGGGGAAGGATCACAAACAGTCAGTATATTCAGCATTGTGGCATGTGCCCTTTAGAAGATTGGTTAGGCCAGATCATATGCTTGTCTGAATAAGTGAGTTTTAAGGGCGTCTTTGAAGGTTTTGAGGGTTGTGGAGTGGCGGATTGGGTGCAGGAGGGCATTCCAGAAGATTGAAGTTGCACGTGAGAAGTCCTGGAGGCGGGCGTGAGAGGAGGTGACCAGGGTGGAGGACAGGAGAAGGTCGGCAGAAGAGCGGAGGCTGCATCTAGGTTGATACTGTTGGATTAGAGATGAGATGTAGTGAGGGGCCTGGTTGGAGAGAGCTTTGTATGCGAGAGTTAGAGTTTTGAGCAGGATTCGCTGTGGGACTGGCAGCCAGTGTAGGGATTGGCAGAGAGGCGCAGAACTGGAGGATCCCATCAAGCAGGCTTTTATACCACAGAGGAGGAGCCTTTGTGGAACCATCCCCATGTAACTAATTAGATCATTGGACGGGAGGAACATGGAGGGGATTTTTGTGGGGTTCGTGGATGTATTATACAGGGCAATGTGGTGTATCAAATGCTGGATACTGTGGACTATCCGGCAGGAGGGGTTCCGAACCGGATTGTTCTTGCTCCGGCTAATCACAAGTGACATTAGATCTCTAACCTGTGAACTAGTATAGGGCTCCCTTGGACCCCTTGCCAGTTCACAGACTGTTAAAAAAAAAAAAGAAAAAAATATACATATTTAAAATAAACTCACCACTGCCACTTCTTCCTTCATTTGATTCCTGCCTGTTGGCATCCTCTCTACAGGTCCGCCAGGTCAGGGGCTCCCACCTGGTTGAAATTGATGTCGGGGAACTTCTATTGCAGTTGCCCCACTGGCATCTATAGTGAAAGGGGACACAGGTCCCCCTCCTTTTGCTTTGGAATCCCATCAAGCTAATCCTGACCGTTGGGGCAGGGAGGCTTTTATACCACAGAGGAGGAGCCTTTGTGGAATTACCCCCATGTGACTAATTACATCACTGGATGGGAGGGACATGGAGTGAAATTGTTGTGGGGTTTCCAGAGCTATTGAACCTGGCAATGGGGTTTATCAAATGCTGGATACTGGGAACTATGCAGATGGAGGGCTTCTGAACCAGATTGTTCCCACTCTGTCTATTCACAAGTGACATTAGATCTCTAACCTAAGTCCAAAACAGTATCTTCATGCTCGAATAAAGACAATGGCCAGTGACAATAATGGCACTTCCATACTTCAATTTTACAGAATTAAAATAAAGTTCACAGGTAAGAGCTCCATCAAACTTTTGTAGCTCTTCCAGCATTGGCCCTATACATGCCTAATGGGCCTAAATGTGTTCCTATAGCTATAATATAAATTAATCGCTAAAGCATTGGCCTGTTTAGTATTGACACATAACACAAATATTTGTATAAAAAGTTCAGACAATTCAGCTTTATGGCCTTCACATTTGCTATCCATAGACGAGTAGTTTTTGGGTCATTACTTACCCTCTCCTGGGGTCATTTTTGCACAAAACTTGAGTTGCTGTTTATGTCCTGGGACAGTTTTGACCTCGCTCCTTTGAATGCCGACAGATACAGCACAATGCTACATAATAGTCTGGCTGAGGAGCTGATTCCTGAACACACACATGTAGGGTGTGGAGTGTATCATCCCCATAACAACTGAAATATGACTCTGATTACACACTCAACACATTTTATATATGGAGCATACAAATGCCGCCGTATAGAAGTAGAAGAAAGATTTTCCTTGCAAATACGGGGAGGCCGATTCATTAATAGCGGCAGGTAGCGACAGTTGAGCGACTGTAGCAGTATTTTCACAGCGCCCGCTAGTAGTCGCTGTGCTTGGCCATTGTTCGGTTGTTGATAGCGACTGAGTCGGTGTGCAGTAATGTTGAATACGGGGTGACGAGTCGCTATTTGACAGGTTCCGCAATGTATGGGTGCGCATGATAGCGACTGGTCAGAGCGACCGGCTCCCACCATATTCATCAAATAATCACGCCCAAAAAATTCTTGCGCTGTGAAATGTATGTTTAAACCTCAGAGCGCTGGCGGCGATGTGTTAAAAGTAGTTTTTTAACCCCCAAACCACCATATTTTTGGAAACCCAAAAAAAAAAAATTTTTAAAGAATTTAGTAATATGAATACAATAATATCAGACCTGTAATATCAATTCTGCACAATTTTTTTTTTACCTTAAAAAAATCTAACATGGCAGAAGTGGTCACAGAATTTTTCACATTTAAAAAAAAAAAAACAACAAAAAAAAAACATTAATAACAATTAATTATGAATATTTAAAGATTGTTCCATTGAAATGCATTGGAGTGCGCCAGGTAGTGAGAGGTCATACCTGTCGCTGTTCAAGGTCGGACGCTGGCGCTGTGGGCTGAGGCTGGAATAATGATGAATGAGTCGCTATATGGCGCTATCTCAGTCGCTAAGCAGGATTGGCTTGATAAATGTGTGATTGTGGTGGGGAGCCGGCGTTCTCGTGGCGGGGCCCGTCATTACCGGCCGCTCCCCAGTCGCTATCTGTCGCTATTCCTTCATAGATAAGGGCCTGCGTTTTTATAGTATTTTTTTTTTCTTATATAGTAGTTTTTTTTCTTATGTTAGCAAATCTGTGTTTTATGGAAAAAGTTTTCACTTCAATTGTTGCTACTGGCAACTGTGCTTTGAGTTTGTACACATGGAGGCTGATTCATTACTAGCGCCAGGTATCGGCAGATGAGTGTCTGTATAGCGGCGCTTAGAGCGACCACTAGTAGTTGCTATAAGCGGGTATCGGGTGCTGCAACAGAGCGCCTCAGTCCCTGTAGTAACCTGGCCCGCATTGATGAATGTGATGTATGTTGGGCGCTCTAACACCAGTACAGTGCTGCAGGGAGCGAAAGGTAGCGCCAGCTCAGTGCGTCCAAGTCTCGGCGCTCCACACCAAAAAAGGACACACACACAGCGTTGGCGCTCTAAATCTGGGCGCTGTAGTATAGAGCGCCAGACGCTGTGTGATTAAAGTCTGAACACATATCCACCTGTAACAAAGCGAAAACACAGGGAATGACATTGATTTAATACTGTGACAATAACACTTTAGTGCCAGATCTGTAATGACAATTCTGCATAAAAATATAAAAAGTCAAAAAAGTTTCTAAAAGTGTTTGTTTGCAGCCAGGAGACTTAACACATTGATTGGAGCAAAAAAAAAAAAAAAAACAATTAAAAATGTCAAACACGCTGTTTAAACACAAGCAAATGATTGGCCATTGATATGTATTGGAGAGCGACACTGAGCGAAAGGTAATACCTGGCGCTCTGGAAGCTAGAGCTCCGGCGCTATACACTGAGCCGCCTGTAATAATACATGTGACGCTACATAGCGCTGTTAGAGTTGCTCACCATATTCGCTTTCATAAATGTGGTTTTGCGTACAGTGCCCAGCGTTCACCAGATGGCGCTACCTGGCGCTGTCCCTTCATGAATAACCCCCAAAGTTCTTCAAGAAGTGAGAAGTGAGCCCTGTACACAAAGAACACTGCTGCTGGGAATGTGTAAGCACGACTAAGGCCCTTATTTATGAAGGAATAGCAACAGGTAGCGACTGCTGAGTGGCCGGTAATGACGGGCACTGCCACGAGAACGCCGGCTCCCCACCACAATCACACATTTATCAAGCGAATCCTGCATAGCGACTGAGATAGCGCCATATAGCGACTCATTCATCATTATTCCAGCCTCAGCCCACAGCGCCAGCGTCCGACCTTGAACAGCGACAGGTATGACCTCTCGCTACCTGGCGCTCTCCAATGCATTTCAATGGAACAATCTTTAAATATTCATAATTAATTGTTATTAACGTTTTTTTTTTTTTTTTTTTTTTTAATGTGAAAAATTCTGTGACCACTTCTGCCATGTTAGTAAATTTTTTTAAGGCAAAAAAAAAAAAAAAATTTGTGCAGAATTGATATTACAGGTCTGATATTATTGTATTCATATTACTAAATTCTTTAAAAAAAAATTTATTTTTGGTTTCCAAAAATATGGTTGTTTGGGGGTTAAAAAACTACTTTTAACACATCGCCGCCAGCGCTCTGGGGTTTAAACATGCATTTCACAGCGCGAGAATATTTTGAGCGTGATTTTTTGATGAATATGGTGGGAGCCGGTCGCTCTGACCAGTCGCTATCATGCGCTCCCATACAGCGCGGAACCTGTCCAATAGCGACTCGTCACCCCGCTATCAACAACCGAACAATGGCCAAGCACAGCGACTACTAGCGGGCGCTGTGAAAATACTGCTACAGTCGCTCAACTGTCGCTACCTGCCGCTATTGATGAATCGGCCTCTAAGCTCCCTCGCCTCAGCAGCGGCAATTGCAGCAGTGTTCTGTGTGTACAGGGCCCAATTACCTCTTCTTGCAGATCTTGGTGTACACTTACTAATAGCAACACATTGCAATTAGTGAAGACTTCTAAAACACACATTTGCCAACATAAGAAAACATGAAAAAGAATAGAAGATAAGCTCACCACCTCGAGGACAAAAATATACACTTTCAAACATGTAATAAAAAGTGTACTTTCCCTTTAAAGGAATAGATTTATAGTTCTTATAGTAAAAAATGATTGTCTCTCCTGGAGACTGAACCTTTTTTTCTCCAAACGGAGGGAGTGCCCCCTAGTTTGTAGAGAGCGTTTCCATGAAATGTTTTTCCACATTTTGGTATTGGAAATTTATATATTTATGCAAGTTATCTTGTTCCCCTGGAATTAAATACATTTAATTCCCATAATCTTTCTTCTAAACTAAGGGGGTTATTTAAGAAGGGATAGCGTCAGGTAGCGCCTGGTTAATGAGAGGTAGCGACAGATAGCGACTGGTGAACGCCGGACACGGCACGCAATTCCACATTTATCAAGCAGAATCTGTTTAGCGACTGGGATAGCGCCATGTAGCGTCTGATTCATCATTTTCACAGCCTCAGCGAACAGCGCCAGCGTTCAGTCTTGCACAGCGCCAGGTATGACCTCTCGCTACCTGTCGCTCTCCCATACATTTCAATGGACAAACCTTTTCTTCTCTTTAAACGGAGTTATTTATTTTTTTTTTTTTTCAAAAAATCACTAATAATTCTGTGACCTCTTCTGGCATTGAAAAGGGTTTTTTTCAAATTTTTTACATTTTTGAAATATTTCTTCAGAAATGACATTACAGGTCTGGCATTAAAGTGTTCATGTTACAATGTTGCTACAATGTAATTCCATATGTTTTCGCTTTGTTACTAGTTGATAGATGTTTGAAAACAGACTTTAAACACACAGCCTCCTGCGCTCTGGGCTTCAAACAAGTATTTTTCAGCGCCAGAGATTTGTGAAGCTGTTTTTTTGCTGAATATGGTGTGAGTCGGTCACTATGAGCAGTCGCTAACATGCGCTCCCATACAGCGATGTACTGGTCAAATAGCGACTCCTCACAATGTATTCAACATTACTGAACAGCGACTGAGTTGCTAAGAACTAGCGACCCACGGGCGAGCACAGTGACTACTAGCGGCGCTCTGAAAATGCCGCTACAGACACTCATCTGTCGCTACCTGCCGCTAATGATGAATCAGCCTCTAAGTTCCTTCATTCCCCTTGTCTATCCTCTGCATGCTTTCCAAAATCAGAGCGTCCTTTTTATGATCTGGTGCCCAGAACTGTACTGCATTTCAGATGAGGGGGCACCAGGTCCTTGTAAGGACGCAATATTACTTACCTACCCTGCGATTCCATCCCTCTGTTAATGCAGGATAATATAGAAGAAGCAGCAGCAGCAGCATTGCATACAGTCGTTTAGTCTGTGGTCTGCTAGTCCTTTCAGACCCTTCTCAACAAGGGACTGTCCCAGCTTTACCCCACCTAGGACATCCTGGTCTGCGGATGATTCCACCAAGTCAGCCAAAATATAGACAGTGCCTTCTATCTTCTATATCATTTGCAATCAAGTTGAATAATAGTGGGCCTAGCACTGAACCCTGGGGTACACCGCTTACATTCTGGGGCCATTCAGAGTAGGTATCATTACCCACAACTCTCTGCACACGATCCTTCAGCCAGTTGTCAATCCAGTTACAAACTGTATTTTCTAAACCTGAAGACCTCAATTTCCCCAGTAAGCGTCTATAGGGTATGGTGCCAAATGCGTTTGCAAAATCCAGAAAAACTATATCTACAAGATTATCCTGTAAGGTTATGCACATGGGTAGGAGCTATTTGTGCCATGATGATTACACATTGAATAAAATAATAAACCTACAATGGAACAGGACCTAGAGGATTAAGTTAACAATAAACTTAAAGGAGCAGTATCGCGAATTTTTCTTGGTGACATATTTAAATGGTACTTTGAGTGTAGGTAAGTGTTGGAGTAAGAATTACAAATTTTACAAAAAATGATGTGTGTGTTGTGCAGCTGGAGACTAATAGCTCATGTTTATGTCTGCTGTGTGTCGGAGCCCGACACTCTGGCCTGTTCCATGCTGAGGAGAGGGGTGAAACAATGTATCAAAGTATCAGCTGTTCAGTGCTGGCAGCCGTCCAGCATAAGATAACAACATTGCAACATTGCCTGGCCAGAACTTATATATCTAAAACAGAGAGAAAAGCTCTAGAAGTCATTTAGCTGATTTTGACAGTTTTCCCTTCATGTTGGCTCTGCTGCAGAATCTTTCAGTTTTCTCATTTTCTCTCTCTTTTCTCAACACATTTTTCCATGTGATCTTTCTTTCAGCTTTGTGTGTTTTAAGCAAAGCCCAACCCAGGATTTTCACTATCTGGAGTTTTATTTTGTGCCCCTAGGGGCATCCCGACTTGGGATGCCCTGATATGTGAAATCCCCAAGTTCGCCTGTGAAAACGTACCTTTCCCTGTCCCACAGCGCATGCATGGGCTCTCATCCAATCAGCTCTGTTTGCACACAGATGGGGAGCCTGAGCAGTAACCTTCCTGGCAGCCCGGTCTGTCTAAATGACTATCTGCGTGAGCGCGGCAGAAAAATGGGGGGATCTGTGGTTATCCAGGGGTCGTTTCACACAGTGGGGCATCCCGATTTAGAATGCCCAAGGGGGAAGGTCAATGGCCGGGTCTTATAGACTTCAGGGTCGGCTACTCAGTGTTTTGTTCCACTTTAATACCTTTAGATTTTCCTGCACAGTTTTTCAAAGAAGAATTTCAGTCGTTTTCAGTCAGTTTAGTTTATTTCGTATAGATTTTACATATTTGAGTCACCTGATCTCATAACAAAAGCAGCACCTCACACACACAGCCGTTACCATTGATTACAGTGTCAGCCTCTGAGGTAAAGTGTTACTAGGAGACCAGTGGGCTAAATGAAGCAGCTCACTAAATACAACCCAGCAGATCCCCCTATTCAGCAAATGGAATGAGCCATTGTCATTCTACAATTTAAAAGAAAGGCAGATATTTTTTCCATTTTCTATCGCCAGATTATTTATACACATGTTAGAAGCTATTGTGTGGCTATTTAATTATTTATCTTTTTTAATGCAAATTTCGCGATACTGCTCCTTTAACTGTAGTGTCTAATGACAGGCAGCAGCTGCCAAGGCAGACAGAACCATGGGGGGCATCAAGAGGGCCATAGGTGCCCATGACTAGAGCATCATTTTGCCCCTCTATAAGTCACTGGTCAGACCCCATATGGAATATTGTGTACAGGTATCAGGCACCAGTGCTTAAGAAGGGCATATCAGAACTACAGCGCGTTCAAAAGTGGACAATTACATTAATAAATGGAATGGGGGGACTAGAGTACCCTGAAATATTGTCAAAGGTTAGGTTTATATAGTTTGGAAAAGATACGCCTGAGGGGTCCTTGGAAAGTAGACCACATGCCATATTAAAGCATGTAAAAACACTAAAATAACTAAATGACCTAAATATACTTTGTGCAGGTGTATTAAATACGGTATAAGCAAATAATCTGCATAATAATTTGCATATAATTTGCTCCAATTGAAATTAAATGCCTAAATAAGGACCTATGCATATGCAGACAGATCAATTTCTCATTGCTACAGAGAAAGTTTCTGCTTTACTAAAATTAAATTTTGAAACCGGAGATGTTATTTACACATCTGTGTTACTATAATAAAAAATGTCATGTCACTGGGATTCCTTACCACCCTGGGATGTGGCTAGATTTTCTTATTTTTAAATGCCAAACTGCTTTACTGATTTAACATTTTTTTCTACTAAAATTTTGCCACCCTCTCCACATTGTGCCCTTCCCATCCTCCAGTGCCCCACATTGTGCCCATCCCTTCCTCCAATGTTCCACATTGTGCCCCTCCCATCTTCCAGTGCTCCATATTGTGCCCCTCCCATCCTCCAGTGCCCCACATTGTGCCCATCCCTTCCTCCAATGTTCCACATTGTGCCCCTCCCATCTTCCAGTGCTCCATATTGTGCCCCTTCCATCCTCCAGTGCCCCACATTGTGCCCATCCCATTCTCCAGTGCCCCACATTGTGCCCATCCCATCCTCCAATGCTCCACATTGTGCCCCTTCCATCCTCCAGTGCCCCACATTGTGCCCGTTCCATCCTCCAGTGCCCCACATTGTGCCCATCCCCACCTCCCATGTTCCACATTGTGCCCCTCCCATCCTCCAGTGCCCCACATTGTGCCCCTTCCATCCTCCAGTGCCCCACATTGTGCCCATCCCATCCTCCAATGCTCCACATTATGCCCCTTCCATCCTCCAGTGCCCCACGTTGTGCCCCTCCCATCCGCCAGTGCCCCACATTGTGCCTGTCCCATCCTCCAGTGCTCCACATTGTGTCCCTTCCATCCTCCAGTGCCCCACGTTGTGCCCCTCCCATCCTCCAGTGCCCCACATTGTGCCCCTTCCATCCTCCAGTGCCCCACATTGTGCCCCTCCCATCCTCCAGTGCTCCACATTGTGCCCCTCCCATCCTCCAGTGCCCCACATTGTGCCCCTTCCATCCTCCAGTGCCCCACATTGTGCCCCTTCCATCCTCCAGTGCCCCACATTGTGCCCATCCCATCCTCCAATGCTCCACATTGTGCCCCTTCCATCCTCCAGTGCCCCACATTGTGCCCCTCCCATCCTCCAATGCTCCACATTGTGCCCCTTCCATCCTCCAGTGCTCCACATTGTGCCCCTCCCATCCTCCAGTGCCCCACATTGTGCCCATCCCATCCTCCAATGCTCCACATTGTGCCCCTTCCATCCTCCAGTGCTCCACATTGTGCCCCTCCCATCCTCCAGTGCCCCACATTGTGCCCATCCCATCCTCCAATGCTCCACATTGTGCCCCTTCCACCCTCCAGTGCCCCACATTGTGCCCCTCCCATCCTCCAGTGCCCCACATTGTGACCCTTCCATCCTCCAATGCCCCACATTGTGCCCCTCCCATTCTCCAGTGCCCCACATTGTGCCCCTCCCATCTTCCAGTGCCCCACATTGTGCCCCTTCCATCCTCCAGTGCCCCACATTGTGCCCCTACCATCCTCCAGTGCCCCACATTGTGCCCATCCCATCCTCCAATGCTCCACATTGTGCCCCTCCCATCCTCCAGTGCTCCACATTGTGCCCCTTCCATCCTCCAGTGCCCCACGTTGTGCCCATCCCATCCTCCAATGCTCCACATTGTGCCCCTCCCATCCTCCAGTGCTCCACATTGTGCCCCTTCCATCCTCCAGTGCCCCACATTGTGCCCCTTCCATCCTCCAGTGCCCCACATTGTGCCCATCCCATCCTCCAATGCTCCACATTGTGCCCCTTCCATCCTCCAGTGCCCCACATTGTGCCCCTACCATCCTCCAGTGCCCCACATTGTGCCCCTTCCATCCTCCAGTGCTCCACATTGTGCCCATCCCATCCTCCAATGCTCCACATTGTGCCCCTTCCATCCTCCAGTGCCCCACATTGTGCCCCTCCCATCCTCCAGTGCCCCACATTGTGCCCATCCCATCCTCCAATGCTCCACATTGTCCCCCTTCCATCCTCCAGTGCCCCACATTGTGCCCCTACCATCCTCCAGTGCCCCACATTGTGCCCATCCCATCCTCCAATGCCCCACATTGTGCCCCTACCATCCTCCAGTGCCCCACATTGTGCCCATTCCATCCTCCAATGCTCCACATTGTGCCCCTCCCATTCTCCAGTGCCCCACATTGTGCCCCTACCATCCTCCAGTGCTCCACATTGTGCCCCTCCCATCCTCCAATGCCCCACATTGTGCCCCTACCATCCTCCAGTGCCCCACATTGTGCCCATTCCATCCTCCAATGCTCCACATTGTGCCCCTCCCATTCTCCAGTGCCCCACATTGTGCCCCTACCATCCTCCAGTGCCCCACATTGTGCCCCTACCATCCTCCAGTGCCCCACATTGTGCCCATTCCATCCTCCAATGCTCCACATTGTGCCCATTCCATCCTCCAATGCTCCACATTGTGCCCCTCCCATTCTCCAGTGCCCCACATTGTGCCCCTCCCATCCTCCAGTGCTACACATTGTGCCCCTCCCATCCTCCAGTGCCCCACATTGTGCCCCTCCCATCCTCCAATGCTCCACATTGTGCCATATTGTGCACATCCCCATCTCCCATGTTGCACATTTTGCCTCTTTCCTCCCATGTTCTGCATTGTGCCCCTCCCATCCTCCAGTGCTCCACCTTGTGCCCCTCCCATCCTCCAGTGCCCCACATTGTTCCCCTCCCATCCTCCAATGCTCCACATTGTGCCCCTCCCATCCTCCAGTGCTCCACCTTGTGCCCCTCCCATCCTCCAGTGCCCCACATTGTTCCCCTCCCATCCTCCAATGCTCCACATTGTGCCCCTCCCATTCTCCAGTGCCCCACATTGTGCCCCTCCCATCCTCCAATGCTCCACATTGTGCCCCTCCCATCCTCCAATGCTCCACATTGTGCCATATTGTGTCCATCCCCACCTCCCATGTTACACACTTTGCCTCTTTCCTCCCATGTTCTGCATTGTGCCCCTCCCCTTCTTCCATGCTCCAGATTGTGCCCCCTCCTCCCACCCATGCTCCACCCTGTGCTTTTCCTTTCTCCCTATGCCTCACATTCTTCCTCTTACTTTGTGCTCCGCCATATACTCCTCCTTTACCAAATGCTGCAGATTGGGCCCCTCCCCCCACTATTCTCCTTTGGCCTCCTCTTCCAATATGCTCCATCCTATGCCAATTCTCTCTCTCTCAAGAATCACATTGCGCCTGTCCCCCATCGTTTTTTTTTTTTTGGTTAAACAAATAGGGTGGGAGGGCTTCTGTGCTTTGCCCTTATATATTCCACCTTTTACATCCCTGCCAAGACCGCTCACTCCTCACCCCTGCCACTTCAGCGGTACAGAGCATAGCAATCTCCAGTCATGCCCCTCAGCTCTTAAGGAGCCCTCGCTCCCTGGACGGTTTAAAAAGATTTGCTGGCAACTCCTCTTCAGCCCACGAAATCCATAAGTGTGCACATAAAACCTCCCACAAAATGTGCAAAATGCATACTGCATGAGTATGTACTGATAAGCCAAAGAGCATAAATGCCTTGCCAAGAATCACTTTGGCCAACCCCCAAACTGCAGTTGCTCATTCATATGACCAGTAGAGGATATAGAAGGGGCATGCGGGATGCAGGTGCCTGTCATGGGAAAGGTAGGGATTCAAATACTAGGAAATTAACAGTTGCAGGAACATTAACAAAGGAGGGAACCTTGTGCCATCCTCGGGTGTCCCTGGTGCATCCAGGCAGGTCCTAATCCTTGTTTGTAAATGCAGTGGGAAAGGTTATTAAGGACGGCACAGAGGGTTCCCTAGACCTAGAGAGGGGTAGCTAGAGTCTAGCTTACCTTGGATGCATCCCCAGTCCTTGTCCCAACGGCACTGGTCCTGGAAGGGTAAAGGGAAAGTGGTTGGTTGCTCCATGGTGCCCCGAGAATGCCAAAGGTGCCTTGCGCTGATTACCCATCCCTGCAGCATGAAGCTGTGAGAGTCCTGTGATATCAGACGGGACAGAGCTGGATTCCGGCTGGGCGGCTTCGTCCAGACCTGGGAGCTGGGATCCCCCAGTGCTCCTGGGTTTGGAATGCCCCAGTGGGGTGTAGTTCTCCATACAGGAGGGTGGCCTCGCACATCAAGGTTTATACTTGAAGCTCCCTCCCCTCTCTTAGGATGGCAGGGGGAGGAGCTAGCTTGTAAAAAGTTATCTTATAACAGGTAGGTATTAGGAGGAATTATCTTATAACCAGAAGTGGTGGAAGGGGCGGAATTCCCATTAGAGAATACAGAGAATAAAGAGGTTGAGTTAGACTTTAAGACAGAGGGAAAGGGTGGAGTTAGGCCCTGGGATATAGGAAGCCGGTGGATCCTCCCCAAGTACCAGAAGAACAGTGAGTGGAGTTCATGCTAGGTCACTGGGTGGGTCAAGGTATAAAAGCCCATTTTAGAGTCGAATCAGAGTGGTGGGAAGAGCAAGCATGGTGCTTGGGAGTGCAAGGGTTTTGGATGCCTGAAGAAGGAGCCTGTTGGGAGAAACCCAGGGTGGTGCCTTGCCCTGGATCTAACAGTGAAGGAGCCCTCTACTGGGGGAGTGGAAGAGGCCGAGAGAAGTGTGGCTTAAAGTGATACTGCAGGCAAAGTTAATTGTTACACCATTGTGTCGGGCTACATTTGGCACTGTCCTAATTTTTAAATTGAAGCAGAAATGGCCAAGATATCGGGGTTTACAGGTTCAGCTAATGACATTCTCTTTTTCATCCCGTCCCCCAATCAGCTCAGCAGAGCAGAACAGGATTGCTACTATTTGGATTATGCATATTATTCCCATCCTTTCCTCCCATGCTGCACGTCGTGCTTCTACTCTCTCACTATGCTTCATAAGGGGGTCGATTCAGAGCCTGGTGAGTAAACTCATTTCTTTTTTAAGGGAGGAAATTGCCACTTTCATTGTCTACCTTGGGCCTAATTCATAGCCAGGTGAAAATTTACACCCAGTAGACAATGAAAATGAGCGGCAGTTTTCTTTCCTTTAAAAAGAAGTACGTTTTCTCACCAGGCTCTGAATCGACCCCATTGTGCCACTCCTCATTTCTTTTGCTACTTTATACCAGTATTAGTATCTATGATTGAGCAAATGGTGTTAAGGAAACTGGGGAAGGGGCAAATACAATTTCTATATATTAAGCCAGGTGAACAGAAGCAGTTAGTGCCAACACGTGTACTCATGGGAAGTTCTATTTGTTTTATAAAATACCAGATGCATAAGTTTACCTTAGCATCAAAACACACAGCATTTATCCATCATCCAGCTTTCTGTTTCTAATTTCAATTACAGAAGTCCTTCTGATCCAACCACCTGCTTGCATCTTCCAGATTTTTAAAGTGGACCAAAACCCACGGCTATCTGCCCCCGGGCATCCAAAATCGGGATGCCCCGCTGTGTGAAACCCTCCAGGTCGCCCATACACTTACCTTGTTTCCAGGTCCAACGGCGGATGCGCGAGCCGCGGCCGCATTCCCATTATCGCTCTAGCAGTGCGCGTGCCCGTGAATGCCCAGCACGGGCACACACCCTGTTAGAGTGTAGCGGGGGATGTAGGCGTCAGCATGCTTGGAGCCACTGGCCTTAGACAAAGGCTTAGACGATGTGACGTCAGTGGCTCTGAGCACGCTGATTGGACGAGCCTCCACACATGCGTCGCAGGACCGGGAAGAGGTGAGTTGGATTCGGCAGTTGGGGGGGGGGGTACGCAGCGGGGCATCCCTGATCGGGGATTTGGTCCACTTTCAGAACTAAGCTTGGCATAATAAACCATTAAATATGGCAATTAAAGTTTTCTCTATGGTTCCAGATATTTGGCCCCTGGCATTGCACTTTCAGGGAGAAATCAAGAAATACTGATTTTGTGTTATTTCGTGTTATATCACCCGGTTATGGTTTAGGGCTCTGGCCAGCAGGATATGTTAAAGGATCCCTAAGGGAGTGAGTAGGCCCTTTATGAGTTCAAAGCAATCTTCAATCCCTTTTTATTTGCTCCTTTCACATCTCTCCAGCATTTGCTCTACAATGATGTTATGCTCACCAAGGTGTTCCTTACAAAGAGTGGCACATTATGCTTTACTCTTTTGGTAGCACAAAAAAAAACACCACTATTATGTGCTCAAACAGGGATTTATATGGGAAGTATCCATTAATGTAAAAACTGGGTTGCTATTCCCACTTTGGTCACTAGATGGGAGTAAAAGACCACGAATGAAAAGAAAATTGAATTCAAACTCTCAGAATTATAATAGAAAAGAAGGATGCAGCTCCACTTCATACCCTTAATGCTGCTCGATATTGGCTGGTAAAACACAGCTTTTAATATGTCATAACAAAAGTACAACTGCACATGCTGTGCACAAAAAAAACCCATTGCTGGCCAATATCTTGGACAAAGGTGTATGAATAGTTTAGAAAAGAGAACCGTCTTTGTCTTTGAAACTTACCCCCTCCCTTTTACCAAATAATAAGATACCATTATATACATGGCTTAGTTGTTATCACCCTCACCCCATAGAAGCAGCATAGGTAGTCGTGAGCGTAGGTGACGAGTCTGCGTGTCTTACTCCCCCTCCACCTCTTACGGGCGACAGTTGCCGGCCATTTTCTTAGTATTGGTATCTTTTGTTGTTACATGGGGTTTCTCTGCGGTTTGTCTGAACGGGTTTTTTTATTTGTATCCATAGTGAACCTGCCACTATTCTTAGGTTGTATTTACTTTGTCATATTGTATCTGATTATTGGTTATATTTATTTAATTTATTCAAATTACAGCTCACATATATGGTAGCAATACAGTTTTCCTTTGGTAAATATACATTAGTGTTTCCTTTTGGACATTATTTAGCATGGGATTACTTGCATATATTTTTTTCACGCTATTTATTGCAGATTTGTTGACATGCCGCATGGATTTCATATGTTGATTTAATACCTACATTTTTTGATAATAATTCTTTGATCACTCTTGCGATTATTTCCCTTTTTTGGGGTGAGATACCACATTTATTTTCTTCCTGTACAGTGGGAGTTGTCTTTTGTTATAATAGGTGTAGGGGTTTTAAATTGTTTTTTGTGGTTCATGTTTTTAATTGCATTTTGTGTATGGATTGTCTTTTTGAAAAACGTTTTGTTACTTTCCTATTGATTTTGTGGCGCTCCTCTTCCTTAGGGGTGAGCAAAGACTAATTTCTCTTGCTAGCCCTTTATTTTGCTCTAGTTGTTATTGCATGTACAAGTGTGGGGCACAACGGTGCTCCTGTTGCCCCTATATAACATGGGCAATCAAATGCAATCTCTCCCAGCAGTAAAGTACAAAACAGCTTTTTTAACTGTAATACCAGATCAGTGACCTATGTAATCTCATGTCTTAAATGCAAATTGCAATACATTGGCTGTACATCCAAACCACTGAAGAAACAGTTTTAAGAACACATTTATGATACAAAAAAATGGGTCGCCAACATAAGACGTGGTCAGAAACTGTGTAGGAAAGCACGGGTCATCTACTACAACCCTTAGAGTGGCTATTCTGGAACATGTACGTTTGGGTCCCAGAGGTGGGGATCTTCACGCTAGACTTCACTGCCGAGAGGCATGGTGGATTTTGACTTTCAACACCCGAGCCCCAAGTGGACCAAAACCCAAGCTTTTGACTATCCTGGGTTTTGGTCTTCGACTGGTGCCCCGCTGTGTGAAACCCCCCAGGTCGTTCAATCTCACCCTTCCCCGGTCCAATGGCTCATGTGCAGCCCTCTTGTCCAGTCAGCGCGATTGGATCTGCTTGAGCCCCCTTCGTCCAGGAGCTTGTATAATGCGAGCGCATCAGAGCCTCCCCCACTTCCCTTTAACAGGGAGTGTGCCAACGCCGGCGAGGGCATGTGCCCTGCTAAAGGTAGTGGGGATGCAGCCTCTGCTTGTGCATGTGCTATATGGACCGGGAACGAAGGTGAGTTTTTGGGCGACCTGGGGGGTTTCACACAGTGGGGCACCCCCGATCGACTCATAGACTCCAGGGTGGGTTTTGGTCCACTTTAATGACTTGATCTATCATTAGTTGGATGATCCCCCTTGACCCCTTTCTGCCTATTTCCTGTACTTATTTTCCACACATATTCTCCTTGTCCTCATTCCTTACATTTTGTATCAGGTTTTTTTGGTCATAACATGACCATACAATTTTATAATATTTATTACCAGCGGCACCCATGTGATAAGAATTTTCCTTGTTAATCATTCGTTGTGTATGCTTCACAAGATCATTTACCAATTTGATTCCGAATACATATTTCAATATTTATTTACCCAGCAGATGTATTTATTATTCCAGCCGGGGTCATTATTATATTTTTACTATGAGCACTAGATTAACATATTATTTTTTCCATAGTGCCATTGTTTTTCTACTTGAAATGCAATTAGAATATTATTAGAGATTATACATAATAACTAAATTATAGGAAATTAATTATTTCCTGTCCGCATATGAGCTACATCTGCTACGTCCTAGCTGATATGATTTTCTATTAAGCAATACACTAAATTATCAAACTTTTCTCTGATGTTGTCGTCTTTTTAATATTATTTTCTAGGCAGTTACTTATCCTTTTAATTAGAGACAAATTGTCTTTTAGATTATGTTTTGCGTCTCCGTGTGGGTGGGAATATTTCCATAGCCATTAATAACGGGCTACCCTCTGGTACATTGACCCATTCTTCATTTGTGTAGTTTTTAGGCTGTTATATATATGGAAGAGCGGCAGACAGACTGGCTCCCATTTTCTTGGAGCGGCTGACAGGCTGGTTGCTGTCCTCGTAACTCTCCTCCATGGATTACAACTGAGGGGCCTGTACGGCCTCCTATATCTAATTGGATGTTGATTAGAGGGCCGGACCTCAGTGTGCGGTCCGCATGAGCACACGTCATGCCGCCATGGAATTTAAACCTGAATTTGGTTAATGAGTCTACATGACTAAGGGGGGGGGGGGTGACTTCTAACCCCCCCGAAATGCCTCGTTCTTCCTGACAGAGGATTTTATGTGCACAGCATGTGCATTTGCACTTTTATTATGCCATATTAAAAACTACGTTTTAACATTTGTTGTTATCAGGCCACATTATGGGCATGACGTGGAGCTAGACCCTTCTTTTCTATTGTGCACAGACATTCTGCGCTCCCATTCCTCAGGCTATAGGGGTCTCCCCGTTGTTACTCTGTGGGATGAATTTAGGGAACAACAGGAAACTGCTGAGATTGGTTGGGAGGTTTTTGGAGGGAAAACTACACGCAACATTGTATAGAGTATTATAAGGTGAAGCCAGAGGCTTAGACAGGGAGGTTGTCCATAACCATGCTGAGGAGAAGACTGAGGAGAAGGAGGCTGAGGAGAAGACTGGTGTAGCCTCCTGTATAAGACGTCATGTGGGGCTACTACAGAGATGAGGCCCAGGGGCCGTTGGAAGCCGTTGGAAGCCAGTAAGAATTGCAGAGACAGAGCTGAGGTCTACACAGAGAGAGTTGAGGTCCATGCAGGAAGAAACCCAATGGGGTCCTGCTGCCGGTGTGACAGTGGAGGTGCCCCTTAGGAGTATAGAGGATCCAAAAGGGATAGACAGGCTGCGATGGAGAAGCCGCTGTGCCTGAGACTCTGGTAAAGTGTGGCTGCCCCATTCTGAGAACTCTGTGGTGACTGTTGTGCGAGGGAGAAGCCCTCGTGTTGGAGGATAGTAGGGCCCATACACCTGATGAAGAGAAGTTTCCTGTGTTTTACCCACTGGCAGCCAGATGGCCCCTCTGCTGATGCCAGGCAATCCTGCATCCCAGTCTGGAATACCCCATAGACAGTCTCTACTACGATGGGGGTGCTCAGTTCAAAGTGGGGTGGTGGCCGCCCAATCCCCCTCTGGAAAAAGGTCTACATTTAATTGGAAAATATAATACTGCCTAGCCCCTATGCTGAAACGTTCTGACAAGTCTTGATGCCTATTTAACCCTTTCACTGAAATGTTCTAATAAGCAAGTTTGCCTATGTCCTGCCTGAAAGACACAAGACTATTTAACCCTTACACTGAAATGTCCTTATGATGCAACTGTGCCTGTGTTTGCTTTGCCGAATTCAATGGACTATGGATTTCAAGCCCAGACGACACCCAAGAATACCACCACTGTTGTCTAGTGACATAAGATAGATTCTGGAGGCTGGTAGAGCCCAACTGGCAGAACCACTGAAAACCCAAACCATCCAAATCCCGGAATCTGTGAGGTGTCCGGATCTTTACTGGAGCATCCCACAGATGCTTGGCAGAAGTAGATATAAGGGCCTCGGCAACGCTTTAGACATAGTTAGAGATGGAGCAAAATGTCACGGACAGGCAGCTGCAGTTTGCAAAAGAGAAGTCAGGTCAAAGCCAGACCAGTTCAGAGTCCACTGGAAAAGAAGTCAAGGTCAATATAGAGAATAATTCGGAGGGGGGCGGACGATAGCCGTAATTGAAGCCAAAACACAGGAAATGCAGGACCACAGGTCATACACCATAGGAGTACAGAGGGGGACTTTCTGCAAACAATACCAGCACTTCCTGGTTGCAGGTGTCCTCTTATTAAAGACCAGAAAGTGGGAATCAGCCCTTTGGATCCGATAAGCGGATGTACATTTCTCATATGTTCGTAGTGCACATTTCCTGGCTCATGCTGATTTCTTCCCACCTGCCCGATTCCTTGCTTGTGCCCATTTCTTTGTGCACGTACATTTGCTGTGCAGCGAATGATCCTGCACCAATGAGCAGAGCATATACCCAAAAAGCAATTTGACAGAGCCTGAGCTGAACAGGTCCCCACCAGTTCTAAAAGAGCCTGTCTATTAAAGTAAAAAAACATTTCCAAGAAAAAAGTATTACCCCCTAGGATGATGCTGCACTGTGCGCCTGTCAGACCCAGAGAATACCTGTCTTCGTTGTGAGCCTGCAAACCCCAATCCCAGCCAGCTTCACCTTTAGACAAGCCCCCGTTTGCCGGGAGCCAGACACGGTTGCCCCCAGGACTTGATTGCTCAAAGATTGTAGGCTCACGGGAAGTGAGGACAGGTAGACCGAAGGTCAGACTGGGCGAAGTAGGTAAGAACTGGAACAGTTCAGGTGATCTGGAACAGGTAAGTACTGGAACAGTTCTGGTGCTCTGAAGAAATCAAGCGAAGTCAGACATCAAGCCAAGGGTCACTCCAGGAGGTCAGAGAGCAGCGCAGTACAAAGGGATAAGACGGAGACTTAGTTGAGATTTAAACAATTGGTCAATAACGAAGTTCAGGAAATCACAGGCAAAAGGACATAGGGACACTGCGGGCACGGACTGAAGGTAAGTCATTCATGACAGCGCCCTCTGCATTTCAACACCCCATTGTTCATCCCATGGTGAGGAATATATTCTGTAATAATAGTAACCTGAGGGTAGTGATAAAAAAACTAAATAAATCTCAACTCCAACGGAATATGGATGTATTAGCTGATATATCTTATATAGTAAATAGGAAGTCATCTCATTGAATGCTCAGTATTTTGCAAGGTGCGCATTGGCCTTGTTCAGCATTCCAAGGCCTCGTACTCACAGTTATAATGTTATTCAACCTTCCCGAGTAATGAACGCTTCCTTTGCATCACGCAAGTCCTTGATTTCACATTTTCTTTCCCCAAGCATCTTCATTGGTTTTGACTAAAAGAAATGCAGACTGTATATTTAGAGGTGGTCACAAGACATGTTACCCATAACTCATTGCACCTGAAAAAAATGAACACCGTGGGCTTGAATTGTTAAAGGTCAACAAAAGAAAGCTCACTGGTGAGATATCTACTAAACTGGATAAAGTGGGAAGCTCATCCAAATTTTACAAAGAGTCCCTGCGAGTTAGAATACATCTGTGAGTTTGATATAGTATATAGTATATATATATATATATAGTGTGTGTGTGTGTGTGTGTGTGTGTGTGTGTGTGTGTGTGTGTGTATATATATATATATATATATATATATATATATACACACACACACACTGAGAAAGAAAATCAGATCTCTCTTTGGATTTCCTCCCACTATCTGCTGTGTGAGAAGCTATTAGCAAAGAAAAATGCGGGCAGCCAGAAGTTCCAATAAAACCAATACAAAGCTTAATTTCATTAATCCCAGAATGAATCCAATAAAATCACGGTGAAGGCAATTCCCAGGTTAAAAATCCAGAAACCTAGTACCTAGTAGGTCCTTACTCATGACCGTGAGAAGCTATACTATTTTTTCAGGGTTTTCATATTTTGCACTATATTTTTTTAACTGTGATTTTTGCAGGAATTTCCAGGAAAATTATATATTGCTTTTTTTTTCAGCAGAGTTTGAGCTTTAACATGAAATGCCTTGTTTGCAATTCTTTCAGCGCCTTCTCAATATTTTTTGGGTAAAATGTGTGGAAAAAATAGCTATTTATAAAATGTTGTTGCGTTTCTTTGAAATAAAAATTTAACTCTTTCAAGAAAACCATATTGCATGTAAAAGCCTTATTCCACCCAATTACACTGGTACCACATATGGATCAGTAGACACCTACTATACACACACACACACACACACACACACACACAAACACACACTGAGCGAGAAAATCAGATCTCCCTTTGAATTTCCTCCTAACATCTGCTGTGTGAGTATCTATACTGACAATTTTTTGGGGGGAGACTCAAAATGGGGCACTCAGTTAAGCTGACCACTTTACATGGTAATGGTCTCGATAGTGGGCTTTTGAGGAACAAATATCTGCTCCTTTGTGTATAAGTAGGTGAAGCCCTGCCCCCTGGACATATGCTTAACCCTTCAATTTCCAGCCTACCTAGAGATTGTGGCCCTTATTTAAGAAGGGATAGCGTCAGGTAGTGGCTGGTTAATGAGAGGTAGCGACTGGTGAACGCCGGACATGGCACGCAATTACACATTTATCAAGCAGAATCTGTTTAGCAACTGGGATAGCGCCATGTAGCATCTGATTCATCATTTTCACAGCCTCAGCGAACAGCGCCGGCGTTCAGCCTTGCACAGCGCCAGGGATGACCTCTCACTACCTGTCGCTCTCCCATACATTTCAATGGACGAACATTTTCTTCTCTTTAAACGGGGTATTTGTTTTTTTTTTTTCCAAAAATCACAATCAAAATTCTGTGACCTCTTCTGGCATTGAAAAAGCAGTTTATCACAATTTTTCATATTTTATATATTACTTCAGAAACAGTTCTGGCATTAAAGTGTTCATGTTACAATGTTGCTACAATGTAATTCCATATGTTTTCGCTTTGTTACTAGTTGATAGATGCTGAAAAACAGACTTTAAACACACCGCCTCCTGCGCTCTGGGCTACAAACAAGTATTTTTCAGTGCCAGAGATTTGTGAGGCTCTTTTCTTGCTGAGTCGGTCGCTATGAGCAGTCGCTAACATGCGCTCCCATACAGCGCTGTACTGGTCAAATAGCGACTCCGCACAATGTATTCAACATTACTGAACAGCGACTGAGTCGCTATGAAGTAGCGACCCACGGCTGAGCACAGTGACTACTAGCAGGCGCTCTGAAAATGCCTGCTACAGACGCTCAGCTGATGAATCAGCCTGCCCGTCACCTCCTGTTGCCAATTTTTCAACACTTTGCGCTATATACATTTCACTTTGATTTTTTGAAGGAATTTCCAGGAGAATTATATATTGTTTCTCTCAGTAGAGTTTGGGCGTCAACATGTTTGTCATTTTTTTAGTGCTTTCTCAATATTTTTGGGTGAAATATGTGGAAATAATAGCTATTTATAAAAGTTTGGCGCATTTCCTTGAAGAAAACCATATTGTGTGTAAAAGCCTTATTTCTCCCAATTACAATGGTACCACTATGTATCAGTAGACACCTGTACCTGCACGCTTACTGCCTAAAGAGGCAGAGATGTGACCACCAGATGTTTACATCGGCAAGGGCATCAGGAAGTAGGTGAGTTCTGCAGCACCTCAGGGGGGTTTCATACAGCAGGGCATCCCAACCCTGGAAACTTTTAGATTCTAGGGATGGCCACAGTGTGTTTTGATCTGCTTTAAACCTTTTTTAGTTTTGTTCTTAGTTTATAGTTTCATATCTAATGTTTGCCTGCTTAGATTAAAGGGCAATCTCTAAAGCTAAACAGGCTGATTCATCACTAACGCCAGGTAGCGACAGATGAGCGTCTGTAGCAGTCACTGTGCTCAGCCGTGGGTCGCTACTTCATAGCGACTCAGTCGCTGTGCAGTAATGTTGAATACATTTTGAGGAGTCGCTATTTGACCAGTACAGCGCTGTTTGGGAGCGCATGTTAGCGACTGCTCATTGCGACCAACTCACACCATATTCAGCAAAAAAACAGCCTCACAAATCTCTGGCGCTGGAAAATGCTTGTTTGAAGCCCAGAGCGCAGGAGGCGGTGTGTTTAAAGTCTGTTTTTCAGCATCTTTCCACTAGTAACAAAGTGAAAACATATGGAATTACATTGTAGCAACATTGTAACATGAACACTTTAATGGCAGACCCGTAATGTCATATCAGAATATATAAAAAAATAAAAAAACTGCTTATTCAATGCCAAGAGAGGTCACAGAATTATTTGAGATTTAAAAAAACAAAAACACAGTTTAAAGAGAAGGAAAGGATTGTCCATTGAAATGTATGGGAGAGCGACAGGTAGCGAGAGGTCATACCTGGCGCTGTGCAAGACTGAACGCTTGCGCTGTTCGCTGGCTGGCGCCATAGCCCTCAGAGCCCAAATACTCACGTAGTAATCATTTGGGGCATGGCAATACAAGGCAGGAGAAATCACTGTATTCACGCTCACCTCACTGCAGAACTGGAAAAAATAAATAGATCGATATAACATTGAATATTACATATACACAACATTCAAGAAGAGCTCTTCTAATAATTGTGGTGTCCTAATGACTTGATTAGAGGACATTGTGTTATTTCCCTCTGAGAATTCTCAGCATCTACCAGAGAAAACGTCTTCAGACATTTTATGGGTCTCTTTCTTTATTGCGCTGTCTCTTCTATTAACACATCTATAAAGCCAGTCAGAGAGAGCGCTCATTTGTCTAATATTGACCCTTTGCTGTATACTTGCAATGAGTACAGTCAACACTCTACATCACTTCCATCACATGTTGTTGATGGCAACATATTTATGAATGTTTTGAAGAACGATGAATTAACATTAAAATGTTAACATTTTTTAAACATGCTCACCTCTGTCCTGGTTTTAGCCCCAGGCAATGTCCTCATTGCCCAGCGGGCCCGCCATCTTAAACCAGACCTTCACCCCGAATAACCAGACCTCCACCCTGTACATACAGATTGCCTGCATTAAAAACTACCCTACCTGCATCTACTGCACCTTACGAGCCTTTAAATATCCAAGATGGTGGCCCATGGAGTCTCAGGCTTCCTGCAAACAGGAAGTGTCTTCTGACTGTGCCGCTCTGCATTCGGGGATTGCTGTCCTTTTGCTGACCCCAGCTCTACTTTGTCTGTGCAAAGCACAGCTATAACCCCGCCCCCTGTACTTTTGGACCCCTTTCCTCTCCTCAGTATGTGATTGCTTATGAGGCAAGATGGCGGCGCCCATATCCTAGAGTCCTGAACAGAGTTGCAGCCCAGTGGGAGAAAGAATAATAAGTAAGTGACTAAAAACTTAAAATACATTAATTTTAGATGCTGCAGAATATTTTTTTAAAGGTTTGGGCTTTTCATTAAATGATGCTGAAGGTCCCGTTTAAGCAGAATGGGAGGACATGGACACCCGCCCTGCACTGGGCTCCCGCTGCAGGAAAAAGGGATATTTAAAGTGGACCAAAACCCATGGCAATCGGCCCGGGAATCTAATAGATTCCTGGGCTGACTGATTCCCTCCCCCGGGGCATCCAAAATTGGGATGTCCTGCTGTTTGAAACCCCCCAGGTCGGCCCATTCACTTACCTTGCTTCCCGGTCCAACGGCACACGCGCTCAGAGCCGCTGCCCTTAGACATATGATGATTAGATGAGCAGCCACACATGTGCCGTAGGACCGGGAAGAAGTGAGTTGGGCTCAGCAATCTGGGAGGGTTTCACACAGTGGGGCAGCTCGCAAGGGCAGGGCAGTCCTCCCTCTTGTCTCCTGTGCTCACAACACTTGGTTTTAACCTGTGGCATCTAATTTTGTATTGTTCTCTGTGCTATATGTTTTACCTTGTCTGTATTCTTAACTTGTAAAGCGCTACGGAAGTTGATGGCGCTATATAAATAAACAATAATAATAATAATCCCCGATCGGGGTGCCCCGGGGGAAAGGACCAAAACCTAGGATAGTCAAAATCATTGGTTTTGGTCCACTCTAAAGAAAGAGAGTGAGCCAATTGGGAAAGCCCTTCACACCCCCTGTCACTCACTGAGACATCAGGGGAACTTCCTGTGATGTCACTAAAATTGACACAGGGCGTGATTGGCGTTTTTCAGCCTGTTCACTCCCCACTTATAAATAACCCCATCCATGCAATGGGGAGAGAGGCGCAAGCCCAGTGCAGAGCAGAGGATCTGTGTCCTTTGTACTGGAGACAGTGGAGCACTGGATGATTACGAGAGAGGAGGAGAGTTCGATTGGCATGAATTCCAAAAAGTTCAGATCAGCCGCGTGCGCAGGTGGGGAGTTTGAGTCACTCCTTCCTCTACTTCCTTCTTTGGATGTTGGCAGATGACACTTTGAACTGGTAGTATCATATTGTATCATATTGTGGTCTCTCTATAAGTTTGTTATAGAGCTATGTGATTCTTTGTATCCATGGTTTGCACTATTTATTGTCCCTGTTTAATTACTTATTGGTTATATTGAACACAATAGGCTCGATTCAGAGACACATTTGTCTGGACTTCTGTAGCTGTCTGTGAAAGTTTTAGTGGGTGTTTGTAATTTTTTTGCTTTTTTTCGTTCATTTTTCATTCGTACGCGCGTTCGGGAGAATGTGTATATGCGCTTTCGATGAACGGAAGCAAATCGGATCATTTCGGTTAGTTCGGATCATTTTCCAAACAAAATCTGATATTTTTCCTTCGTTCAGATAACTTCCGTTGTTGGGATGGGTTTACGTCTGATTCAGAGAGCTGATTTCCGACGGACCACCACCCTATAAATCCGTTTCATTTCCGATCCACTTACGGGACCTTTGAGGGTTTGCTATTGTTGAACATGTTTTGAGGCTATGTGGAGGAGTCTGCGCGCCTTTAGCACCAAGGCATTGCATGTATCAGCATGGCCGAGGCCATAAATTGTATAGCAATGCATACCTGAATCAATACATTTCATGTATGCCTTATAGAAGCATTTAATGCTGACCTTAATTAGTCCTTAGCATGTAAACCTTTATTTTCCCACACATCCATATAATTGCTATATTTTTTTTAGACTTATGTCCTTTGTGAATTATATTTGGATTGTTGAACTTGAATCTTAATTTGTTGTAGGAGTTATTATTTTATATTACATTATTTTATATTTGGTTGCAGGAACCGCAAGATGTGCCACTCGCACAACATACAAGCACTGTTTGGTCCAGCTATGCGATTCCTCAGTGTTCTTGCAGGGCATCCAGGGTCGTCCCATGATGCTTATATATTGTGGAGCTCCGGCTTATTTCGTCAGTTTGAGTCAGGAGAATTATCTGGTGGATGGCTCCTGGGTAAGTTTGCTCACATTCCATCAATCCATTTTCACTGTATGGCAATGAATATAGTTCATGACTCATGTCTTAACCTATGGCTGTTTTTAGCCCTTGATGACATGTTAAACAATATTGTAGCTTAGAATGTGTATTTTATGTTAGTATTTGTAAATTCTTTCAGGGGATTCTGGATATCCACTCCTACCTCCTGATGCCTGTTCTTTGTCTGCAAAATGCGGGCCAAGGGTTCTCTAATCGGGCACTATGCAAAACCCGGGCCGTGGGGGCGAGGGCCCTCTGGCTTTTGAAGTCCAGATTTAGGTGTTTGGACCATACGGGGGGGGGGGGGGGCACTGCAGTATGACCCCAACAAGGTTATACCAATAATTTAATTTACGTTTTTTAACAGGGACCACACGTGCCAGAGTGGCACAACTGAGTGTCAGGGTCCTTCAGTTGGTGGGCGAGATGCAGGAGCTGCGCAACTCGTTAGAGACGACAGATGAAGAATAAAGTTCTGTGGCCTGCCATTGCTATGTATTTTGTTTTTATAGTTGTTAAAATTTGAAATTTTCTAAATGTTTTAAGATTTTATATTTTATGATGGAATAAAAAAAAATGTTTCAGTGTCATTTCATTTCCAAAATACATTAACACAAAACTAATGGGCCCAGAAATATTTAAAGATGAATATTCACATGGCCGAGAAGTGATTTGGGTAAGTTTTAGGGGGCTAAAATGGAAGAAGAACCTAACCGAGAAGTGGTTTGGGTGAGCTTTATGGGTCCAAAAGGGAAGATGGAGGATAGTGCTAAGTGATTTAGCTAAACATTGTAGTAGACGTGAGGGTGGCAAATATGTAGGCGAGCACTTTAATGAGTTAAGTTTGTAGAGCGCAGGCGCAAGATCCTAAGGATTTCCATCTGGACGAATATTTATTGAAAAAGGGAAACAGAGGCCCTTATTTAACAAGGGATAGCGCCAGGTAGCGAATGGTGAGCGAACAGTAATGACGCTCACCGCCACGAGAACGCCGGCTCCCCTCCGCAATCACACATTTATCAAGCCGGTCCTGCTTAGCGACTGACAGAGCGAATCATTCATCATTATTCCAGCCTCACCCCACAGCGCCAGCGAGTGACCTTGAACAGCATCAGGTATGACCTCTCGCTACCTGGCGCTCTCCAATGCAGCAATCTTTAAATATTCATAATTAATTGCTATTCATTTTTTTTTTTTTTTAAATGTCACAAATTCTGTGACCACTTCTGCAATGTTAGATATTTTTTTTAAGGTAAAAAAAAAAAAAAAAAAAATTTGTGCAGAATTGATATTACAGGTCTGATATTAATGTATTCATATTACAAAATGTTTTGAAAAACATGTTTTTTTTTTTTTTTCTAAAAATATGGTTGTTTGGGGGTTAAAAAACTACTTTTAACCCATCGCCGCCAGCGCTCTGGGGTTTAAACAAGCATTTCACAGCACGAAAATTTTTGGAGCGTGATTTGTTAATGAATATGCTGGGAGCCGTTCGCTATGGCCGTTCGCTGTCATGCGCTCCCATACAGTGCGGAACCTGTCAAACAGCGAATCCTAACCCCGTATTCAACATTACCGCACACCGACTGAGTCGCTGTCAACAGCCGAACAACGGCCAAGCACAGCGAATACTAGCGGGCGATGTGAAAATAACGCTACTGTCGCTCATCTGTCGCTACCTGGCGCTATTAATGAATCGGCCTCAGAATCTAACGGGAAACGTAAAGGATTCGTGGGAGGATACGATGGGAAAAGGGCAAAAACGAAAGCCTACGTTGTAACATGAGAAAATGAAACGGAAAAGTCGCGCTGGAAAATGACATCCTCGTATTCGTACTCTGCTGTACGAACGGACGAAAACTTTACAGAAGGATTGCAATGCATGCATAGAATCGCTCGCACACTACGAGAACGGAAACATTTAAAAAAAAAAACAGATCAGCACTAAAACGAAAGTATTTTTTTGTCTCTCTGAATCGAGCCTAATGTGTGACAAAGGGCCTTATTCATGAAGGGATAGCGTCAGGTAGTGCCTGTTAAGCGGCAGGTAGCGGCAGGTAGCACTCTCCCATACATTTCTATGGAAGATCCTTAGAATCCCTTTCCTGATCCCATTTTTTTTTAGGAATTTTTTTTTTAATCAAATAATTCTTTTATTTATCCTGACCCACAAAATGTAATTTTTGAAAAACATTTTTGGGGATATTTATGCATAAATGTATATCCATGTCTGTCACACTTCTCCAACAATGTCATTCCATACTTTTTCGCTTGCTTACTGATGTTAACGTCTTTAAAAATGCACTTTAATCACACAGCGTCCGGCGCTATGGGCTCCAGACACACAATCTAGAACGCCTGCCTTCGCTCAGTGTCAAGTTTTAATGAATATGGTGTGAGTCGCTGAGATTCGGTCGCACTGAGCAGTCGCTGTCGTTCACAGCATGCAGCGCTCTACCATTGTTAAATATGGTATTGGCGCATGTGGCTATAGCACCGAACATTGCTATGGGTACCCTGTTTTAATGTTGCGTTTTATAGCTTAAAGCGGTCCTTCACTCTGAATAAGAGCCTATCTTATATGTTTCCCACACCCTGCACATACAGATTGCCCACATTAATCTGGACCTTCACCCTGAATAAGAGCCTATCTTGTATGTTTCCCACACCCTGTACATACAGATTGCTCACATTAATCCAGACCTTCACCCTGAATAAGAGCCTATCTTGTATGTTTCCCACACCCTGCACATACAGATTGCCCACATTAATCCGGACCTTCACCCTGAATAAGAGCTTATCTTGTATGTTTCCCACACCCTGCAAATAGATTGCTCACATTAAAAATCATCCTACCTGCATCTACTGCATGTTATGAGCCTTTAAACATCCAAGATGGCGGCTTATGGAACATCAGGCAGCCTGCAAACAGGAAGTGCCTTCTGACTGTGCTGCTCTGCATTCTGGGACTGCTGACCTTTTCCTGACCCCAGCTCTGCTCTGGCTGTGCAGCTATAACCCGCCCCCCAGGATGGCGGCGCCGGTATCCTAAAGTCCTTAACAGAGTTGCAGCCCAGTGGGGGAAAGAATAAGAAGAAAGTGACTAAAAACTTAAAATATATTAATTTTAGCTGCTGGGGAATACTTTTCTAAGGGTTTGGGCTTTTCAATAAATCACGGTGAAGGTCCGGTTTAATGTTTGGCGTTTCATTGCGTTGTTAGCTTGCGAGGAGGGTCAAAGGTTTTGCTTTCTCTTTCGTTTTGTGCACTTCTGGTTCTACACCTACGAGGATCCACCATGCGCCCCAGAAGACCTGCAAGACGCCTCCCCAGCTCCTCCTCAGACTCCCGATACCCCCTGCCCCCCCCCTTTTTGTATCTGCAGGTCACAGTAACCATTTAAATATTTCTGGGATTACTTCAATCTTAGAATCAATTTTTTACATTTATTGGGGAAAGAAAATCAAACCTACCTAAGCCAAGGCTTGTTTTTTCCTGCATGTATCTTTTTTTACCACTCTTATCTCTTTTTATTGGATGTATTTGTGGTGCTGAACAGCTGTTACAATTTTTAGCTTTATTTACCCAATCAATACTCCATTGTGTAATGTGCCTCTGAGAATTCTCAGCATCTACCGGAGAAAATGTCTCCAGACATTTCATGGGTCTCTATTTTATTGCACTCTTCTATTAACATGTCTATAAAGCCAGTAAGAAAGAGTGATTTTTTTGTCTAATATTGATCCCTACACTATATACTTGGAATGAGCACAGTCAAATATCTACATCATTTTAAAATGGTGCCAAGATCTTGAGAGGAGATACAGATGTAATGATATAAGATAGTATGTCCTGAGGAAGTGACGCCTGTGACGTCACGCAACGAGTAGACGTTGGGGCGGTGGGCTGTTGGTCGTTTTCTATGTAAGTTTTTATTCTTATTGGAAATTGCATTTCTTGTGTTCTTCCCGGCTGGCCTTCACTGGTTATGGGCAGGCTGATTCATTAGCGCCAGGTAGCGACAGATGAGCGACAGTAGCGTTATTTTCACAGCGCCCGCTAGTATTCGCTGTGCTTGGCCGTTGTTCGGCTGTTGACAGCGACTCAGTCGGTGTGCGGTAATGTTGAATACGGGGTTAGGATTCGCTGTTTGACAGGTTCCGCGCTGTATGGGAGAGCATGACAGCGAACGGCCATAGCGAACGGCTCCCAGCATATTCATTAACAAATCACGCTCCAAAAATTCTCGCGCTGTGAAATGCTTGTTTAAACCCCAGAGCGCTGGCGGCGATGGGTTAAAAGTAGTTTTTTAACCCCCAAACAACCATATTTTTAGAAAAAAAAAAAAAAACATGTTTTTCAAAACATTTTGTAATATGAATACATTAATATCAGACCTGTAATATCAATTCTGCACACATTTTTTTTTTTTTTTTTTTAGCTTAAAAAAAATATTTAACATTGCAGAAGTGGTCACAGAATTTTTGACATAAAAAAAAAAAAAAATAATAATAATAGCAATTAATTATGAATATTTAAAGATTGTTCCATTGAAATGCATTGGAGAGTGCCAGGTAGCGAGAGGTCATACCCGTCGCTGTTCAAAGTCGCTCGTTGGCGCTGTGGGGTGATGCTGGAATAACGATGAATGATTCGCTATCTGGCGCTCTGTCAGTCGCTAAGCAGGATCGGCTTGATAAATGTGTGATTGCGGAGGGGAGCCGGCGTTCTCGTGGCGGTGAGCGTCATTACCGTTCGCTCAACCATTCGCTACCTGGCGCTATCCCTTGTTAAATAAGGGCCTTAGTATGTATATAGATTTGTTTAGGTTAGTGGGTAATGTATGGTAACACTTGCACTTTAAGTAGGTATGTAATATTGGGACACCTTGGCTCCCATACAATAGGGAGTTTTATAAGCACTATAGCACTTTGATTCACACCAGCCAGGCAATATAATTTATATATATCTGTAGTATAGATCAATATTTTATGAATTATCACTGTACCACCCACCAGTCCCCCCCCCCCCAATTTTTGTCTTTTTTCCTTCCTTTTATTGACTATGTAATGTCTTTTGTGTTTTTTAATGTGTCTTGAGTGTGTATAATTTTCTATTTTTGTAAATAAATATTGAATTTCATAATATACTTAGCAGTGGTGCCATATATTGTAGTGGGGGTTTTGGAAGGTGTGGGACCCTCAGTGTGTTTGTATAATCTTGATTTGGCCCCTTTGTGCACACTGCATGTTAATATAAAAATATATAGCTCGGTGCGGTCTCAAATTTCCTGTCTTTAGTATTATGATATAAGATAGGACATCTACAAAATATGTGCAACCCACTGCCATAAGGGGTAAGAACTTTATTTCTGGGCAGGTAAAGAAGGTAGTAGTGCTTCGTAGCCGCAGGCAGCGTCTGGTGATCGCTGGGCGCTGTACGCAAAACCACATTTATGAAAGTGAATCTGGTGAGCGACTCTAACGGCGCCATGTAGCGTCCGATGTATTATTACAGGCGGTTCAGTGTATAGCGCCGGCGCTCTAGCTTCCAGAGCGCCAGGTATTACCTTTCGCTCAGTGTCGCTCTCATTTCAATGGCCGTTCATTTGCTTGTGTTTAAACAGTGTGTTCGACATTTTTTTTTTGTTTTTTTTGCTCAAATCATTGTGTGACCTCTCCTGGCTGCAAACAAACATTTTTAGAATGTCTGGCACTAAAGTGCCTTATTGTCACAGTGGTAAAACAATGTCATTTCATGTGTTTTCACTTTGTTACAGGTGGATATGTGTTCAAAATCAGATTTTAATCACACAGCGGCGCTCTATGCTACAGCATCCAGATTTTGAGCGCCGATGCTGTGTGTGTGTGTCCTTTTTTGATAAGTATGGTGTGGAGCGTTGAGAGTCGGTCGCACTGAGCTGGCGCTACCTTTCACTCCCTGCAGTGCTGTACATCACATTCTTTAATGCGAGCCAGGTTACTACAGCGACTGTGGCGCTCTGTTACAGCGCCCGATACCCGCTATCAGCGTCTACTAGCGGTCGCTCTAAGTGCCGCTATACAGACGCTCATCTGCCGATACCTGGCGTTAGTAATGAATCAGCCTCCACATCCCAATATAACTGGCCTGGGATTGCCTAGAAATCTTACAAGAGGTAGGGAGATCTCCACCTGGGGGTATATAATGGAGGGCGAGAGAGATCAAGACTACAAAAAGCACATGCTGCGCCACATAAATTAAGTACTCTGGCTAACTGTCAGTAGGTGAGAGCCCAGGAATCGGGAACAATTAGTTTGATAATAGTGATAATAGTGCAATAGTGGCCATTGTGGGCGGGCGGAAGCGCGAGTGGAGCCAGGGGATGGGGCTCTGTTTCTCTCGGCCAAGATGGTGGCAACCAGAAGCGCCGAAGGAGCGTCATGGCGTCTGACTAAGGGCTTTTTTGATTTGTAACTCCCGCATCCTGCCTCAGCACCAGCGTAGTGTGGCAGGGAGGGGGAATCATTAGATGACTGAAATTCCCGATCGGGGGTACCCCACTGTGTGAAACCCCCAGGTCACCTGAACAAACTCACCAAATCCCGGTCCTGCGACGCATGCGCGGCTGCTCGTCCAATCAGCGCGCTCGGATCCGCTCAAGCCCCTTCGTCCAGGAGCTCGTCTTATACGTATCGTGGATCGGATCGTGGATCCGAGCTTGCTGTCGGCCACATCTCCCGCTACCCTCTAAAAGGCAGCGCGTCTGCGCCGGCCATTCACAAATGCCTGGTGCCGGCACGCACCCTGCTAAAGGGATAGAGTGGATGCGCCCGCTGATGTTGGACCACGAACGAAGGTGAGTTTTCAGGCGACCTGGGGGTTTTCACACAGGGGGAGCGAGTATGCCTGCCCTGGAGTCTCATAGACCCCAAGGTGGGTTTTGGTCCTCTTTAAAATGTACCTGTAACAGACTTTCTATCCTGCACCGGTCAGTCATTGCGGCCTCCATCAAGACAGAATCCTGTGCCTTAGCTTGCCCTGATTTTCGCCTCAGAATTTTCCATTGAAATGCTATTGCTTTCTGCTTTGTCAGTTTTTAGCGCTTTCGGAGGTGAAAACTGCTAACTAATAAATGTGCAATAAATATTGCATTTCATGGAAATGTTCTCCATACTGAGAACCTAACTTGTGGCCCATGTAGACCAAAGGTTATCCTGTAATGAATATTTTAGGCTTGCTCTAGGTAGGTAACTGGCATCTTCAATAAGAATTACTTGCTTAAATCAATAACTGCTCATAGATTATTCAGTTAGCACAACAATCCAACACATTCTGCATTACAAGACTAAAACTTCAAGAGAAAGAAAACTTCCAAAAAGAAGTTTAGTGCATTACACTAGAAAACTGCAATGGATGTTCAGTCCACAGATAAGGATGGCTATTGTTCACTCTATCAAATTTGGCCATTAATAATAATAATAATAATAATAATAATTTATTTATATAGCACCAACATATTCCACAACCCTTATATTTATATAATTAGCCAAATTAGTTACATTTTTACAACAAAGTGAAAAAAGTTCAACTTCTGATACGTGTTCTAAGTGATTATGTTGTGAATAAAACATGGTTACATAAGATTTTCAAATGATTGCATTATTGTTTTCTTTTACATGTTCAGCTTCATGTGTGGTGGCTATCACCATCTCCAGTCACCAAAGAGTGGTTAAACCGGACCTTCACCCTGAATAGTCTATCTTTTATGTTTCCCACACCCTGGACATACAGATTGCCCACATTAAAAATCATCCTACCTGCATCTACTGCGTTTTCTGAGCCTTTAAACATCCAAGATGGCGGCACATGGAGTCTCAGCCTACAAACAGGAAGTGTCTTCTGATGGTGCCGCTCTGTATTCTGGGATTGCTGTCCTTTTGCTGACCCAGCTCTGCTCTGTCTGTGCAAAGCACAGCTATAACCCCGTCCCCTGTACTTTTGCCCTGCTCTCCTCAGTATGAGATGCTTCTGAGGCAAGATGGCGGCGCCCGTATCCTAGAATGCTGAGCAGATTGGCAGCTCAGCGGGGAGAGAATAAAAAGAAAGTGACTAAAAATGTAAAATACATTAATCTTAGATGCTGGGGAATAGTTATTTAAAGCGGACCTTCACCCTGAATAAAAGTCTATCTTATATGTTACCCCCACCCTGTACATACAGATTGCCCACATTAAAAATAATCCTACTGCATTTTCTGAGCCTTTAAACATTCAAGATGGCGGCACATGGAGTCTGCCCACCAGCATCTGCAGTGACACGGAAAAAAGGTTCCCCCTTCTCTTTCATTGGTGTCCCGCCAGGCAAATGCCGGCCTGCCAGAGCAGGGAGCCTTTTATACCTCAGAGGAGGAGGCTCTCTGGAATGGCCCATTTGACTAATGGGCAGGCTGATTCATCACTAACGCCAGGTAGCGACAGATGAGCGTCTGTAGCAGGCATTTTCAGAGCGTCCGCTAGTAGTTACTGTGCTTGGCCGTGGGTCGCTAGTTTTTAGCGACGGGGAGGCTGATTTATTAATAGCGCCAAGTAGCGACAGTTGAGCGACTGTAGCGGTATTTTCACAGCGCCCGCTAGTAGTCGCTGTGCTTGGCCGTTGTTCGGTTGTTGATAGCGACTCAGTCGGTGTGCAGTAATGTTGAATACAAGGTGATGATTCGCTATTTGACAGGTTCCGTGCTATATGGGAGCGCATGATAGCGAATGGCCATAGCGAACGGCTCCCACCATATTCATTAACAAATCACGCTCAAAAAATTCTCGCGCTGTGAAATGCTTGTTTAAACCCCAGAGCGCTGGCGGCGATGGGTTAAAAGTAGTTTTTTAACCCCCAAACAATCATATTTTTTGAAACAAAAAAAACAAGTTTTTAAAAACATTTAGTAATATGAATACATTAATATCAGACCTGTAATATCAATTCTGCACAATTTTTTTTTTTTTTACCAAAAAAAAATCTAACATTGCAGAAGTGGTCACAGAATTTTTGACATTTAAAAAAAAAAAAAAAAAAAAACATTATTAACAATTAATTATGAATATTTAAAGATTGCTCCATTGAAATGCATTGGAGAGCGCCAGGTAGCGAGAGGTCATACCTGTCAAGGTCGCTCACTGGCGCTGTGGGGTGAGGCTGGAGTAATGATGAATGAGTCGCTATCTGGCGCTCTCTCAGTCGCTAAGCAGGATCGGCTTGATAAATGTGTGATTGTGGTGGGGAGCCGGCGTTCTCGTGGCGGTGACCGTCATTACCGTTCGCTCACCAGTCGCTACCTGGCGCTATCCCTTGGTAAATAAGGGCCTAAGTCGCTGTGCAGTAATGATGAATACATTGTGAGGAGTCGCTATTTGACTAGTACAGCGCTGTATGGGAGCACGTTAGCGACTGGTCAGTGCGACCGACTTACAACATATTCATTATAAAAACATCCTAACAAAACTCTGGCGCTGAAAAATGCTTCTCTGAAGCCCAGAGCGCCAGAGGCGGTGTGTTTAAAGTCTGTTTTTCAGCATCTATCCACCAGTAACAAAGCGACAACATATGGAATTACATTGTAATAACATTGTAACATGAACACTTTAATGCCAGACCTGTAATGTCATTTCTGCAGAAATATATAAAAAATGAAAAATTTGTGAAAAAACTGCATTTTCTATGCCAGAAGAGGTCACAACATTATGAGATTTTTTTCCCCAAAAAAAACAACATAAACCCTGTTTAAAGAGGAGGAAAGGATCGTCCATTGAAATGTATGGGAGAGCGACAGGTAGCGAGAGGTCATACCTGGTGCTGTGCAAGACTGAACGCCGGTGCTGTTCGCTGAGGCTGTGAAAATGATGAATCAGATGCTACATGGCGCTATCCCAGTCACTAAACAGATTCTGCTTGATAAATGTGTAATTGCGTGCCGTGTCCGGCGTTCACCAGTCGCTACCTGACGCTACCTGTCATTAACCAGCCACTACCTGACGCTATCCCTTCTTAAATAAGGGCCTAAATCACTGGAAGGAAGTGACATGAAGGGACAAGTCATTATCCTGAGTTACACAGGATGGAGTTGGAATGTTTGCCCGATCTCTCCATACATTGTGCAGATGGCAAACCACGTGCTGGCATCTCAGTTCTGTCCAGTGCAACCATGGCTCTGATCCTCGGTGCTCCCTGGAGAGATAGCGCCAACACTGTGTACCGCGGCTAGACTGGGGGGTGCTTGCATTGGGTCCCCATCTGCCACATGCCCAGTAGAGACTGCCACCCCCCAGCCTTTATAGTATGTACACACAGAGGAGTAGCTAGGCTTTCTGGCACCCGGAACAAAGATTTCAAATGGCACCCCCCCACCTGTGCTCAGGCCCCCTTTGGCGCCCCCTGACTTGGTGCCCCCCTGCGCCTCTCTAGCTACGCCCCTGTGTACACCTCTGGTTGCATTAAGAAAATCAGCAAATAACTTGACAGACAAATGATCCAAATGATTTGTCCCACAACCTATTTATAACCCGGCGCATAACTATAACTTGAGCGCATCCCCTACGGTTAGGGAAATGGTACTTTCACCACCGACATAGGAAGGATTCTTCTCTGTAAGAGCAGGGAGACTATAGAACTCACTGCCGGAGGAGGTAGTTATAAAAGATACAATAAAAACTTTCTTTAAAGATAAAAAAAAAAAATACAATAAAAGGCTGGATGCCTTCCTGGCATGTAATAACATTTCCAGCTATGGCTACTAGATCACTAATAAACAGGCTGAACTGGATGGACTAAAGTGTTTATTCAGCCTTACATACTATGGGGGTTATTTAAGAATGGATAGCACCAGGTAGCACCTCGTAGCGGCAGGCAGCGTCTGGTGAACGCCGGGCGCTGTACGCAAAACCACATTTATGAAAGCGAATCTGGTGAGCGCCTCTAACAGTGCCATGTAGCGTCACATGTATTATTACAGGTGGCTCAGTGTATAGTGCCGGCGCTCTAGCTTCCAGAGCGCTAGGTAATACCTTTCGCTTAGGCCCTTATTTAACAAGGGATAGCGCCAGGTAGCGAATGGTGAGCGAACGGTAATGACGCTCCTCGCCACGAGAACGCCAGCTCCCCTCCGCAATCACACATTTATCAAGCCGATCCTGCTTAGCGACTGACAGAGCGCCAGATAGCGAATCATTTATCATTATTCCAGCCTCACCCCACAGCGCCAGCGAGCGACCTTGAACAGCGACAGGTATGACCTCTCGCTACCTGGCGCTCTCCAATGCATTTCAATGGAGCAATCTTTAAATATTCATAATTAATTGCTATTAATTTTTTTTTTTTTTTTTTTTAATGTCAAAAATTCTGTGACCACTTCTGCAATGTTAGTTTTTTTTTTTTTAAGGTAAAAAAAAAAAAAAAAAATTAGTGCAGAATTGATATTACAGGTCTGATATTAATGTATTCATATTACAAAATGTTTTGAAAAACATGTTTTTTTTTTTTCTTCTAAAAATATGGTGGTTTGGGGGTTAAAAAACTACTTTTAACCCATCGCCGCCAGCGCTCTGGGGTTTAAACAAGCATTTCACAGCGCGAGAATTTTTTGAGTGTGATTTGTTAATGAATATGCTGGGAGCCGTTCTCTACGGCCGTTCGCTGTCATGCGCTCCCATACAGCGCAGAACCTGTCAAACAGCGACTTCTAACCCCGTATTCAACATTACCGCACACCAACTGAGTCGCTGTCAACAGCCGAACAACGGCCAAGCACAGCAAATACTAGCCGGCGCTGTGAAAATAACGCTACTGACGCTCATCTGTCGCTACCTGGCGCTATTAATGAATCGGCCTCTTAGTGTCGCTCTTCCATACATTTCAATGGCCGTTCATTTGCTTGTGTTTAAACAGCGTGTTTGACAATTTTTTTATTTTTTTTTGCTCCAATCATTGTGTGGCCTCTCCTGGCTGCAAACAAACACTTTTAGAAACTTTTTGGACTTTTTATAATTTTATGCAGAATTGTCATTACAGGTCTGGCACCAAAGTGTTAATGTTACAACAATGTCATTCTCTGTGTTTTCGCTCTGTTACTGGTGGATAGGTGTTCAAAAACAGACTTTAGTCACACAGCGCCTGGCGCTCTATGCTATAGCGACCAGATTTAGAGTGCCAACGCTGTGTGTGTGTCCTTTTTTGAGAAGCATGGTGTGGAGCGCCGAGAGTCAGTCGCACTGAGCTGGCGCTCCCTGCAGCGCTGTACTGGTGTTAGAGCGCCCAACATACATCACATTCATCAATGCCAGCCAGGTTACTACAGCGACTGAGGTGCTCTGTTACAGCGCCCGATATACAGTCGCTCATCTGCCAATACCTGCCGTTAGTAGTAAATCAGCCTCCACGTATCCCTAGAAGAGAATTTCTATTTTATTATGAAGGTGGACAGGTCCTCAGCTCCATAAATAACTCAACAGTGATAAATGTTTTTTAAATTAAACTGAGCGTCAGGCTGGAAAAAAAGGGCTGAAAATAAGAAATATTTACTCACTACGATGGGTAAATAAGAAATGTACAAGTGGGGATGAGCATGTTTTTCCTTCGAGTTGTATACCATCATCCTGTCATTGCAATCTAAATATTTAAATAGATCTTGGAACATGTGTGTTCTCACTGAGCATGGAAAACCATCAAAGCTCTACCTGCCATGGGAAGAGCTCAGTGGAGAATATCTGATAAACGAGAAGCGCTCCAGCAGCTCCACGAGCAATAAACACTTGTATTATTAGAGCTAAATGAGGATGACCTGAAATGTACTGGATGATTTCACTGGAGGGCCATAAAAATCATCTGTATTTCCATCATGTATCTTATAGTGTCAGTCCATCCACCCATTACTCCACCTTTCTGCACAGCAGTGGAAACAAACAGGCTGATTCATTACTAGCACCAGCTATCGGCAGATGAGCGTCTGTATAAAGTAGACGCTATTGGGCGCTGTAACGAGGAGGCCGATTCATTAATTGTGGCAGGTAGCGACAGTTGAGCGACTGTAGCGGCATTTTCAGAGCGCCCGCTAGTAGTCGCTGTGCTTGGCCGTTGTTCGGTTGTTGATAGCGGTGAGGAGTCGCTATTTGACAGGTTCCGCACTGTATGGGAGCGCATGATAGCGACTGGCCCTAGCGACCGGCTCCCACCATATTCATTAAAAAATCAAGCTCAGAAAATTCTCGCGCTGTAAAATGCTTGTTTAAACCCCAGAGCGCTGGAGGCGATGGGTTAAAAGTAGTTTTTTAACCCCCAAACAACCATATTTTTGGAAACCCAAAAAAACATGTTTTTTAAATAATTTTGTAATATGAATACATTAATATCAGACCTGTAATATCAATCTGTACAATTTCTTTTTATTTACCTTAAAAATCTAAAATGGCAGAAGTGGTCACAGAATTTTTCACATTTAAAAAAAAAAAAAATAAAAAAATAAAAAATTCATAACAATTAATTATGAATATTTAAAGATTGTTCCATTAAAATGCATTGGAGAGCGCCAGGTAGCGAGAGGTTATACCTGTCGCTGTTCAAGGTCGGACGCTGGCGCTGTGGGCTGAGGCTGGAATAATGATGAATGAGTCGCTATATGGCGCTATCTCAGTCGCTAAGCAGGATTGGCTTGATAAATGTGTGATTGTGGTGGGGAGCCGGCGTTCTCGTGGCGGGGTCCGTCATTACCGGCCACTCACCAGTCGCTACCTGTCGCTATTCCTTCATAAATAAGGGCCATAGCTCCTCAGTTGGTATAGTAACCTAGCCGGCATTGATGAATGAGATGTATGTTGGGCGCTCTAACACCAGTACAGCGTTGCAGAGAGCGAAAGGTAGTGCCAGCTGAGTGCGACCGACTCTCAGCGACTCACACCATATTAAAAAAAAAAAAACACACACACAGCGTCGGAGCTCTGTCTCTGGTCGCTGTAGCATAGAGCGGCAGACGCTGTGTGAATAAAGTTTTTAAACAGATATCCACCAGTAACAATGCGAAAACACATGGAATGACATTGTTGTAACATTGTAACATAAAGACTTTAATGCCAGACCTGTAATGACAATTCTGCATAAAAATATAAAAAAAATCAATGACTTTTCTAGGCCAGGAGAGGTCACACAATTATTTGAGAGCAAAAAAATAAAAATAAAAACATAAAACCCTGTTTAAACAGAAGAAAAGGAACGTCCATCGAAATGTATGGGAGGGCGACAGGCAGCGACAGGTAATACCTGGCTAGAGCGCCAGCACTATACACTGAGCCTCCTGTAATGATGAATCGGATGCTACATGGCACTGTTAAGAGTCGCTCACCAGTTTCGCTTTCATAAATGTGGTATTGCGCACAGCGCCCAGCTTTTACCAGACGCTGCCTGCTATAACTTGATGAATTAACCCCTAAGTTTTAATCTTAGCGCCTGGGAAGCTCTGGGACAACCTTTCTTAGCTTGTAGAATACCCCCATAACAAGGTAAGTTGGGCAGATCTTCCCATCCCCAAAATCAAGCAGCATGCAGAATTTCCTTCTCCATATAACAGGCAGTGTGGCAAATCCCCCCCAAGCCCCGACCGCCGCTGAGTCAGTTCATTGAAAAAAAAACTTCATACCTGCACCGCGTTTCGAAAGCTGCCACTCTCTGCAGCCAGCGCGCCCGATGTATCAGTTACATGGGCGGGCCACTCTTGCATAAATCAGTGAATTGGGATTTTGCCTTTTCCCAATAAGATGCATGGTCATCCCCCCCCCCCCCCCCCCCCCCAGCTTTTGAGGAAAAATAAGGGCGTCTTATAGGGCGAAAATATGGTACATTGAAAAGTTAAATATTCAGGTATATAAATATTCAGGTCAGGGGCAGGCTGACCATAGGGCATACCGGGCAAAATCCTGGTAGGCCGACAGCAGAGAAGGCCGCAACCCCAGTGAATTACATGATGTGGGAGGGTGGGTGGCGGCCAGTCTGCCAATCGCTGCAGTTCCCCGGCCGCCACACACACACACACTTACCAGCACTTCCTGGATGTTGCGTGCTTGTCAGTGGGCGTCTATGAGCGGCATCCATCGTTTTTATTGGACGCCGGCCATATGGGGCCCACCGGCCAGCACTCAACAACCAGGAGGTGTGTGTACGAGCATGTGTGTACGAGCGGCGGAGGCGGAAATAACAGTGAACGTCAGACCGGCCCTATGACCAGCGGTAAGCATATGCATGAATGTGTGGGTGAGCCACGGCGAGGGGGGGGGGGGGGGAGTGGTGCTCACTGGTTGTAAAGAGCAATTCCCACACTGTCTGTATTGAGGGATACCCCCACTGTCTGTATTGAGGGATACCCCCACTGGCTGTACTGAAGGATGCCCCTACTCCCTGTACTGAGGGATACCCCCACTGGCTGTTTTGAGGGGTACTCCCACTGGCTGTACTGAGGGATACCCCCACTGGCTGTCCTGAGGGATACCCCCACTGTCTGTATTGAGGGATACCCCCACTGGCTGTACTGAAGGATGCCCCTACTGGCTGTACTGAAGGATACCCCCACTGGCTGTACTGAAGGATGCCCCTACCCCCACTGGCTGTTTTGAGGGGTACTCCCACTGGCTGTACTGAGGGATACCCCCACTGGCTGTCCTGAGGGATACCCCCACTGTCTGTATTGAGGGATACCCCCACTGGCTGTACTGAAGGATGCCCCTACTGGCTGTACTGAAGGATACCCCCACTGGCTGTACTGAAGGATGCCCCTACTGGCTGTACTGAGGGATACCCCCACTGGCTGTAAAGAGCGATTCCCACACTGGCTGTACTGAGGGATACCTCCACTGGCTGTATTGAGGGATACCCCAACTGGCTGTACTGAAGGATGCCCCTACTGGCTGTACTGAGGGATACCCCCACTGGCTGTTTTGAGGGATACCCCCACTGGCTGTAAAGAGCGATTCCCACACTGGCTGTACTGAGGGATACCTCCACTGTCTGTATTGAGGGATACCCCTACTGGCTGTACTGAAGGATGCCCCTACTGGCTGTACTGAGGGATACCCCCACTGGCTGTACTGAGGGATACCTCCACTGGCTGTATTGAGGGATACCCCCACTGGCTGTACTGAAGGATGCCCCTACTGGCTGTACTGAGGGATACCCCCACTGGCTGTTTTGAGGGATACCCCCACTGGCTGTAAAGAGCGATTCCCACACTGGCTGTACTGAGGGATACCTCCACTGTCTGTATTGAGGGATACCCCTACTGGCTGTACTGAAGGATGCCCCTACTGGCTGTACTGAGGGATACCCCCACTGGCTGTACTGAGGGATACCCCCACTGGCTGTACTGAGGGATACCCCCACTGGCTGTACTGAAGGATGCCCCTACTGGCTGTACTGAGGGATACCCCCACTGGCTGTACTGAAGGATGCCCCTACTGGCTGTACTGAGGGATACCCCCACTGGCTGTACTGAAGGATGCCCCTACTGGCTGTACTGAGGGATACCCCCACAGGCTGTTTTGAGGGATACCCCCACTGGCTGTACTGAAGGATGCCCTTACTGGCTGTACTGAGGGATACCCACACTGGCTGTCCTGAGGGATACCCCCACTGTCTGTATTGAGGGATACCCCCACTGTCTGTATTGAGGGATACCCCCACTGGCTGTACTGAAGGATGCCCCTACTGGCTGCACTGAGGGATACCCCCACTGGCTTTACTGAAGGATGCCCTTACTGGCTGTACTGAAGGATACCCCCACTGGCTGTCCTGAGGGATACCCCCACTGTCTGTATTGAGGGATACCCCCACTGGCTGTACTGAAGGATGCCCCTACTGGCTGTACTGAAGGATGCCCCCACTGGCTGTACTGAAGGATGCCCCTACTGGCTGTACTGAAGGATACCCCCACTGGCTGTACTGAAGGATGCCCCTACTGGCTGTTTTGAAGGATACCCCCACTGGCTGTACTGAAGGATGCCCCTACTGGCTGTACTGAGGGATACCCCCACTGGCTGTAAAGAGCGATTCCCACACTGGCTGTACTGAGGGATACCTCCACTGGCTGTATTGAGGGATACCCCCACTGGCTGTACTGAAGGATGCCCCTACTGGCTGTACTGAGGGATACCCCCACTGGCTGTTTTGAGGGATACCCCCACAGGCTGTTTTGAGGGATACCCCCACTGGCTGTACTGAAGGATACCCTTACTGGCTGTACTGAGGGATACCCACACTGGCTGTCCTGAGGGATACCCCCACTGTCTGTATTGAGGGATACCCCCACTGTCTGTATTGAGGGATACCCCCACTGGCTGTACTGAAGGATGCCCCTACTGGCTGCACTGAGGGATACCCCCACTGGCTTTACTGAAGGATGCCCTTACTGGCTGTACTGAGGGATACCCCCACTGGCTGTACTGAGGGATACCCCCACTGGCTGTACTGAGGGATACCCCCACTGGCTGTACTGAAGGATGCCCCTACTGGCTGTGCTGAGGGATACCCCCACTGGCTGTACTGAAGGATGCCCCTACTGGCTGTACTGAGGGATACCCCCACTGGCTGTTTTGAGGGATACCCCCACTGGCTGTACTGAAGGATACCCTTACTGGCTGTACTGAGGGATACCCACACTGGCTGTCCTGAGGGATACCCCCACTGTCTGTATTGAGGGATACCCCCACTGTCTGTATTGAGGGATACCCCCACTGGCTGTACTGAAGGATGCCCCTACTGGCTGCACTGAGGGATACCCCCACTGGCTTTACTGAAGGATGCCCTTACTGGCTGTACTGAGGGATACCCCCACTGGCTGTACTGAGGGATACCCCCACTGGCTGTACTGAGGGATACCCCCACTGGCTGTACTGAAGGATGCCCCTACTGGCTGTGCTGAGGGATACCCCCACTGGCTGTACTGAGGGATACCCCCACTGGCTGTACTGAGGGATGCCCCCACTGGCTGTACTGAGGGATACCTCCGCTGGCTGTAAAGAGCCATGCCCCCACTGACTGTAGTGGGAGATGCCGCAACATGCCTCTGTGGGATGCCCCTCACTCGCTGTAATGAGGGATGCTACTTACTGGCTGTAATGAGGAATGCCCTTCACTGGCTGTAATGGGAGATGCTGCAACATGCCTCGGTGGGATGCCCCTCAATCGCTGTAATGAGGGATGCCCTCACTGCTTGTAATGGGGTGATTCTGCGCACTGACTGATCTGAGCACACCATATGGTCCAGAATATTTTCTTGCTAATTTTTGCCCTCTAAACCCTGGATGTGTGTTATGGAACGAGAAATAAGGTGTATATATAATGTGCAGCCCTTCTTTCAACCCAATACTTTACCCAGGGCTAGGTCCCCTTGGGACATTTTAGGGCTTAGAACTATGACCACGCCTTCTAATACTATAAAAATATATGCTTATATTAAATATGTTTAAAATACTCATTACATTGAAATGACATCATTTACATCCATATGTTTGAACACATTCTTATCATATCACGTCTGTACTCCTTGCGGAACCTTTCATGCATCTATATTCCAACATTTCCTCTCTGGGCATGCATCTACATTCCAATATTCCCTCTATGGGCATGGGCAGACATGTAACATGTTTCGCCTAGTTTGGCTTTCTCAATGCCCTATACATACCCTGTTTCCCCGAAAATAAGACATCCTCCGAAAATAAGGCCTAGTGCCTGCTTTCGGAGGATATCGTTATATAAGTCATCCCCCGAAAATTGTATTGTAACCACTAGGGGGCGTAATGACGGGGCACGTAAGGGGGGAGCTCCAGGGAGGTGGAGGAGACGCACGCTGTGCCATATTTCCGGGGAAAAATTAATCTAAGACAGTGTCTTATTTTCGGGGCAGACAGACAAACGTTTCATATTAGTAAATTAGTATGTTAGTTTACAGCAATATATTGTAGATGATGAGGTAAGATTAAATACCTTGTTATGATATTTCATCATGTGGCCTCTCATTCATGTACATCATGCAATTTCCCCTAGGAGAAATGATTTAGATTATTCATTTAGTGTTTAGTATTGATTATTTCATACATTTTCTTCATTCATCATTTTGTGGCCATATTGACATTGCCATCCTAAAATACCTGTTGGTGATGGTCTCCCCTTTAAAAGATTGTCCAGCTGGTCCCTAATTGGGGCATCTTTGGAGGTATCACGGGGAACCTATGAAGTAATCTGAAATAGACAGGGTCGCATTCATTAATGCCCATTACTTACATATCCCTGCTATATTACTGTAACATATGAAGTCAGAGTACTTGAAAAGATTGCCATACCTTTAATATCTATGCTGCATTGGGCAGCCGCGGCGGCGGGTGACAGTCCACAGAGCGGCGCCCATGCGCGGCCCCCAAGCACGCTGTCCTGTCCGGGCTCTCCCGCGTCTCGCGGTCGCAACTATGTCCCACACGAAAGGATACTCGCCCACCTCTGCACCAGCTATGCTTCTTATGCGCTCCAGCACCTGCTGCGCATATGCCTCAACTTCCGGCTTCCGCCGGATATGACGCATCGCGTCGCTGGTCTGGCTCAGTGGTCTACAATGGCGGCGCCATTTTGTTGGCGATCCGCCATTTTGTTGGAGACTCGCCTCCATATCTAACACCTTGATAATCCACAGTGTGTAAAAAGGAAAACTATTGAATCTGAATGGCCAACCGTTATTTCTGTATAGTCGCTCTGTTACAGCGCCCAATACCTGCACATGAGCGTCTAGTAGCGCTATACAGACGCTCTACAGATGCTCATCTGCCGATACCTGGCGTTAGTAATGAATCAGCTTCCACGTCTGTCAGAGACATTGGCCTTGATTCATCAAGAGAAATTCTCATGGTAGTAAAAAATTCATTTCATGAGAAAAAAAGCCTGAGAATGTCAGTTACGGAAACAATGAAAGTCAATGGCACTTTTTTACTCCTTTTTACGTTGTATTGACTTTCATTGTTTTCCTAGTGATTCATCAACAATGACATTCTCAGTTATGTCAGTTGAATCCAGGCATAGCGTCGGAGCTCTAGCTTCCAGAGCGCAAGGTCTTACCTGACGCTACCTGTCGCTCTCCCATACATTTCAATGGACGTTCCTTTTCTTCTGCTTAAACAGGGTTTTTTTATTTTTATTTTTATCTCAAATAATTGTGTGACCTTTCCTGGCCTAGAAAGAGTCATTTTTGAAAACTTAAGATTTTTTATATTTTTATGCAGAATTGTCATTACAGGTCTGGCACTAAAGTGTTAATGCCACAATGTTACAACAATGTCATTCCATGTGTTTTCGCTTTGTTACAGGTGGATATGTGTTCAAAAACAGGCTTTAATCACTCAGCGCCTCGCGCTCTATGCTACAGCGCCCAGATCCAGAGCACTGACGCTGTGTGTGTGTCTTTTTGGTATGGTGTGAGTCGCTGAGAGTCAGTCGCACTGAGCTGGTGCTACCTCTCACTCCCTGCAGCGCTGTACTGGTGTTACAGCACCCAAGATACTTCATATTCATTAATGCTGGCCAGGTTACTACAGCGACTGAGACGCTCTGTTACAGCGCCCAATACCTGCACATGAGCGTCTAGTAGCGCTATACAGACGCTCTACAAACGCTCATCTGCCGATACCTGGCGTTAGTAATGAATCAGCTTCCACGTCTGTCAGAGACACTGGCCTTGATTCATCAAGAGAAAAAAATTCTCATGGTAGTAAAAAATTTATTTCATGAGAAAAAAAGTCAGTTACGGAAAACAATGAAAGTCAATGGCACTTTTTTACTCCTGAGAAAAGTAGCGAACTTTTTTACTCCTTTTTACGTTGTATTGACTTTCATTGTTTTCCTAACTAGTGATTCATCAACAATGACATTCTCATGAATTTTTTACTATCATGAGAATTTTTTTAACTCTTGATGAATCAAGGCCATAGAGGCCATCTCAGGAAAGAGAGTCCAAATGATATTCACCATACAGAAGATGCTGCGAGTCTGGGCTTCACAATGCTAACAAATGCTCAGAAATTCTGCTGTTACCATGGCGATAAGAATATCACTGCGGGCTGCACTGTCAAGTAAGAGTTTCCCTTCTGCAAAGTCAGCAGCTCAAGGAACAACGCGCTCATATATTTATTGTCAAGCGCCTTATAATCACATCATTATCCAGAAGAGGAACAAAGCTACATGGATTTTTTACCTCAAAAGATTTATCCCTTTCCAGCTAAAATGTCTCTTTCAAGTAATACCTCAGCAATAGTATACCTAGTAATGGGGAGGCTGATTCAATACTAACGCCAGGTATCGGCAAATGAGCGTCTGTATAGCGGCGCTTAGAGCGACCGCTAGTGGATGTAAGAGGGTATTGGGCGCTGTAACAGAGCGACTCAGTCGCAGTAGTAACCTGCCAGGCATTGAGGAATGTGATGTGTGTTGGGCGCTCTAACACCAGTACAGCACTGCAGGGAGCGAAAGGTAGCGACAGCTCAGTGCGACTGACTCTGAGCAACATCATATTCACTCACACAGCGTTGGCGCTCTAAATCTGGTCGCTGTAGCATAGAGCGCCAGACGCTGTGTGATTAAAGTCTGTTTTTGAACACATGTCCGCCAGTAACAAAGCGAAAACACATGGAATGACATTGTTATAACACTGTGACATTAACACTTTAGTGCCAGACCTGTAATGACAATTCTGCATAAAAATATTAAAAAATCAAGAAAGTTTTCATAAATGACTTTTTCTAGGCCAGGAGAGGTCACACAATTATTTGAGGAAAAAAAAAAAAAAGAAGAAAAGGAACGTCCGTTGAAATGTATGGGAGAGAGACAGGTAATACCTAGCGCTCTGTAAGCTAGAGCGTCGGTGCTATACGCGGAGTCATCTGTAATGATGAATCGGAAGCTACATGGCGCTGTTAGAGTCGATCACCAGAATCGCCTTCATAAGTGTGGTATTGCGTACAGCGCCCGGCGTTCACCAGACGCTGCCTGCCGCTATGAGACTCTACCTGCCGTTAGCCTTTGATGAATAACTCCCCCATAATCTTTTATGCAGGGCTGTTATCGGGGTGGTACAGCCAGAATTCTGGTCCCAGTCCAGAAGGAGGGGGGGGGGTCCAGTTGCTATGGCTGATGGCAGCCTAACCTGGCCGCACACATCAGATCTGATGTCAGATAGGCTAAGAAAGCTGAATGAAGGGTGTGCGCTCTGGCTGCACCCTGCTTCTCTGCATGCCCACACCAGCCGGACAAAAATGCCTGGTGTGGGTACCCATTTCAGCTAAAAGTATAGAGGGGATGCGACCATGGACCGCGTATTCAATCTCGGGGGGTTTCAGGCAGTGAGGTATCCACATTAGGGACCAGGGACAAGGAAATATGTCTCCCTGGAGTCTTTTGACTCAAGGGAGGCAGTTGATCCTCTTTAGAGTGGACCAAAACCCGGGATTTTGACTATCCTGGGTTTTGGGTCTTTCCCTGGGGGTACCCCGCTGTGCGAAACACCCCAGGATGCCGAGACCAGCTCACCTCTTCCCGGTCCCACGGCGCGTCTAAGGGCTGCGTCTTATGGTCGCATGCTCCGCTCATTCACTGGGAAATGAGGTAAGTGAATGGGGCGACCTTGGGGGTTTCACACAGCGGGGCATCCCAATTTCGGATGCCCCGGGGAAGATCGATCGGCCAGGGAATGTTATAGATTACCTGACCGACTGAGCTGGATTTTGGTCCACTTTAACCATTTAGGCTCCATCTTACCTGGAGATTTTGTCACCTTCTGTTGTCAGACCATTTTTCACCATTTTGCACTGCACATGTTTATCTGTGATTTTTTTTTTGAAGGAATGTCCAGGGAAAATTATAGATAGTTTTTTTTTCTGCAGAGTTTGGGCTTTAAAGAGGAACATTGGTCCAAAAATTAAAAGGGGCCAATCCCCCCCCCCCCCATCGGCCCCCACTTACCCTTTTGATGTTGCTGCTGCCTGCTGTGGCGACATCCGGCTGCTTCAGAGCCCGATCGCTGTCCCCTGAGCTGGCTTAGCCGTCGGTTCTGTTCTGCTCTTCAAAGTCCCAAGTCGCTCAGCATAGGCTTGCAAAATTTCAGGTGGTCCCAATGCATCCCATTCACGGCCACTACGCAGGTGCGAGATGGGGGGCTGTGGCAGTGCCTAATGGGATGCAAGATGGAGCGGCCCGTCGGAAGGTCGCTTGGAATCCGAGGGACCCAGAAGATGGATCCCCTGACGAGGTGAGTATTTAGTGCCCAAAGGTAAAACCGAAGGGGGGTGGAGCAGATAGGTGAGGTTCGTGGGAGCTTTTATTTAAATAAATAAAATACAAATAAGTAAATAAATAAATACAAATAAATAAAATAAAATTCAAAACCAGGATGTCCCGCTGTGTGAAACCCTCCAGGTTGTCTCATACCTTGTTTCTCGGTCCAACGGCGCATGTGCGAGCCAACGCTATCCCTCTAGCAGGGTGCATGCCTGCGCCAGGCATTAGTGAATGGCCGGCACGGGCACACTCCCTGTTAGAAGGAATAGGGGGATGCCGGCGCCAGCGCACTCAGAGCCGCTGGCCTTAAACGAAGGCTTAAACTACGTGAGGTCAGTGGCTCCGAGCGCGCTGATTGGACGAGCGCCTGCGCTTGCGCCGTAGGATCGGGAAGTGGTGATCTGGGGGGTTGGCATCGGCAATCTGGGGGGTTTTACACAGCAGGGCACCCCCAATCGGGGTGCTCTGGGGGAAAGGACCAAAACCCAGTATAGTCAAATTTCAGGGTTTTGTTCCACTTTAAAGCCTAACATGGGTCTCTCCGCATGGTGGCTTGTGGCTGCAGATTGGGTGAGACAGGCCCACATTTAGGTTGGATAATGCAGAAACACCCATCAACCAACTAGCTGCAGCAGAAGCTGCCTATTTGGCTGGTGAGTAGCTTGCCACCTGGCTTCACTACTATCATGACTGCGGGTGAGTGTGCCCAGCAGAGGGCGCTGATGTCTTCAAATTCTGCTTATATAGCTTCCAATCTAACTGCACAATCTTACCAGAACAAGGCAGTTTCTAGGAAAAGGTGCTAAGTGTGGAAAGGAAAACAATTCTGCCCCTCCTTACCCATCCTATGCTGTCACTGCTGTCCCATGCCAGTATGTGTCATGCTGTGCCTCTACCTAAGCAGCAAACAGTGCCCCCTCCCCATGAGCCCGGTAATAGGGGCACTAAGACTGATTTCTGTTTTCTGAAGCCTACTAAGCCGGATCCTGTTTTATTTGTCTGGGCATCCATTTGGCAAATTAAGTTCAATGTGGAAAAATGTAAAATCCTGCACTTGGGGTTTAACAACCTGAAGGCCACATATGTCCTCGGGGGAGTAAAACTGTGAGAAACACTTGCTGAGAAGGATCTGGGGGTACTGGTAGATCACAGGCTAAATAACAGCATGCAATGCCAAGCAGCTGCTTCCAAGGCCACCAAGATACTATCATGCATTAATATAGGCCTGGAATCATGGGATAGGGATGTAATTTTGCCTCTTTACAAGGCACTGGTTTCAGTTCCAGTCCAGTTCTGGGCACCCATTCATAGAAAGGTTCAGAAGGTTCAGAAGAGAGCCACCAAACTAATAAGAGGAATGAAAGATCTTAGTTATGAGGAAAGAGTATGAGAAATAAATCTGTTTAGTCTTGAGAAAAGACGAGGGGGGGGGACATGATTAACTTGTACAAATATATAAATGGCCAATACAAAAAATAGGGGGAAACACTATTTCAGGTAAAATCCTCTCTAAAGACAAGGGGGGCACTGCCTTGGACTGGAAAAAAAAGAAATTTAGTCTCCGGAGGCGACAACTGTTTTTTACCATAAGAACTATAAATCTATGGAATAGCCTCCCACAGAAGCTTGTTACAGCATCAACCTTTGTCAGCTTCAAAAAAGGATTAGATGCTTATTTCGAAGAAAACAACATTAACAGTTACTATTAGAGGTTATCAGTAAAAAAAGAAAAAATGAAATAAATAGCTTCCACCTATAAAATAAAATAAAAAATAACTTCCCTTACCCCAACACCCTTGGTTGAACTAGATGGCCCGCCTTGCCGGGTGCTGACGGCGGCCCTGCATATACCCTTTGCCTGTAATGTCCCTTTAATATGTCCCATGATTTGATATCCCAGGAGCTCCATACAGGCCTCTATAATATCAAACCTCCCAACTTTTCAGGATGGGAAAGAGGGACAGTTGTTAAATTAGGCCACGCCCCCACTTTGATTTATGAATAGGAAATACATTGTTTACAATGTATTTCAATGTAACAATTACAATAGAAACACTTATAATAGGCAAATGAATCATTTATTAATTATCATCATTATTAATGAGAACAATGAGGGACAGGGGAACATGGACTCCAAAAAGGGACAGTCCCTCCAAATCAGGGACACTTGAGAGGTATGATAATATGCTGCTGAATAACTCAGCCATGTGACTATGTATCTCTTAGATCTTGGAAGAAGCACATAGAACTGATTCATAGTGACTCCTTCTAGAGATTGGAGCTGGAGGATGTCTGTTTCCTGGTCCAAAACCTGGATTATGAGAAAGTAATGACTTGTTTCTTGGCTACGGAAAAGAAGAAGATGTAATGTGAAAGTGTGCGTGTTCCCTGTGTTTTGCCAATTTATAAAATACATTTAGTTATTTTTAGGAGTGTCTTTACAAAGCTCACAAGAGGTTTCCCAGCTAAACTTGAAAAGAAGTCCGCCCCGCTGTCCAGTGAATTATCCTATTAGCCAAGAAATAACTTTTTTCAGCAGGGTGCATTTGGCTAACACACAGCCATATTGCATGGACTCAGGGCCGGTGTCAGCACCCGGCAAGACGGGGCAGAGGGTGGGGGCCCAACTGACAGGGCCGGCCTTTGGGATGTGCAATGGCGCTTGACTGGGAGGGCACTGCCACAGCTGGTGACCACATCTCCTCAAATGGCGGGGTTCCACACAGCGGGGTACTCACCCCAGCTGATTTCCTATTCCTGGAGAATCCCAATCTGTGACATCCTACAGTGTGAAACCCCCTGGGAGCACTGACATACCCACTATAAAAAGCACTTCCACTCCTGAGTTTTGGTCCACTTTACAGGGGCATCTCAATTTGGGAGGCCCCTGTTTGTGAAAGAACCCCCCTGGTTTGGCTGTTAACTCAAACTAGCGATCCCACAGTGCATTCACCAGTTCCAGGAAAGTAATGAACAAAGCGGGGGGGGGGGGGGGGGGTCATGCACAGGGGCATTCAAAATCAGGAGATTAAAGGGGTTTGATGTGCTTCAAAGTAGACCAAAACTAGAGTTTTGGTCCAAATAGCATGAAGTCCCTCGGTGGTGTGACTAATCACCACAAAGGGGCCCCCTGAGACCATGCCGACCAAGGGTCCACATAAACCTGGAGCCGGCCCTGCATGGCCTATAATGGTGGTTATATATAACTCCACTTCCACCCCGTCCTTTGAAAGGACCACTTTAAAGTCCCACTCCAGGCACACACTAACTGCCTCCAACCTTATCCCCTATAAGAACAATGTAAAATAAGCATCTCAAAATCTCAGATTATATGTAAATACCTTAAGTATTCCAATTGAAGCCACTTTCTTTCCCCTTCAATTTCTAGGTCATAGATGAGCTGGGAAGGGTGTGCCACGGCGCTGACAACTGTGGTACCACTGTAGCTTCCGGAGCTGCCTCACGCTGAGAGCACCAAAGGACCGAGTGGCTGTTAGAGGTCCTGAGAAATGAAAACTGTAATGAGGGAAAACTTTGGAGTCCTGCTACGGATTCTACTCAGCACTGCAGGAAAGAGGAGAGGCACATAGGACAGACAATAGTCGAGCTGTTTGCTGCCCTTTTATTTCCATTAAGTTTCAAATCCCTTTAAAGTCATCCAGTCATGAACATAAAAAAATATGCTCACCTTCAGAGCTGCCATCAAGAAATGATGGGCCCCATACAACCACAATGTCAGGGGCATTTACTGTTGTTTTTTTGTGGGAGGGGTCTATGGCTAAACATGGTTTACAGCCAATAACCAAAAGCTTTTGTATTGCAGGGGCAGATAATGTGTCAGGGGTGAGTATGGCCTCCTCTATGATGTTATTGCTATAAGGGAGTAGAACATCGGTTGGGATTTTTTGGCTGCAAGGGAGCCTGGGGGGAAGAAAATGGATGGGGGTGTAATAAGAAGCAGCAGGGCCGGATTAAGTGTGGTGGAGGCCCCTGGGCACAAAATCTGGTGGAGACCCCAGAAACAGTATTGTTTTTCCTTTAAAATAATAGTCCAGCCAATTCATTGATTAGTGGTTGTTTGGCACCCGCCTACTTACTGGAACATCAGATCGAGTCCCTTGTGCCCCCCTTGTGCGAGTGCGTGCTGCTCGGGAACTCCTGCTTTGCCATTCTGGGTGGGGGGTGGTGTAGTCGCCCGGCTGGTCCAGCAGAAAACAGTTCCGTGCATTGAGCTGCCAGCGGCTGTGAAATGCCTCCCGGACCAGACCATAACCTAAAAGTTGGTGGAGGCCCCCTTTGCAGGGCAAATGGTGGAGGCCCCTTGTGCCCCCCTTCTAATCTGGCCCTGAGCAGCAGCCCAACTGGCTTGAAAGCTTCATAGCCCACCAGGAATTTTCCCGGCTCTCCATATGGCCAGTAGACCTCTGCCCCTACTGCACATTTTGCCTTGTTTACTCACCACTCCCTGAAGTCTTTTAGAGCCAACAGTGTTTTGGTCCTCTTTAAATAGTGACAATTCGAATGGGCTTTAAACAGCTGACCAGACGTCTCCTCTAAATAAATCAATGTGACCTAAAAGTTTGCTTACCCTTAAAGTAAAAATAAAAAATAGGAAAATGGCAGGTCTATGATGATAGAGTATAAACAAAATAGAACTGCAATGCTGAAAAGTACATAACGTTCCTGCGAAGCACATCAAGCAGTAGATGATTGGTATGGTGGTTACTTTGAAAAGTAATTTGTTTTTCGAAGCAGAAGCGTTGAAGCTGAGCCTAAATAAGTGTTAAATAATATCCAGACTGGAGTATTGGGTGATGTGCTACAGTAAGTGCGCTAATTAAACGGCAATGCACGATTTGTTTAGATAGGGAACTGCTGGAGCTGCTGTGATTGAGTAACAAATACCCCGGAGCTGTGTCTGGAGCAGTATCGGTGGACATTGCTGCCCTATTAGAAGATTTTGGAATTGTAAAACATGCTGGGGATAATGCAGATGAGATAAAATTAAAGGATATTTTTAGGACACATTAGCTATTATATACTGTATGCTTCGCACTATAAGACGCACCTGCCCATAGTACACACCTAGGATTTGGAGGAGGAAAACGGGACAAAACATTTTCTGAACCAAATGTTGTACTAAGACACCACTCCCCCAAGAACCAAATAATTGGCAAGGTGCAGAATCCCCCCATTACAGGTAGAGTGGCAACCCCCCATTCCCCATGGGCAGTGTGGCATTCACCCCTCCCATTCCCATAGGCAGTGTGGTATTTTCTCATCCCATTCCCATAGGCAGTGTGGCATTCCCCCCCTCATTCCCATAGGTAGTGTGGCAATCCCCCTCCCATTCCCATAGGCTGTGTGGCATTCCCCTCCCATTCCCATAGGCAGCGTGTCATTCCACCCATGTCATTCCCATAGGCAGTTCGCATTCTCCCTCCCATTCCCATAGGAAGTGTGGCATTCCCCCCTCCCATTCCCATAGGCAGTGTGGTATTCTCTCATCCCATTCCCATAGGCAGTGTGGCATTCCCTCCTCCCATTCCCATTGGCAGTGTGGCATTCCCCTCCCATTCCCATAGGCTGTGTGGCATTCCCCTCCCATTCCCATAGGCAGTGTGGCATTCCCCTCCCATTCCCATAGGTAGTGTGGCAATCCCCCTCCCATTCCCATAGGCAGCGTGGCATTCCACCCATGTCATTCCCATAGCCAGTTCGCATTCCCCCCCTCATTCCCATATGCAGTGTGGCATTCTCCCTCCCCCATTCCCATAGGCAGTGTGGCATTCTCCCTCCCCCATTCCCATAGGCAGTGTGGCATTTCCTCCTCCCATTCACATAATCAGTGTGGCATTCCCCCCCTCCCATTCCCATAATCAGTGTGACATTCCCCCCTCCCATTCCAATAATCAGTGTGGCATTTCCCCCTCCCATTCCCATAATCAGTGTGACATTCCCCCCTCCCATTCCCATAATCAGTGTGGCATTTCCCCCTCCCATTCCCATAATCAGTGTGGCATTCCCCCCTCCCATTCCCATAATCAGTGAAGCATTTCCCCCTCCCATTCCCTTAATCAGTGTGGCATTCCCCCCTCCCATTTCCATAATCAGTGTGGCATTCCCCCCTCCCATTCCCATAATCAGTGTGGCATTCCCCCCTCCCATTCCCATAATCAGTGAAGCATTCCCCCTCCCATTCCCTTAATCAGTGTGGCATTCCCCCCTCCCATTTCCATAATCAGTGTGGCATTCCCCCCTCCCATTCCCATAATCAGTGTGGCATTCCCCCCTCCCATTCCCATAGGCAGTGTGGTAATCCCCTCTCCTATTCACATATGCAGTGTGGCATTCCTCATCCCATTCCCCATATGCAGTGTGGCATTCTCCCTCCCCCATTCCCATAGGCAGTGTGGCATTTCCCCCTTCTATTCCCATAATCAGTGTGGCATTCCCCCCTCCCATTCCCTTAATCAGTGTGGCATTCCCTCCTCCCATTCCCATATGCAGTGTGACATTCCCCCCTCCCATTCCCATAATCAGTGTGGCATTTCCCCCTCCTATTCCGATAATCAGTGTGGCATTTCCCCTCCTATTCCCATAATCAGTGTGGCATTCCCTCCTCCCATTCCCATATGCAGTGTGACATTCCCCCCTCCCATTCCCATAATCAGTGTGGCATTCCCCCCTCCCATTCCCATAATCAGTGTGGCATTCCCCCCTCCCATTCCCATAATCAGTGTGGCATTCCCCCCTCCCATTCCCATAATCAGTGTGGCATTCCCCCCTCCCATTCCCATAATCAGTGTGGCATTCCCCCCTCCCATTTCCATAATCAGTGTGGCATTCCCCCCTCCCATTCCCATAATCAGTGTGACATTCCCCCCTCCCATTCCCATAATCAGTGTGGCATTTCCCCTCCCATTCCCATAATCAGTGTGGCATTCCCCCCTCCCATTCCCATAATCAGTGTGGCATTCCCCCCTCCCATTCCCATAATCAGTGTGACATTCCCCCCTCCCATTCCCATAATCAGTGTGGCATTCCCCCCTTCCATTCCCATAATCAGTGTGGCATTCCCCCTCCCATTCCCATAATCAGTGTGGCATTCCCCCCTCCCATTCCCATAATCAGTGTGGCATTCCCCCTCCCATTCCCATAATCAGTGTGGCATTGCCCCATCCCATTCCCATAATCAGTGTGGCATTCCCCCCTCCCATTCCCATAATCAGTGTGGCATTCCCCCCTCCCATTCCCATAATCAGTGTGGCATTCCCCCCTCCCATTCCCATAATCAGTGTGGCATTCCCCCATCCCATTCCCATAATCAGTGTGGCAGTTCCCCCTACCATTGAATTAAAAAAAAAGCAAACTCACATTTCCATTGCTCCCGCACAGCTGGCCAGGCCACCACAGCCACAGTTCTTAATATACACTAAGAACATTTTTTCTGTTTAAGGAAAATACATTCCTTCTGACTGAATACCCAATGTTATTCCAAAGTGTAATTAATACATCATACTTTATCACATTTTCATCGAGAAACTCCCCTCACCTAAAATAACCAAAACAACAACGCTAAAATGATTAAAAATGCTTTAATATCACAGTGTGTCCTGAAAGCATATCAAATACGATTCTATAGACATAACTATTGGAATACTCAACAATGGATTCTAGTCCTTTTTTCTAAAGGAAAGTCTTTCTAACATTTTTTTAATTGCTATTCCTCACGTGTTTCACCCAATTTTAATTATGACTTCATCAGGGGGCATATGGTATGTATATAAAATGTGACATGTCATATCTAAAATATAATAATGTCACAGAGCTTCCAGAAATGTCATGACTGACAAGCAAGTTGAGAACTACTGTACACTTTGGGGGGAAGGGCTAAGGAATTCATTGGCTGGGGGTCGGCTGGCCAGGGCCAGTAAAATCATGGGCTGAGTTTTGGCCCCGGTTTGGCCCTGAATATAGGGGACCATATTTACTCAGAAAAAGGGGACAACTGTCAATAAACACCCCTGAAAATGAAATATACTTTAATATATAATATCTATACTTTATAATATACTTTATTAACAAAAAATAGAAATAAAGTGTACACTATGCAGATAGGCAGATTTTTATATTAGTCCAATATTTCTTTTTTATAGCCTATCATATTATAGCATATCAATTTCACAGGTGTTTAATCACAGTTGTCCTTAAATATTGAAGACTCCTTGATCAGTGTATCAGAAGGCAAAAATCACTCTACACAAGACCATATAAAACATTAATGGAATACATTTATTCCTACAATTCAACTGATTCATCTTTAATTTGATGTCTCCATAGAATAATCCATTTGTGCATTACAATTCATATATATCAGTATTCAGACCCCTTTGTCTCTGTGCTTTTGTCTTGTATTCAATTGACCTGATGCAGAGCCTCCTCGTTCAGCTATCCCGTACGTTTAGCCGTTGGTTTTGGGCTGTGGTTGGGGAATTAAAGGGTGCTCCGTTGCTTTTTGTGTGCGTGTTTGCGATCAGGTGTTCCGGCATGTGCCTTTCGTATGTCGGCTCGCAAGAGGCCGGACTCCGTGCAAACGGACTTGATTGGTCCGTTTTTTTTAACTGATTCTGAGCCTTGATTTCCGATTGAAATCAGCCCAATATAACGAGGGTGTGGGCGCTCAACTTACGGCCAGTGTTAGCAGCTGTATATGCATCCCATCTCTCAGTCATGCAGTCTGCTGTGCGCGATCAGCAACGCCGACAGCTACGCGGCCTGGTTCTCTTGAGCCTGGCAGAAACCAGGCTGCACCGCACACTTCTGGACATCAATGGCATGCATGACGTGGAGCTATTTGAGCTCACCCACCTTAACCGTGTTTCTCTCCAGGACTTGTATAGGCAGCTGCGGCCATGGTTAGCCCGCACCACAAGGAAGGGGCATGCAATTGCAGGTATGACCAAATTGGTTGGCTGCCTGCAGTTTTTGGCAAACGGCTCGTTCCAGAGACTGGGTGCCTTCTCCGTGGGGATGTCCCAGTCTACGCTGAGCCGCAGCCTTAACAAGTTTTTGGATGGCATGGCTATCGTGGCTCCAAAATACATCTTTTTCCCTGACACAGTGGTAGCCTGGAATGCGGTTAAGCTGGGCTTTTATAATATAGCCGACATGCCCAACGTCATGGGTGCCATCGATTGTACACACGTTGCGTTGGTGCCGCCAGCTGCACAGGAATATCTGTTCAGGTATGTGGTTTAGGTCAGCATGTGTCTGCCATGTAGCACATACATTTACATTTGGCCAATGTGGAGTAGGTTTCAATGACTGAAAGCAGACCTACATCCTGTGTATGCCAAACATCCCGTGGTTTTAAATGTTGCTTATGTGAATGCACCTTTTTTATTGTGTTGGCCCTTTTTGGGCCACTAATTCCTGTTATATTGTGCTATTGCAGGAACAGGATGATGGGACACTCGATCAATGTGCAGGCAGTGTCCGGGCCAGACCTGAGTATATTTGCTGCCTTCCCTGGGTCCACACACGACTCGCACATTTTGAGGAACTCCAGCCTCTGTGTTTCAATCTTTCAATCTGGAGATATGTCTGGCGGATGGCTACTGGGTAAGTGCTAACAAATTGGTGTGGCCGTCCAGCATAAATGTTCTGATTGGTCTGTGCCTGTACCCAACTTATCTGTTAGACACTCTAATGAAACAGTAGAAGTTTCCACTCAATTACTTACCAGTATTTCCTCCTATGGGCTTGCTTGTGATTCTCCACTATACCTTTCTGTCCACGCCATCTTAGCTATGTTGCATCCCAGAGTCATTGTAGAGGAGTGTGCTGGGGTGATGTGCATGTTGCCTCATCAGAACTGTGCTTAGCACTGACACTGCACAGCTGACCTATGGCCCTGTTCAACAATGCTGGAATGCTAAGCAGCACATTAATGAGCCACTTCCCCTTAGCCCTCTGTCTGTTGCTTCCTGTTCTTGCCTGTTTTAATTAACCTAACATGCAGTATTTGTAAGTAGCATGTAACGTACTTGTGGCTCTTCATTAGTAGCAGGATGGTACTTGTTTAGATACACTTTATAGCTTTGGTGTTTAGGTTTGTATGTCTAGGCTAGTTATGGGGACTGCCACTACATATGTGGCCCATTTGTCAGGGTATGTTTGGATTATGCTGTGTCCTTAATTTGGTTTGTCTGTGTTTTTTTTTAAGGTGATTCTGGCTATCCCTTGCTCCCCTGGTTACTCACCCCCATCCTCGCAGGCCCAGGACCGGTATAACACAGCACATAGGAGGACTCGCTCAGTGGTGGAACGTGCCTTTGGCTTGTGGAAGACGCGCTTCCGTTGTCTGGACCAGACTGGGGGGGCCCTTCAGTATGACCCGGCCAAGGTTATCAAAATAATTGTGGCGTGTGGGGTCCTGCACAACCTCGCCATCCGTAGCCGGATTCCCAGATACACTGACCTGCCTGAGAACGCTGTAGCCATTTCTGAAGTTTACACACCTCCCTACTCTGGCCCCCAAAGTGGGTCGGCACAGGCGATCCGGTCCCAGCTTGTGGACAATGTTTTTTCATAAGTTTCATTGATTTTGGCCAATGTGTGCCTTTTTAATTTTGTGATTCAAACAATTAAATTTAATGTGACAAACATTGTTGATTATTTTTTTGCCTTTTAATGTGGTTTGGTGGAACAGCATGTGTGGTAGGTAGAGTAGGAGGAGGAAGTAGATGGATGGGGGTGCTGCATGTTAGCGGCAATATGAGCAAGGCTCTGACTGATTAACTGCCATTGCTGGACCATTGCCATCTGCCTGCTTTGCTCTCTGGTTTCGTCAAGCAGGCAGGACACATTTTGATTCAAAACCTCTAGTTGTTGTGACATCTAGGTTACTTTGGAACACACTGTCTCATTATACCTCTGTGTGTTTGCCGCAAACTCCACGTTCTCATGGTGCCATGCTTCCTCCATTAGCTGCAGATGCCTCCTCTGGCTGATATGGCGACGTTGCTGGGTGCCGCCACTGGCACGGGTGGGTGCGTCTGGTACTGATGGAGGGGCTGCAGGTGGCTGCCTGATCGCAGAGTTTGTTGAGCGCCCACTGTCCACGCCAGTGTAGGGGACAGCAGGGGCTGCACTTGCTGGGGCTGGTGTGTTGGATGTTGGCCCACAGGGTCTCGTGGCCTTGGCTGCAGCAGACTTGTGTCCTCCTCCTCCAAATCCCGAATTACTTCAATAATGGGTGGACTCGTTAGGGTCTGACAAGAAAGGTAGCAGGTAGTGAGGCCACTATTGTAAAGTTAATGTAGGCAAGTGGCATTTCATTCGGCTACACAGTGGTCCAATGACTTACCTCATCCGTCCACTCAAGTTGGTTGGTGTTGACACAAGGCTGTTCTGGGGAGCTCCTCCGGGACAATGCAGGGGTAGCTTGGCCTTGTTGCCTGGCATCTGTTGGTTCTGGAAAGAGATAATGAACTTTGTTTAGTGCCTCCAATACCTGTGTGTTGTAAGGAGTCTACAAATGTTTTGGTCCACATTCCAAATTCACAATGTCAAACTATACTCACCTTCGGACCTGACATTCCTGTCTGTGTCTTGTGCCCCTTGCAGGCCCTGAAGGGTTGCCGGGTGAATAAAGGTCAACACATGCTCCTCCGCTGGGGTATGGAGAATTTTAGTAGGGATACCACTCCCTGTCTGCAGGCTGGAGAAGAGTAAAGCACACATAATAAGTGTTACATCATGCTACAAAGCAGCCTGTCCAATCATTTACACTCTAAATCGGCGTTACCTCTGCTGGCGGCGCATGTCCATTTTTTTTTCCCTATAATATTTAAAGTGGACCAACACCCAGGATTTTGACTATCCTGGGTTTTGGTCCACTTCGGCGGGGCACCCCGATCGGGGGTGCCCCGCTGTGTGAAACCCCCCAGAAAGCCCCAAAATCTTACCTGTCCCCGCTCCCACGTGACTGGACGGTCCAATCCCCGCCAACGTCCAGGCGGGGATCAGGAACGTCCAAGCGGCTGCCGCCGCCGCCGCCTCCCTCGCGTCACTTTCGGCGCGCGCGCGCCCCCGCCGGCCATTCGCAGACGGCCGGCGCGGGCGCGAGCACGCCTACAGGGGCGCGAGGGAGGCGGCGGCGGCCGGCCGCCGCCGAAGATCAGGTAAGGTGTTTGGGGGTTTTTTGGGGGGTTTCACCCCGCGGGACATCCCGATCTCGGATGTCCCGCGGGGTGGGAGGTGATCGGCCCGGGAATCTTATAGATTTCCGGGCCGATCACCTCTCGGTGTTGGTCCACTTTAAGGTCCCCAAATTTACGTTTAATTTGCTCCACATCCCTCCTCACAGACCCAACACTATTCACTTGCCAGCAGATGTTCTCTCAAATCTCCTGCTTGGCATGCTTTGGGTTGACTTTGAATGATGCCCAAATAGGGCATCATAGGGCTCACAAACACCAGTGGCTACAGCCATGCTTTGAACATCACAGAAACGGGCTGTAAGTGAGCCACGTCACAGCTGCCGCCCACATGGGTGTGTGGTCTCCCCGGCAGCAGACGACATTGATGGCTGGCTGTCTGGGGAGTAGTTTCGTTTTCTTGGGCTGATGGGTGACTGTGATGGACTGTGGGGGGTGCTAGGTGATAATGGCAGGGTGCCTGTCGAGCTGTCACCTGTGGAGCTCCCAATTGACTCCGGGCTGGTGGTAGTTGGGGAGACATAGTGGCGAGGATGAGGGGTGGTTGGCCTGGGTGGGCTAGTGGTTTGGGCCCTACGCTTCCCCTTGGTGGTGTGGCTGGAGTTACCCACATGCTTTCTGGGTGGAGGAGGTGGAGGCTGCAGGGTGGCTCGAGATTTGTGGCCCTTGTGAGCCCTGGATGATTTAGCAGGTGTGGGCGACTGGGCCAAGGGCTCCTTGCTGCTGCGTTTGGACCGAGCAGCATGTGTGGCTGGCTTATCCCCCCTTTGACTAGGCCCATGTCCGGTCAGCCTCCTGTGCCTGGTCGTGTGTGGGTGTTCCTGATGGCTCTCTGTGCGGCGAGCATAGTTTGCCCGTGAGGGCGTGCGCGGGGCACGTCATAACCTGATCAGGAAGACAGCCAAACATGTCGCCCGCGACCTACACCGAGGAGCAGGACAAAATCATTATGGAGGTGAGTAGGCGAGCGTGCGATTATTTGCGTGCACAAGCCGCTCAACAAAGATTAGCCATGGCAGGGCCAGATTAGTGAGGACAAACTGTCTTGCAAACCGCACCAACTAGAACAGGTTAGTTTGAGCCATGTGCGCAGCAGCACACTAGCCTAGAGGCAGATAGGCTAAGTAGGCCCATGTGAGTAGCAATGGGGCTCAGAAAATTGATTTAGATAGTGGATGAGAGTGTGTAATCTAGTAGTCTCACTAATGCTCTGCCACTGTGGTTTTTTGGACAGATGATGCTGCGCAACCGTTATGACTACCTGCCGTGCGACTTTGAGAAGAGGACGTTGGCACTGGTGGTGGTGGAAGCCATAGCCCGGAAGACTGGCACCACCTACACTTTTACCCAGATCGCCGAGCACTGGTCCGATTTGAAAAGGAGGCATAGGCCCCGGGTGAGGCGGTTCTTTGTTCAGCACTTCCCAGGTAAGTCTTGGTACATGACATGCACTAATCACACTGGCCATGGCTGGGCCTGTGTTTCTGATTGTGTTTATATTGCAGTGCAGGAATGGAGTTATAGGTTCCGCCCCACCATGACCAGAAGACGCAGCCCAGTGTTGGGAGGTACCGAGGAAAGTATAGGTGGTGCCACGCCAGTGCCAACGCCCACCCCCTCCTCTGCCAGTGACTCCGACCAGCCACTACAGTACAGGGGGGGGGGCACAGTCGTACGGCAGGGAGTCCGACCAGCCACAACTCCCACCTGACTCCGGTAAGCTCTCAAACCTACCCATGTCCAGATACATGCACTACAGACATATACTAATGTGCACAATTTTTATTTTTAGATGATGACGTCGCAGGACCATCAACAAGAATGGTGGAGGGCCAAGGCCAAGCTCCAGAGGTGCCTGGGGAAGGTGAGTGATTTGATGCATACAAGCCTAAACTAATCTGTCATTCAGGAGGGCAAAAGAGTAAATAATAACCTTGTGTTTTTGATCAAAACAGCTTCACAGGCGGATGAGTGGCTCGACCCAGGGAGGAGGTTGCGCCCCAGACGCCCTGTTGGCCGCCAGCCTTGTAAGTTGTTTTTTGAAATCATACATGTAGTTAAAACTCCTGCCCAAAACCCCAAAAACATGGGCCAAGACACATTAATTCACGAACTTAGGCCCACCTTAAACCTAAAAATGGTCCCAACCCAAACACCTAGCTAAGCAATAAAGACTTACAAGGCTAAAGTAATGATGTTTTACCTTCACAGCTGCAAGACAACGGCCCACTTGAGAAGGCTGGTGGGCGACATCCAGGAGATCGCATATTCACTGGGGCAACAAGATTAAGAAGAGCCTCCTGGGTGACAGCCACAAACGTGCCAAGTTTTTATTTTTGGTTTCTGTTTAAAATTTCTTAAAGAAAAAAAAAAACAGTTTCATACACACTGGAGTGGTGTCTTCTCTTTCATGGCACTGTACGTTAGAACAACATGACCATACAGTTACATGTCCCAAAAGGTAAGTATATGGGACAAGGATTAGGAAGAAGAAGAAGAAGAAGGAGAAGACATTAAGGTAAGCATTAAAGACAGGGAAGAAGAAGAAGAATATAATTTGAAGGGAAGTTTTGGTGGAGCTAAAAGTGACAGTTTGTTGGATACGGAAAGCTTGAGGGAGGACTAGGGATGTGCGCTTGCGTGGACCCAGATTGTCAACAGGAAATCCGTGGAAATGTAAGTATACTTTGAAAAACATTCAGAATCAGGCTGGAAACGGAAACAGATGGGAAGAAGATACGTTGGAAAACGCAGTAAAAAGGACCCAAAAACAGAACATCAGTGTGAACGGGCACGGAACCCACAACGACACAGAAAGCACCCGAGAGGGGAAAAAACACTTCCCGATGGAAGACACAGAAACGGATCATTAACAGAAGTCTCCCGACGGCAGCTCACGGCGGTAATCACGTGAGAACCCCGGGACAAACGGAATCAAAACGGGACTTATGAAAAACGGAACAAAATAAGGTCAGATCGGGGGAGGCTCTGAATCAAGCCAATTATCTCTGTCCTCTCTGCTGCTATTGCAGTCTTCTTCTTTTTCACATTCTTTTCTTTTTCCTCTTTTCTATCCATCCCTTTAAGGGAGGAAGAGGAAATTAGCGATTCATTTCGTTCATTCATTTAGCCGTGTACCCATTTTATTAGCGGGAGAGGTGGCTGCTGAGCTCATTGGTAAAGTAAGTCCAGGTGATGTCTGTCCCAGAGAAGGTGTTTGACGGGCAGGCTGATTCATTACTAGCGCCAGCTATCGGCAGATGAGCGCCTGTCGCTAAGAGTGACCACTAGTATAAGCTGTGATCATAGCGCCTCAGTTGCTGTAGTAACCTGTCCGGCATTGATGAATGCGATGTATGTTGGGCGCTCTAACACGCGCTCTAACACCAGTACAGCGTTGCAGGGAGCGAAAGGTAGTGCCAGCTCATTGCGACCGACTCTCAGCGACTCACACCATATTCAACAAAAAAACAGGCGCTCTGGATCTGGTCGCTATAGCATAGAGCGCCAGACGCTGTGTGATTAAAGTCTGTTTCTGAACACATATCCACTAGTAACAAAGCGAAAACACATGGAATGACATTGTTGTAACATTGTGACATTAATACTTTAATGCCAGACCTGTAATGAAAATTCTGCATAAAAATATAAAAAATGAAAAAAGTTTTCAAAAATGACTTTTTCTAGGCCAGGAGAGGTCACGCAATTATTTGAGAGAAAAATAAAAACAAAAAACCCTGTTAAAACAGAAGAAAAGTAACATCCATTGAAATGTATGGGAGAGTGACAGGTAGCGACAGGTAATACCTGGCGCTCTGGAAGCTAGAGAGCCGGCGCTATACGCGGATCTGCCTGTAATGATGAATCGTACGCTACATGGCGCTGTTAGAGTCGCTCACCAGAATCACCTTTTATAAATGTGGTTTTGCGTACAGCGCCCGGCGTCCACCAGACGCTGCCTGTCGCTGCGAGGCTCTACCTGCCGCTATCCCTTGATGGATAACCCCCTAGATCATTACCTGATCCGTTTACCCATGCTAACAGAACACCTTACACATCCAAGGGAGGTATACTTAATAAAAGTTTGAGAGTATACGCCACTAACCTTAACATCTGTATATATTAGGCAATTCATTCCCAAAAAAGAGGATTCATGATCATGATCAATGAACAATCAAAACAGGCCCCTGTTCATCCTTGGGAGGAGCTATGTATTGCTCCTCAGGACTTACGGGTGCAAAGGATGTAAGCTATGGCTAAACTGACCATTTATTAGGGACCCCAAAATGGGGCATCCCGGGCTGGATTATGAGGAGGATGCAAGGGTTTGCTCGCCCTGGGGCCTCCACCACTTGCCCTGCAAAGGGGGCCTCCACCAACCTTTGGGTTATGGTCTGGTCCAGGAGGCTTTTCAGCAGGGCTGTGGAGTCGGAGTCGAGGAGTTGGAGGAAATTTTGGGTACCTGGAGTCAGAGTCGGCAAACAATGCACCGACTCAGACTCCTACTAAATTTTGATTTAGCAAGTTTAAATGGCCCAATTCACAAAAAGTTATAATTAATGACTTCTCTATTGTAAGAATAAATACCAATGCACGCAGTGCCTCACGTAACCGCAAAACGAACACGTTAAGTGACCGTGAAGAAGCATGCTTTTCATGTGCTTCACTATATGGCACGCAACGCACAATTAGAAGCGGCAATACTTATACTTTGCATAGTGTTGTGTTCTGCTGTTACAGGGAACCCATGGGTAACCGAGCCTCTCACTGATAAGGGATTAAGTAAATGTGTTTTTGCAGGACTAGAGACACTTGTATAAGTGAAGGGAATGGAGGATCAATAGTTCAAGACTGAAGCTGTACCATTGGAAAAACTGCTGTCATTCAGCAAACGGCTATAAAAACGTGTAAACTTCGATTGTTAGCTTAAACTTTAAACATGACTATGGGATTCTACTAGGGAAATCATGTTTTATAATAAAGGCCCCTTTCTGGATCCTCCCACTGCCCTATCTTCAGCAGAAGATCAGCACACAGAAAGGAGAAGGCAGCTTCTGCCCAACTACCTCTCTCTGCTAGAAGTAATGACATGTATGTTGCCTTTCTTTCCTTCAAGGAATGTATAAAATACATTCACATATTAATACAGAGGAGTCTCAGTCGGGGAGTCGGAGTCGGAAGTACAAAAAACTGAGGAGCCGGAACATTTATCTACCGACTCCACAGCCCTGCTTTTCAGTCTTTGGTCTGACGGGCCGCAGGGCCAGCAACAAAGCTATCGGCAGCAGTTTTTTTTTTTTTGGTTTTTGCAAACCTGCAGCCAAAGTCACTGCAAGGCAGGATGGAGAGGATAGAGCAGCAAAGCCGCCATCAGTGATGGGTGCGTGCAGAGCTGTCACTGCACACAAGCCACCAAGCACAGCCGCTGGCAGCTCAATGCAGGGAACTGTTTTCTGTTGGACCAACTGGGAGACTACACTACACCCCACCCAGAATGGCAAAGCAGGAGTTCCCGAACAGCAGGTACCCGCACAAGGACTAGAGTTCATTAATTTTAAACCACAATTGGCCACTAGAGGGAGGACAAGTCAAAAGAGCAAAATAAAACTGTTATATAAATAGGTAACAAAAGAAAATATGTGTTGTTAAAGTGATACTGCAGGCAAATGTAATGTGTCGGGCTACATTTGGCGCTGTCCTAAACAGTTTTCCGTTTTTAAATTGAAGAAGAAATGACTGAGATATCGAGGTTTACAGGTTCACTATATGATTTTGCTTCTGAAAAAAGTGTAATGAACCTGGAGGAGGTGGCAGAGGAGTACGAGGAAGGGGCGGATGGAGGGAGGGACCAGCTGTCCCACTCTGCTGAGCTGATTGGGGTCAAGATGAAAAAGAGAATGTCATTGGCTGAACCTGTAAACCCTGATATCTCAGCCATTTCTGCTTCAATTCAAAAATGGAAAACAGTTTAGGACAAAGCCAAATGTAGCCCGACACAATGGTGTAACAATTACCTTTGCCTGCAGTATCACTTTAATGAGCTATAAGTTAGTGGCTCTCTAGATTTTTTCATTTTTACCTTTATCTGAACAGAAACACTAATTAAACTGTATGTTTTTTTTCAGCAAAGGAACCCATCTAGTTAGTAATTATTTTTTACTTTTCAATCCATCAGGCAAATCATGAAGGCCCCCTATTAATCAGCGGTTAGATGAAAGTGGTGGTTCGTCAAAGGAATGTACAAGTGGTGGTGGCCTCAGGTCCGGCACAATGAAAATAACTGGCTCATGCTAAAAGCAGAGCAGACGAGCAGCTGGGGTGGGTGAGCGTCTTTAATAAGCATGTGCGGGATTAATCTGCACAGATGTACTCCATACTTATTTATGTGGAGTCTATAAACATCTCACGCTAATCTCACACATTGGCTGATAAAGATTTATGACGGTGACCTCTCCTCTGAGTTTGGAGTCGTCCCGGGACAAGATAATTTTATATCATGTTGGGTAAAGACAAACCTAAAGAGGAACCTGGCTGTATCTAAATGAAGAACAAGGCAACTACAGAGCAAAAATAGATAATCAAGATATGTACTTGTACAAGGAAGGTTGGGGTGACTCTAGTTTTCATTTGTCTATCACTCATCCTCAAGCTCTGCTGGATGAACCATCATAAGCTTGATTAGTTGTAATAGTAACTATTATTAACCAATGGCTGGCTTAGTAGGGACTGGTGGATTATGGCTCAATGTGTGTGTGTGTGTGTGTGTGTGTGTGTGTGTGTGTGTGTGTGTGTGTGTGGGGGGGGGGGGGGGGGGGGGCATCGGGATGCTGATTTCAAGTGGAATTACCATAGTATAACAACTGTATATAAAGTTAATGCCCAAATAACTTATTGCTAGCTTGAAAAGAAGTGACTTTTAATAGCCTTAAGTTAAAAAAAAAAATAGACTTTGCTTCCCCTACCCTGATTCAGGATGCTCCACAGGCCTGGGTGTGGGCTCTCCCATGATTACCATTTCTGCATTCTGCATTCCCTCAGAGCAAGTCTGCTGTGCCACGTGACCACTGGATACCTATCGGGTTCCCCTAGAGGTATAGCTAGGCTTTCTGGCACCCGGGGCAAAGATTCGAAATGGCTCCCTCCACCTGTGCTCAGGCCCTCCTTTGGTGCCCCCCTGACCTGCTGCACCCGGGGCAATTGCCCCCCCTGCCCCCTCCAGCTACATCCTTGGGTTCACCTGTCTTTGCATGCCCCTCACAACGCTGAATTTGATTGGTCGCCGAGACACTAAATGGCTGTTGAATGTTGAATGTGTAAGGGTACGGGCAAGGGGTGCCTGGTCCCAGGCTTGAAATCAGGATGCTCCCATGATGCAGGGGTAAGTAAAGTACAGTAATGTCTTTTTTGATTAAACAATGTCTCTGGGCTACACAAGAGTCAAAATTACTCCTAATTACATAGAAACATAGAAGGGTGACGGCAGAAGGAGACCATATGGTCCATCTAGTCTGCCCTTATGTGTATACTGTATGTTCTCTTTATCTTAGGATAGATGTGTGCTTATCCCAGGCATGTTTAAATTCAGTGACTGTTGATTTTTCAACTACCTCTGCTGGAAGTTTGTTCCAAGCATCTACTACTCTTTCTGTAAAATAATATTTTCTAACATTGCTCCTGATCTTCCCCCCGACTAGCTTCAGGTTGTGCCCCCTTGTTCTATCATTAAGTTTCTTCTTAAAAACACTTCCCTCCTGAACCTTATTACAACACCATTTTCACTGTTGATTACCTTTCACTGGTCTGGACTTTGCTAAATCTAATGGACTCATGGGGCAGGTGCAAAAGTTCATGGCTGAGCAGAATAACAGTCAAAATTATCATCTTCCCAAAAATGTTATATCTCTATAGGGTCCTTCCAAGAAATGTTACTTCGTCTATCCTCAAAACATTGCAGCGGAAGATTCTCAGCTTTATCTGGGGTAACTCTACCTGTAGAATAAGTGTGTAGGCACATATAGGTGAGCTGGGGGTCCCTTAGTTAACTCAGATGGCTCATCTGCAGTTATTAGATATCACAAAAGATGCCCTACATTGGGTTTGCCTGAAGATCTTCAACTGTCATGCATAACCAATTTTATTATGGATCCCTACCATTGAAAGGCCACCTAACATAAGTCTGCCAATGAAGGAAACATACGGTAAGTTTCCTTCAACTATTTGCTGGAGGAAATTCACTCTTCAAATTTCCACATTTGCACAAGCTTTTCTGCCCTCTAAACATACCATAAATCAGGTGCCGGAGATCAAAATGCCGCAAGCAGAAAATGTTCCATGCAAATTGGCACATTGGCGAATGCTAGTGCGCAAACTGGTGCAAAAACAAATGCGCATCCCATTTTGAGGACCATGAATCAGGTGGAAGACCGAGCGCATGACCATAAATCGACCCTATAGTCACCCCTCACAAATACTCCATATCTTAAAGATGAACTATAGGCAAGTCACCATCTCCTCATGCATGTGTGCGTCACAAAATGGCAGTTAATCACATGACTGCTGGTGACTCATTTCTCAGTGGGCTTGCACATCCAACCTGAAGAGTTTCCGTTAGTTACATGATTAACTGCCGTTTTGCGCCATACACCATAAAGTTGTGACTTGCCTATAGTCCCTTTTTACATTATACAAGAAGAACACCAGGCACATGGAAGTGCCTAGTGCGAGGTGAGGGTATTAGAGCGGTGCCCGCCAGTGCCCAGCTGGTCACATGCTGACTCCCCTCTCCTAAGTACCCTTAACTAAACATGTTTTGATTAAATTCAAATACACCTTAATTACCCCTCTAAATCTTCCTACTTCTGTCCCTCGCCAGACAGCATCCTCTGCACTGGTCTCCCGGGTTGGGGGCTCCATCCTGGTGCAGCAAGCTGTTCTTCTGATGCTGGTGGTGGTGGCCTTAGCTTCGCCAGCATCTGCTGTCGATAGGTGTCCTGACAAGGGTAATTTCAGGCCACTGGGGAGGGAATCTTGGGGAGGCCTTTAATAGCAGATTCCAGCAAGGTGGCTTTTAAAACTGCCCCCCCCCCCCCACTATTGGCATCAGAAGAACAACCCGGGCCAGGAGGGATCCCCTGTCCCAAAATAGCAGCATAGAGGATGCCGTCCTGCTGGGGACAGAGGCAGGAGGACATGTGGGAGGGGGTAAGTACTGTCAATTTTTGACTTTTGTTGTTTTTACCTGTGTGTGTTTTTTGGGACTTTTTATTTGTGAACTGGTAAGAGGTCGAACTGATAAGGGAAAAATCTATCAACTTTATTTTGTTAAAAGGGCCAGTGCTGAGTCAAATGTCACTACATTCACTACACTCAAGGGACAAGAAAAAAAATCTATGTCCCTTGTTAAAGTGTTTTTACAACCAACAGTTTTTTTTACTGCATTTTATGGCCAATGTAATTTAACATAGTTATTGTCCATGCACTCTAGTAAATCCAATTTTGAAATAGTCCTTATGTTGCTAAAGCTTCTTGTTTTTTAGTTTACGGCGCCTGCTCTTGAAAAAAAAAAAAAACACTTAGAAGTTTACAATGGATTACGTGTAAAAAAAAACACTGTAATAAAGCGTAAAATGTCCTGTCCCATGGTATCCTATGCTGGTCTCCTGCCTTCTGTCCATGTCTTCAGCAAAACAGATGGCAGAAACTCTCCTGTTGCCCACGCCCACAATAGGGAGGGACTATTTATAGGCGAGGAGTGAGCTGAAGTAAAAACTCTTCACACTTCCCATCACTCACAGTGACAACAAAGGAATTTCCCAACCACCTCACTCCTCGCCAATAAATAGATTCTCCCTGCGCCGGACAGCGAGATGGTGGGAGACCAGTGCAGGGTGGAGGATCCATGTCTTCCGCTCCGCTGTGAGGACCCCCTCAGGCCGCCCAAACAAACTCACCTCTTCCTGGTCCTATGACACATGGGCGGCCGCTCGTCCAATCAGCGCACTCGGATCCACTCGAGCTCCTTCATCCAGGAGCTTGTCTAATATGACCAGATCCGAGCGTGCTGACGGCCTCATCCCCCGCTACCCTCTAACAGGCAGCGTGCCTGGGCCGGTCAATCACAAATGCCTGGTGCGGGCACGCACCCTGCTAGAGGGATAGCGGGGATGCGGCCATTGCTTGTGCAATGAAAGTGAATGGCAATTTTCTCTCCTAATAAAGAAGTGAGTTTTCTCACTAGGCTCCGAATCGACCCCAATGAGTTAAAGCCTTCCATATGTATTGTATAATACATTTTAGGGACACCTACTATAAGTGTAATGTAAAGAAAAGACCCTAGGTGTCCCCTTTATGTAGTGTAAAGAAAGGGGTACTAGATGTCGCCCTTGGTGAGAGGTATAAAAGCTGGGCTTGTCTGTGTTGCAGAGTGTAAGTGATGGGTGAAGCGGAGTCAAATCCAGATAGACATATGTGGTGTAACAGGAACTGGCTTTACTAGAACACAAGTGCAGTAAGAGAAGATCACCTTACATGGTGGATAACATAGACAGGAAAACGAAGTCACAGAGATCACCTATGAGTCTTGCTTTGTAACGCTGCACTGTGCCATCTGCATTGTACTTTATTTTAAAAGGTGGGCGAACTGGGGGGGGGGGTTCACACACTGGAGCATCCCGATTCTGGATGGCCCGGAGGGAGGGAATCAAAAGTCCCAGGAATGTTAGATTACATTACATTCCTGGACAGATCTCTGTGGGTTTTGGTCTACTTTAAGCTTTTAGTAAGTTGACCGACAGCCTGAGAAGCAATGACCACATAGATTACTTGAAGACCAAGAAGCAGTGCATTAGAGCAGTGGTTCTAAAAAAAAACTTTTTACACCGAGTAATCCTCTAGCGAAAAGAAGTTCCAACACAGCACACCCAAGCTGGGAACAATTATACATTTTTCCTAAATAAGTATGCCACAGGCCTTGTAGTGCTTTTCAAGCAAAAAGTAGTAATTTTACTCTTTAAATAATATATACCAGACCTATCAGTTCTGCTATTGGTGCACCCACCTGATCATCCCTGCATATCTCCTGAGGAATGCATATATTGAGAAACTAAGAATTAGAGGAGCTAGCCTGCCTGAAAGACCATGTGGACCACTTGACCTCTATCAGAATAAACCAGGAGTGCATTTTAGATTACTTCCACAGTCCCTGATGATAGATATATATTTACAAAATGTACACAATGTCAATTCTGAACCCGGTAAGAAAAGTGACATTCACTTTCTTTGGCCCTTATTCATCAAGCGATAGTGCCAGGTAGTGTCTGACGAGCGCCAGGTAGCGGCAGCTAACGGCGACTACCGACTCAAGTACGCCCGGCGGCGGTCACGCATTTATCAAGCAAAATGAGGCTAGCGCCGGCGAGAGCGACGGCTAGCGCGGCATTCATCATGAAGCCGCCTGGACCGAACAGCGCCGCTGCAAATTCCCTCACAGCGCCAGGTGTGAGCTGTCGCTCCCTGGCGATGTCCAATGCATTTCAATGGAGCAATCTATAATTAATCATAATTAATTTGGATTAATTTTTTTTTTTATTTTTTTAATGTCAAAAAATCGGAGACCACTTCTGCAATGTTAGGATTTATTTTTAAGTCAAAAAAAAAAAAAAAAAAAATATGTGCAGAATTGATCTAACAGGTCTGAGATTAATGTATTCATATTACAAAATGATTCTAAAAACATGTATAATGTTACATTCAAAAAATATGGTTGTTTAGGGGTTAAAAACTAGTTAATACCCATCGCCGCAAGCGCTCTGGGGTTTAAACAAGGAATGGACAGCGACAGCACATTCGGAGCGTGATTTGTTGATGAATATGAAGCTAGCCGTTCGCTCTGGCCATTCGTTGTCAGGCGCTCACATACAACGCTGGACCTGTGAAACAGCGACCCCCCAGCCCGTATTCAACATTACCGCACACCGACTGAGTCGCTGTCATCAAGCTAATGCCGGCCAAGCACAGCGAATACTGGCTGGCGCTGAAAAAATCACGCTACAGTCGCTCATCTGTCGCTACCTGGCGCTATTAATGAATCGGCCTCTTTGTCTACTAGGTGCATTTTTTCACCTGGCTCTATATCAGCCCCAAGGTAGACGATGAAAGTGAATGGCAATTTTCTCTCCTAATAAAGAAGTGAGTTTTCTCACTAGGCTCTGAATCGACCCCAATGAGTTAAAGCCTTCCTTATGTATTGTATAATACTGTATAATTTTTAGGGACACCCACTACAAGTGTAATATACAGAGAAGACCCTAGGTGTCCCCTTTATGTAGTGTACAGAAATGGACACTAGATGTCACCCTTAGTGAGAGGTATAAATCTTGGGCTTTATGCTTTAGGGGCTGCAGTGCGGAAGGGGATTTCCTGCATACGTGGTAGACTTGTCCCATGTTAGCCCACTTCTGGAACCAGGTATATAGGCTGGCTAATGGAATTTTCCAAACCAGCATGAGAAAAGACCCCTTGGTTGCCCTCTTGCACTGCAAGCCCCAGGAGCTCACCAGCAAGCAGCACAGACTCTTCGTCTACCTCCCCCTAGTGGCTAAACAGGCCATAGCCAGAGCCTGGAAAAAGCAACTTACCCCAATCTCAGAGGTGTCGGCCAGAATGAACGGGTTCCTCTTCAATGAAAGATTATCTAGTATTCTGACCGACACCCATGACAAATTCCTCTTGATATGGGAGCACTGGATAAGATTTGCCTGGCCTGGCGAGCCCTTGCGGGGGCTGTAATGTCCATACGCGTCGGCTGGCGGAGTACGGGAGTACCTTGATCCTTCTTCCCCCCCTGAACCCCTTCCCCCCTGTTTTTTTTTTTGTTTTTTTGTTTGTTTTTTTTCCTCCCTCTAAAATATGATCCTAATAGGTTTTCAGCATCTTTTCCCCGTCAGCGTGCTTGACCGTGCCTGATAGTCTTGCAACCCGTCGTGGAGGTCATGGGTGGTGGGCGTACAGGTGGCGGTGCGGGCCGTGGGGTCTGGGATCCCGCGACCTGCATGGTCTCAGATTGGACATAAACATGTCACAGGTCAAGTTGGTCGTGCTAAGATGTTGAATGTCCCTCACTTTGCCATTTTCTTTGCTCTGTATGTATTATGGATTGTTAAAACATCAGTATGATCTGTGTGTAAACTTATGCAAGACAGTCTGTTAATTTCTCCCTTTACCTCCCCTGCGTGGGATGGCATTATAATGCATAAGCTTTGTATCTGTACTGTTGAAAACTTCAATAAAATATTGAAACAATTTTCTATGTTGCGGGGTCAAATCCAGATAGTCATTTGTGTTGTAGCAGAAACTTGCTTTACTGGAACACGAGTGCAGTAACAGAAGGTCACTTTACATGGTGGATAACATAGACAGGAAAAATAAGTCACAGAAATCACCTCAGTGTACAAGAAACACAACATGCAGCAGAGAATGTAGAACAGAGACTACACATAGATATATGTAACAGCGCTTTTACTGCATTAACCCAGCAATATAGATGCAGATCACATACAGGGACAAGATGTAAGCTGTTGCACAGTATCTCCAACAATCTAGACATGTAGTAGTCTGCCTGTGTCCTGAGAGCATCTGTACAGCATCTGTGAGGTTGAAGGCTGTAGAATATTAGAGCAATAGAGTAGAGTAATAGCGAAAAATTTGTCATTTGTGGCATGGAGGTGGATAAAGGAAGGTGAAACCTGCACGACTAGGAGAATCCATCCTGGGACCGAGCATGAGCTGAGACCGGACCCCTGACTGAGGGTAGAGGAGAGATGAGAGAACATCAGCCTGGTGTACCCTGGTGAAGTTCGCCTCGGGCCCCTGTTCCGCTGTTGCTTCTGTTATCCCAGTAATTTAAACCCTAAAGGCTTAATTATGTCATAGATGCTTACAAGAGATGCTTACAGGGTTGCTCTTCACCCTGAAACTTGTCAACATTTATTTTTATTAGGATGACCCATCTAAGGGTTTTCTGTCAGTGTCCTTAAAGTGGACCAACACCCAGGATTTTGACTATCCTGGGTATTGGTCCAATTCCCCGGGGCACCCCGATCGGGGGTGCCCCGCTGTGTGAAACCCCCCAGAAAGCCCCCAAAACTCACCTCTCCCCGCCACGGACAAGCTGATTGACAGCGACGGACAAGCAGCTTGCCCGTCTTATAGATTCCCGGGCCGATCACCTCAGGGTGTTGGTCCACTTTAAAGACGAAATTCGGAGGCCCTGGAGTCTAAATGAAACCTGGGCCGTTCAAGTTCCTGTCCTTGGGCCTTCCCAAATTGGGATGCACCACAGTGTGAAACCCCCCCAGATGTCCAGATCCACTCACCTTCTCCTGAGCCCCCATTGCGCCTCTGCGCTACGGCCGTATACCCCCACACCTTTAGCCGTGAGCGCACCCCCCAGCCTTTCTGAATGAGGTGCAAACTGCAGGGGATGCGGCTGGCTGTGCACTTGGCTCCCTTTGGTGCTGCTCAGGTGCTTATCTGTCCAGGCGACTTAACCGTCAGCAGCGCCAAAGGGAGCCGAGCGATAGCGAGCATGCTGATTGGCTGAGCTTGAGCCTGCGCCATGGGAGCGACTGGAAGGTGAGTTGCAGGCATCGGGCAACCTGGGGGAATACACACAGCCGGGTATCCCAATGTGGGACAACATCTGTGAAAGTGAGGAACAAGATGTGTAAAAGTGAAACTCCTGTGTGTTGTTCGCCTTTAAGAGCTAGATTTTTTTTTTTTTTTTTAGGAAGACCTTTCAAGACTGGACTTTTTATATCTTTTTAAAGAGATTTTGAAGAATTGAATCTACATGGAAAATGGTCAAATGGCTTAGGAAATGTATTCAAGAAATAAGTCCAGCTGCCCTAATGTATTACTATGAATAAACCATGACCTGGATGAATGACAATGGATGAATAAAAACCTTCACATACACTTTTTCAAGAGACTTCTTGTTGGGCCTTTTAGACCAAGAAAGCTATTTCTGCTTTGCAATTCTATGCCAAGAAAATAAAGTGCCACCTGCTACTTGTTTTACCAGAAAAGCTTGATTTCTGTAATCGTATTGTGAAATCTATTTCTGCTTTTAGCTTGGTATCCTGCTTACAGTTACAACTGCTAAAGAAACATTTTTTTTCCATCCCTTATTGATAACCAGGGTCGGCTTTAGGGTAAATGTCACTCTGTGCAAGATTTCAGGATAGTGCCCCCAAAACATACGCACTCAAAAGGAAAGAGATGGAGAGAATGTGGAAAGCTAAACAAAGGCAAACAAAACTGGTGACTGGGGAAAAAAGAGAAGAGAATGATTCAAAAAGAAATAAGAAAGGAGGGTAATGTGAATGAGAGAGAGAGGGAATTCGGAAAGGACAAAGAGAGAAAGAGGAAATATTAAAGATATAAGGAGGGAATGTAGAAAAGACATTGGGGGAAAGAAGGAATATGGAAGAAAGAGAGAGATAAAGAAAAGGGTATGTGGAAAGGAAATTGAAGTAGGGGATGTGGAAAAACAAAAGGAGATGAAGGAAATATAGAAAGAGAGGAAGAGGTAGAGAAAAATACAATTCTGTGATTACTCACCTGTAGAATTGATTTTATTGGTGTCCAGCTTGGGTCGCTTCATTCTTGACAATTGGGTTACCGTCACAAGGTGGCGCAGTTGAAGACGAAACTTGTTTCTCCTCACAGCTCATATAAAGGCAGCTATATCCCTAATAATCCTCCAGCGTTTAAAAGCAGTAAATACAAGACAAGCCGGGAGGCCAGAGACCATGTTAATTCACACAGCCCCAATATAAACTCTCTCAAACTGTAATCACCATAACAAGGCAAAAGGAAGATAACAGAACAAAGGTTGGATGAAATGACCCAAGCAGGACACCAATAAAATAAATTCTACAGGTGAGTAATCACAGAATATTATTTTTCTTGGTGTCATGCTCGGGTCGCTTCATTCTTGACAATTGGGACATCCAAAAGCAGTGTCCAAGAAAGGGTGGGATCCCCAGTGAGCAACAGCACGTAGTTCATGACACTGCCGCCTGAAGCACCTTCTGGCCAAAAACAGCATCAGCTGAGGACCTAATATCAACCTTGTAAAACTTAGAAAAAGTATGAACTGAAGACCAAGGAGCGGCCTTACAAACCTGTTCAACAGAAGCCTGGTGCTGAAAAGCCCAAGAGGCACCAATAGCTCTGGTAGTGTGAGCTGTGATCCGAAAAGGGGGTTCCTTCCCCTTGGCAGAATACGCTTGCTCCACCGCCTGTCTGATCCACTTGCTGATAGTGGATTTGGCTGGAGGCAAGCCCCTCCTAGGCCCTTCAGGAAGGACAAAAAGAGAATCTGACTTCCTAAAGGATTCCGTAGCAAAAAGGTAGTACCTAACTGCTCGGACCACATTCAGAGAATGGAGGGTCCTCTCCTTAGAATTAGAAGGCGCGGGACACAAAGAAGGCAGGACAATGTCCTCATTGAGATGAAAGGCAAAAAAACCTTGGGAAAAAAGTCAAGCTTAAGACGAAAAACCACCTTATCCTGATGCCGGTCAAAGTAAGGAGGCTTCATACAAAGCGCCGCCAGCTCCGACATGCAACGCACCGAAGTGAAAGCTACCAAAAAGACCACCTTCAGAGTCAAAATGGATAAGGCAGCATTGCACAAGGGCTCAAAGGGAGGACCCTGGAGAGCAGAAAGCACCAAATTCAAATTCCACACCGGTAGCATAGGCTTACGCGGTGGACGTACATGAGTAACTCCTTGGAAAAAGGTCTTAATAAGTCTATGATTGGCAAAGGATCTTTGGAAGAAAATAGCCAAGGCCGAAATCTTCCCCTTGAGGCTACTCAGCTGGAGGCCCGAATCCAAACCATGTTGAAGGAACTCCAAAATCCTAGAAAAAGAAAATGTGCGACAAGGGACACCCCTAGACTCACACCGGGCAATGTAAGCTTGCCAGACCCTATAATAAATCATGGAGGAGGATTTCTTCTGAGCCTGAATCATGGTCCGCACGACCGCAGCAGACAGCCCTTTCTCCGTCAAGATGGAGGTTTCAGCAGCCAAGCCGTCAAAGCCAGAGTTTGTAAATTGGGGTGGCGTAACAGACCCTGAGTGAGAAGCCCTGGATCGTCGGGCAAGTCGTAGCGATCCACTGACATCTGGACTATGTCCGCGAACCAACACCGCTTCGGCCAACGAGGGGCCACCAGGATGGTCGGTACCCCTTCCTGGGCTATCTTGCGCAGCACGCGACCCAGGAGAGGGAAAGGAGGAAAGGCGTAGAGGAGTCGGAACTCCGTCCAAGGAATTGCCAGCACGTCCGTGGCGTAGGCCAGAGGATCTCTTGACAGAGAGATGAACTTTGGAAGCTTGTGATTGTGTCGGTACGCAAACAGGTTCACGTCCGGCTGACCCAGCGGCAACACAGAGTGTGAAAGATCTTGTTGCTGAGAGACCATTCCCCCAGACGAGAAGTCCCCCTGCTCAGGGAGTCTGCCTCCTGGTTCTCCATCCCGGGGATGTAAACCGCCGAGATGCAAGGAACATTCTCCTCCGCCCAATACAGGATCAGGGTCACTTCCTTGAGGGCTCACTTGCTCCGAGTCCCGCCCTGATGATTGATGTAGGCGACCACCGTCTGACTGTCCGAGCGGACCTGGACCGCACAACCCCGTAGACGGGGAGTCATCTGAAAAAGGACCAATCGGATCGCTCTCAGCTCTAGGAGATTGATAGGGACATGAGCCTCCTGAGGGCCCCACTGGCCCTGGAACTGCAGCGATTGCCAAAACCCTCCCCAACCGGACAGACTTTCCCGGCGTGGAGTCAGAAAGGACCTGCCCACTAGAAGATTTCTTGAGTCCAACCACCACGAGAGGGACCATCTGGCCAGAGGGGACAGAGCAAACTCCTGCTCCAGGGACTCCTTTTTCCAATCCCAAACAGTCAAGAGATTCAACTGAAGCGGTCTCATGTGGAACTGGGCGAAGGGTACAGCCTCGAAGCAAGACACCATGAGGCCCACCAACTGCATCCCCAGACGGATGGATGGGTGTGGACACGACAGCAATGCCCGTGCCTGCGTCTGAAGACCCTCCACCTTCTGCTGAGGGAGGAACACCTTGACCTGAGAGGTGTCCAACGTCATGCCCAGGAAAGACCTCACCAAAGACGGAGTGATCAAGGACTTGGGATAATTGATCACCCAACTGAATGCCTCGAGAGTGGACAATACCTTCTGAGTGTCGCTCTCGGCCTGCTGAAGAGATTGAGCAGCAATCAGCAAGTCGTCCAGGTAAGAGAGAATATGAATGCCCTGGCTCATCAGCAGGGCCATGACACCCGCCAGCACCTTGGTGAACACCTGAGGGGCCGAAGAGATTCCAAATGGCAAGGCCACAAACTGGTAGTGCTGATCTCAGGACCTCAGGAACTTCTGATGTCCCCGGAAAATAGGGACATGCAGGTAAGCATCCCTGATGTCCACCATGATCATGAAGTCTCCGGGACGACAGAAGTCGTTGGACAGCCAGCCTTAGACCCTGTGCCAAGCTTGGGGGCGGCCAAGCTGCCAGCTCTATCTTGTACCCGGAGGACACCACCTCCTGAATCCACCGGTCCGAGACGTGCTGTCTCCAGACGTGAGCAAAAAGCAGAAGCCGTCCCCCCACCCGGATGGGTGAGGGCGCCTCCTCATGCCTGAGGGGTCTTGGCAGGGGGCTTGGATTTGGACCCCCAGGAGGGACTGGGACGACCACGAAAGGGACAACAGGAAGAAGAGCCCCGAAAGGGTCGCACAGGATTCCGACGCTGAGGAAGCCTCCCATCTTTCGCAAGGAGTTCCAGTTTCCTCCGAAAAAGGATACTATCTGTCCAGTGCCCTAGGCACCGACGGCAGCTTATTAGGCTTCTCCCATTCCTTAAAATTCATTTTAGAGAAATTACCCTGTTCAGGAAAGACCAGACGCTGTCTCTCAGGCCGAAAAAGTTCCCTGCTTCTTTTTGGCCACCTTTGGGGGTACAATGTGCAAGGCTTCAAAAACCGCCGACAACAGCTTCTCTGTGTCATCGAGAAGCCAACCGTCCTCATCAGAGGAAGCCCCGGGGTCACTGCCAAAACCCCCCTGGCGATCCCCAGAGAAGTCAGAATCATGAAATAACTCACCCTCCTCCGTGGAGTCTCGGCCACCGAAGGCCTCATAGTCATCATCATCATCGGCAAAAATTGCATAAGCCGGCTCCAAATGGCGCTTCTCACACGTGGCCTTGCCCGCGGCCGAACGTGATAACTGACACTCTATACTGGCCACTCTGAGTGCTAAATGCAGACGCGGGGGAGTCGGCGAGGCAGTCGGCAAAATGGGACTGGGGCCGGCAACACTCGCCCCATCCTGTTCCGAGATGACGCCTTGGGCGCAGGGTACACAAATAGCGCTGTGACCACTCAGGGGACAGGTACCATACAAGAGACAAAGCTTAACAAGTCCTGAGGGGGCCCCAAGCTCACTATCTCCAGAAGCCTCCATTATGGTGATTAAGGCGAAAGAAATCGGCTCACAAGGCACAAACGGGCCAGAACCGCATAATCCCCAATTTGAACCCTCTGAACCCTTTAAGCACAGAGCAAAAAGGGGGGGGGGGGTACTGAGACCGGGAGGAACCACCTACGGATAGACTGGGACCCGTCTGGAAAACATAGCATAAAATGAATGAAAAAATCAGCATCCCACAGCACATGCACACTGAAACATTTTCAGAAAGAGACTCATGGACCAAAGCCTCTAATCAGGGCTAGGAGCGACTGGAGGAGGAAGAGGCCGGGGCGTGAGGACCCCCCGTGCGATAGGAGCGGGGAGAAGACAGCCAGGGCGTAGGCAAACCGTCTACATCAGACCACGCGCCGCAACAATGGCGTCGAAGAGCTACTTGAGGGGCGGGCCGCGCGACGATGACGCGGAACGCGTCATTGCATGGCCCCGCCCCCCACCCACAGCAGCAGGAGAGATAGAGAGTGGTCTCCAGGAACGAGCCAAAATGGCGCCCAGACCGCACACAGCACAGACAGGGGAGGAAGAGCCCTCCCTGCCACTAAGGATGCCCCCCCCCCCTCGCATAGACGCCAGGAGAGGAGAGAAGAGGAGGAAAGTGAGTAACACAACGTGAAAAAAGTACAGTGTGCCAAACACACACACATAATAATAAAGCTTGTGGGAGACAAAATAATAAAATGGGTCCCAAGGTGGTTCCCCCCCCCTCCCCATATAGGCTCACCATAGCCTATGGCTGGCTACCCTTTAGTACAGGGTCTGCGGCCCAGAGCATAGCTCTGCCAAACGCCTGACCCTCGGCGTTCCCCTACCATCACCTAATCAGAAGCTGGAGGCTAGGAGGCAGGAAGGGTCTACTGAAACAGGCGGGAGTAGGACTGCAGCGGCCGACAGGCTTGGGATGCCCTGCTTGTCTGCGATATCCATGGAGAGAGAAATAGATCCATCTTCGCAGTCAGACTGCAAGAGAACTCTGGAGGATTATTAGGGATACAGCTGCCTTTATATGAGCCTGGAGGGGCCACAAGTTTCGTCTTGCAGTCAACTGCGCCACCTTGTGGCGGTAACCCAATTGTCAAGAATGAAGCGATCCGAGCAGGACACCAAGAAAAAGATAGAAAGAACTTGGAAAAAAGAGAATGCTGGATAAATGGACAGACAGAACACAGAAAAGAGAGACGTGCAAGAGAATAAAAAGGGGCAAGAAAGTAGAAACAGAAATAATAATAAATAAAATATTGTGCATTTAATGTGACCTCTGCAAATTACTAATTTGTGCATAAACCAGAGAAACACAACAGGGAACCACACTAGGGGGCCGTGAAGTGCAACAGCATCGCAGGATGCAGGGTGATGCGGGAGCACTTATTCAGATTGGCTGGGGCAGGAGCTCCCATTCAATTAAATTCAGAGCCACCTGCCGAATGGCGTAGTCACAGCAGGCCGAGCTCATTGGACAAGACCCTGTGCATGTGCCATTGGAGCCTGGAAAGGTGAGTTTTTCTTGGGGGTTTAACACAGCGGGACCTCCCAATTTCGAATGCCCCGAGGGCATGTAACATGTCAAATTCCTAAAAATATCAGTTTTGCTCAATTTTGGACTCAAAAAAGTTATGTATGAAAGCCCAGCCAGGCAAACAAAACCATAAATCTGTTTAGGAAACACATGGGGTCTGTACGCCTACATGGGGTGCAGAAGTAGTGACTTCATTGGGGTCCATGGGGTCATGGGACCCGCCATTGTTCTTCCTTCACCTTATTTACCTCACTTGTGCTCAAGAGTTCAAAGCATGGGTATACAGAGCCTCAATCCGAAGACCCCCCCCCCCCCCCCAGCGTCCTGTTTGGTAGCCCTCCAGACCTTTAGTATTTTTAATTCATTATATCATTCATGGTTAGTGGCGGATGAGCATGCTTTATTTTACAGTATAGGAATGCTTTGAAGCTCTCAAAAGAAATAGATTGGTATTTTATATCATTAATAATAATAATAATTATTATTATTATAATGTAACAGCAGGCAGCACCTGGTAGTATGCATAAGGGGTTAAAACTCCCTTATACCTATGCTGCATCTGTATATATGGAATGCTCTATATAGTGTTCTATTGCTAGTAAACCTTAAAACCTTTCCAAGTGAGCATCCCAATCACTGCCGAACCCCCCGTCCGAACTGCACTTACCAAGCTACGATCCATTGATGTATTCTAATGCGGCACAGGAAGTGCACCCAGAGGCATCCTCTTAACCTGGGATTTTCAGTATCGCGTGTTTTGGTTTTGGTCCTGAAAACCAAATTTGGTCCCTGTATTAAACCTAACATGGGTCTCTCCTAATAGTGGCTTGCGACTCGGTTTTGGTCCCTAAGCCGGTGTGCCCCAGGGGGAGGGAGTAAGCCTGCCCTGGAGTCTCATAGAGTAGAGGGTCCATTTTAATGACTAGAAAGAGCATTGTTAATTTCAGTGCAGCACCCAGAAATTTCATCTGGGGTGCCGGCCCAGTAGAGGGTGTTGCAGAGGGTGGGGCTTCTGCATTCCCCCGGTGGTGAACATGGGGATTTCATTACTACAGGAACATTGATGGGTATTTTGCATGACTTTCTGGGTGATCCTAAGCTGCTCAATTCTGGCCAGGCGTTCTGACACCTCTTGAACTATGACAGCCTGCTCCTCCTCCTGAGATGTTTCCTGAGCTCCGTGAATGTGCAGCTCTCATGCCACTTCTTTTGTCCCCTCTTCCCCATCGCCACTTACCTTTGAGTGCTTATTTACATAGTAATTAACTGAGTGCTCATTATCACTAAGCATCCCCTAATGTAAACAGCGCCCGTCATGCGTTCAAAAGTGCTGCAAAAGACAGCTGCACTGGTGCTGTGCTCTACCAGGTCTTGGGTGGGGTGGGCCAGAACCCTGGACCATCTTCTTCTGTGCTCCCCTGGTTTATATTTTTTTCTTTCCTTTGTTCACATTCATTTATTTAATTTTTTGCACCATCTTTTACTCCAGGCTTTTGTAGTGATGATTCACAGAGCAGTGATGCTGCTCCATGCAGCCTTGCTACGGCCACTGCTCAAAGCACCCGTGACAGCACCTGATTCCAGGACCAGGCTGGTTTGTAGACTGGACCAGAGTAGCTAAGCTTTCGGTTACCCAGTGCAAAGATTAGAAATGGCGCCCCCCACCTGTGCTCAGGCCTCCATTTGGCACCCCCCTGACCTGCTGCACCCGGGGCAAGTGCCCCCCCCCTGCTCCCCTCTAGTTATACCCTTGGGCTGGACTACAAACTGGACTACAGAAGATCAAGACCCGGAATTCACTAACTTGGGTTTTGGACTGTTTTATCCTGCTTTGGGATGCCCCCATGTGTGAATCCCCTAGGATCGCCTGTTTGCTTACCATGATCTGTGCACATCTGCCGCCAGCTTTTTATCTACGCTTGCGAGGGTGTGTGCATCACATAGAGGAGGATGCATGCGCCATGGTATTGATTCCTGAGGTGAGTATACAGCAATCCTGGGGATTTCTTACATCTGGATGCCCTGGGGCAAGTTTACTAGCCACGTTGCTAGGATTTTGCCCACTTAAACCGGACCTTCAGCATGATTTAATGAAAAGCCCAAACCCTTAAATAACTATTTCCCAGCATCTAAAATTAATATTTTTAAGTTTTTAGTCACTTACTTATTATTCTTTCCCCCCCTGGTCTGCAACTCTGTTCAGGACTCTAGGATACGGGCGCCGCCATCTTGACTCAGAAGCATCATACATATTGAGGAGAGGAGAGCGGGATAAAGTACAGGAGGTGGGGTTATAGTTGTGCTTTGCACAGACAGAGCAGAGCTGGGGTCAGGGAAAGGACAGCAATCCCAGAATGCAGAGTGACACAGTCAGAAGACACTTCCTGTTTGCAGACTGCCTGATGCTCCATGAGCCGCCATCTTGGATGTTTAAAGGCTCATAACATGCAGTAGATGCAGGTAGGATGATTTTTAATGTGAGCAATCTGTATGTACAGGGTGTGGGAAACATATAAGATAGACTCTTATTCAGGGTGAAGGTCCAGTTTAAACAAAAGCATCACAACAGGATGACTCCCCTGCATGGCAGGCATGCAAACAATGATTTGTTTTTACACTTAGCCTGGGCAGTCCTTTTCAACTTTACTTACTGAATGTGACTGTGATATTGTTAGATTATTTCAGAACTTGGGCCCCCACTTTTAATTTTGCCCAGGGCCACACTAGAACTGGCCCTGGCTATAGTTTAGGAAGTCAGTAGTGCAATGCTCGCTTTTGATTAATGCATATTAGGTGAGTTTATAATCCAGAAAATCCAGCAAATGTTCCTGATTTCTTCAAATAAATGTAACTACCTGGTGGGGGTTTGATCTAATCCTTCTACATGTTGCAGATCAGAGCCTTGCATGTCTAATAAAAAGAGATGACGGCGCCCTTTATGCACAGCTGTGCAGGCTGTCGATGGAGGGTGGATTGTGGGGAGGGGAGGTAGAGTGTGTGGAGGGGTGAATTGTGGGGGCGGGAGGTAGATTATATGGAGAGGTGGATTGTGGAGAGGGGGTAGATTGTGAGGAGGAGGTCTATTGTGGAGAGGGAAGGTAGAATGTGTGGAGAGGGTGGATTGTGGAGAGGGGAGGTAGATTGTGAGGAGAGGAGGTAGATTGTGTGTCTGGAGGGGGTGGATTGTGGGGAGGGGAGGTAGATTGTGTGTAGGGGGTGGATGGTGGGAGGGGAGGTAGATTATGTGGGGGGGTGGATTATGGGGAGGGGAGGTAGATTATGTGGAGGGGGTGGATTATGGGGAGGGGAGGTAGATTATGTGGAGGGGGTTTATTGTGGGGAGGGGAGGTAGGTTATATGGAAGGGGTGGATTGCGGGGAGGTTGATTGTGTGTGGGGGGTGGATTGTGGGGAGGGGGGGTAGATTGTGTGTGGAGGGGGTAGATTGTGGGGGCGGGAGGTAGAGTGTGTGGAGGGGGTGAATTGTGGGGGCGGGGGGTAGATTATGTGTGGAGGGGTGAATTGTGGGGAGGGCAGATAGATTATATGGAGAGGTGGATTGTAGAGAGGGGAGGTAGATTGTGAGGAGAGGAGGTAGATTGTGTGTCTGGAGGGGGTGGATTGTGGGGAGGGGAGGTAGATTGTGTGTAGGGGGTGGATGGTGGGAGGGGAGGTAGATTATGTGGAGGGGGTGGATTATGGGGAGGGGAGGTAGATTATGTGGAGGGGGTTTATTGTGGGGAGGGGAGGTAGGTTATATGGAAGGGGTGGATTGTGGGGAGGTTGATTGTGTGTGGGGGTGGATTGTGGGGAGGGGGGGTAGATTGTGTGTGGAGGGGGTAGATTGTGGGGGCGGGAGGTAGAGTGTGTGGAGGGGGTGAATTGTGGGGGCGGGGGGTAGATTATGTGTGGAGGGGTGAATTGTGGGGAGGGCAGGTAGATTATATGGAGAGGTGGATTGTAGAGAGGGGAGGTAGATTGTGAGGAGAGGAGGTAGATTGTGTGTCTGGAGGGGGTGGATTGTGGGGAGGGGAGGTAGATTGTGTGTAGGGGGTGGATGGTGGGAGGGGAGGTAGATTATGTGGAGGGGGTGGATTATGGGGAGGGGAGGTAGGTTATATGGAAGGGGTGGATTGCGGGTAGGTTGATTATGTGTGGAGGGGTGAATTGTGGGGAGGGCAGGTAGATTATATGGAGAGGTGGATTGTGGAGAGGGGGTAGATAGTGGGGAGGAGGTCTATTGTGGAGAGGGAAGGTAAATTGTGTGGAGAGGGTGGATTGTGGAGAGGGAAGGTAGATTGTGTGGAGAGGGTGGATTGTGGAGAGGGGAGGTAGATTGTGAGGAGGGGGTGGATGGTGGGAGGGGAGGTAGACTATGTGGGGGGGGGTGGATTATGGGGAGGGGGTGGATTATGGGGAGGGGAGGTAGGTTATATGGAAGGGGTGGATTGCGGGTAGGTTGATTGTGTGTGGGGGGTGGATTGTGGGGAGGGGGGGTAGATTGTGTGTGGAGGGGGTAGATTGTGGGGGCAGGAGGTAGAGTGTGTGGAGGGGGTGAATTGTGGGGGCGGGAGGTAGAGTGTGTGGAGGGGGTGAATTGTAGGGGCGGGAGGTAGATTATATGGAGAGGTGGATTGTGGAGCGGGGGTAGATAGTGGGGAGGAGGTCTATTGTGGAGAGGGAAGGTAAATTGTGTGGAGAGGGTGGATTGTGGAGAGGGGAGGTAGATTATGTGTCTGGAGGGAGTGGATTGTGGGGAGGGGAGGTAGATTGTGTGGAGGGGGTGGATTATAGGGAGGGGAGGTAGATTATGTGGAGGGGGTGGATTATGGGGAGGGGAGGTAGATTATGTGGAGGGGGTTGATTGTGGGGAGGGGAGGTAGGTTATATGGAAGGGGTGGATTGCGGGGAGGTTGATTGTGTGTGGGGGGTGGATTGTGGGGAGAGGGGGTAGATTGTGTGTGGAGGGGGTAGATTGTGGGGGCGAGAGGTAGAGTGTGTGGAGGGGGTGAATTGTGGGGGCGGGAGGTAGAGTGTGTGGAGGGGGTGAATTGTGGGGGCGGGAGGTAGATTATGTGTGGAGGGGTGGATTGTGGGGAGGGGAGGTAGATTATATGGAGAGGTGGATTGTGGAGAGGGGGTAGATAGTGGGGAGGAGGTCTATTGTGGAGAGGGGAGGTAGATTGTGAGGAGAGGAGGTAGATTGTGTGTCTGGAGGGGGTGGATTGTGAGGAGAGGAGGTAGATTGTGTGGAGGGGGTGGATTCTGGGGAGGGGAGGTAGATTGTGTGGAGGGGGTGGATTCTGGGGAGGGGAGGTAGATTGTGTGGAGGGGGTGGATGGTGGGAGGGGAGGTAGATTATGTGGAGGGGGTGGATTATGGGGAAGGGAGGTAGATTATGTGGAGGGAGTGGATTATGGGGAGGGGAGGTAAAATATGTGGAGGGGTGGATTGTGAGGAGGGGAGGTAGATTATGTGGAGGGGGTGAATTATGGGGAGGGGAGGTAGATTATATGGAAGGGGTGGATTGCGGGGAGGTTGATTGTGTGTGGGGGGTGGATTGTGGGGAGGGGGGGTAGATTGTGTGTGGAGGGGGTAGATTGTGGAGAGATGGGGGTGAGTGTTTGGAGAATTCCCCAGTCACCCAGTTAGGAGGAAGCTGTGTGAACAGGCAGGTGATGCCTTCTTCTTCTCTCCCGCATTCCTCCGTCTCCCAGATGCACAGCAGCCTGTTTTTCCTTCTGCTCTTTGTAGTCACACTGACAGCAGCCTCCTCTCCCTTCCTTTCATTTCCAGCTGAAGCCCCCTCCCCTGGATTCTGAGCACCTCTCCCAGTTTCTTGCTGGTTTCTTTTTTGATCTCCTCTACTTTTCAGCTCAAGATGGAGGTTTAGGTTTGACATACCTCCCAAGTGTCCCTCTTTTGAAGGGACTGTCCCTCATTTGAGTCCATGTCCCCTAGTACCTCATTGTTCTTCTCTGTTGTTCCTCTTTGAGGCGTAACATGCAGATCTGCATCAATAAATGATTCATTTGCCTATTTAAAATGTTTATATTGTTGTAACTGTTACAACTCCTTTCAATCTCCTATCCATCCCTCAATGATAGGGATGTGTCTTAATATACATATTGTCCCACTTTCCCACCCTGAAAAGTTGGAAGATATGAGTTTGGTATTGTCCTACTCTTTGGTCAGTGCCCACCTTTAACTATATTCCTAATCAAAGTCTTTCCTCTTGCTCAGAGATTGTCTCGTCTCCTGGTCAGCCATTACTAGTCAGTCGGTGTCTCTTCAGGTGCCCAGTCTCTTGTTCTCTTGTCTCTTCACCTTTGGTGTATCTCCTTCTGCTTACACTCAATGTAACCTTCATGTCAGTTGCTATTTCTTCTTTGTGTCAATATCCCCCCCCCCCCCCCGATCCAGATCCTTCTGCAGCTAAGCTTAGCCATACACCACGGCACCATGTAGCATCCCGACTCCTGGCCTGCAGTCTGTTGGTCGTGGTTGCAGACCAAGAACTAGAGATGAATCCTGTACAAATCAGGATGACCCGCAATGGATTACCTGAGTCCGGGATCCCACTGAACACCTGCCAACGTAGGTGCACAGGGCAAAGGGAGCAGGGGCAAGGGATGTTATTTAGCCTCTCCTCCTGTTCCATCTAATTCTCTCGCCAGTTTTAGGCTTCTCTGATCGTCTGTCTTTATCACTGATTAATCCCTATCCCTACTCTGGTCCAGCCTCTCATCCTGATCAGTCTCTCTCTTACTATTCTTCTTCTAGACAGTCTCTCCTTCTAGTCTGTTTCTTCTTCTTCTTAAATTATTATTATTGTTTATTTATATGTATAAAGTGCCATCATCTTCCATGGCACCGTACAATGTGGGTAGTCCAATGACCTCCTCAGATCCAACTTCTCATCCTGTTCAGTCTATTATTCTAGCACTCAGATATTTGTCTGCATTGCATGTCCCAACTTTGGGGACTCAGAATTAAGAGTAGGGACCACACTAAACACAGAGTGCCTTGCCGGGGCAGTGTGGCTTCCACATGTATCTGCAGATATATGCAACCAAATCTCTGTCTTTCCACATAGCTAGACATGTTTGTTGCTTGATATTTAGTTGATGAGAGGGTTAAACTGGGCGGTAAATTAGTTCCCAGGCCCTGAATAATAATGTTGATAATTTTGTATAAATAGTGATTGAGCTGCTCCCACCCCCCTTTGTTCATTTGAATTGCCATGAGCACAAGCAGGGAGGAATTCAGCTAATGTGGATTCCTCCCTGTGAAGTGTTCTAAAGGGAGGCTGGCTGCTTCCCAGGTGAGTAGCTCTCAGATATTTGTCTGCATTGCATGTCCCAACTTTGGGGACTCAGAATTAAGAGTAGGGACCACACTAAACACAGAGTGCCTTGCCGGGGCAGTGGGGCTTCCACATGTATCTGCAGATATATGCAACCAAATCTCTGTCTTTCCACATAGCTAGACATGTTTGTTGCTTGATATTTAGTTGATGAGAGGGTTAAACTGGGCGGTAAATTAGTTCCCAGGCCCTGAATAATAATGTTGATAATTTTGTATAAATAGTGATTGAGCTGCTCCCACCCCCCTTTATTATTCTAGTCTGTCTCTTTGTCTAGTTCATACCCCCTACTTTTGTTTAGGGGTGGATAGGGATTAATGAGAGACAGAGTAATAGAGAAACCTAAAGATAAAGAGAGAACTAAACTGAACAGGAGGACAACAAGAGGGAGATAAGGATTACCCAGGCAAATAGACAAACTAGAAGAAGAGACTGACTAGTAGAAGAATAATAAAAGAGACTGAACAGAATGAGAGGTTGGATCTGAGAAAGGATTTGGACTAATACGGAAAGAGACAGATTAGAAGGAGACACTGTCTAGTAGCAGTAACTAGAAGTAATTAAGAAACTATTCTTCTAGACAGTCTCTCTTTCTAGGCTGACTCTTCCCATGCTGGTCCAAAACCATCTTCAGATCGATTCTCTCATCTCTCATTCAGTTTTTTTTTACTTTGCTTAAACTAGTCATTTTCCTTGTTAGTCCAGATCCCTTCTCAGCTCCAACCTCTCATCCTGTTCAGTCTCTCTAACTATTCTTCTACTAGTAAGTCTCTTCTTCTGGTCTGTCCATTTTCCTATATAGTCCATACCCCCCTCTTGTTTAGTCTCTCCTCTTCTTTAGTCTAATTCTGTCTCCAGTTTTAGGCTTCTCTGTTCGCCTTTCTCTATTACCCTCCTCTGGTCCAGCCTCTCATACTAATCAGTATCTCTTACTATTATTCTAGACAGTCTTTCCTTCTAGCCTGTGTCTTCCCTGGAAGGTCCAAATCCATCCTCAAATCTCGTCCTGTTCTGTCTCTCTTAATATTCCTTTACTAGTTTGTCTCTTTGTTGGATAGTCCAAATGCTCCTTTTGTTAGTCCAAATCCGACCTCTCAGCCTGTTTAATGTCCCTCTTCTTGTTATTTAGTCTCTCTTTCTAGTCTGTCTCTTTGCCTCGATACCCCCCCTTGTTTAGCCTCTCATCCTGTCCAGGCTGATTCTCTGACTGGGTTTGGGCTTCTCTATTAGTCTGTCTATTACTGGTTCATCAATAGTGCCTCTTTAGTCCAGCCTCTCATCCTGATCATTTTCTCCTAGTATTCGTCTTATAATCAGTCTCACTTTCCAGTCTGTCTCTTCCCCTGTTAGTCCAAATCTCTCATCAGATCCATCCTCTCATCCTGTTCAGTCTCTCTACTATTACTATTCTTCTACTAGTCAGTCTCTTCTACTAGTCAGTGTCTTTGCCTGAATAGTCCATATTCTCCCGCTTTGTTTAGCCTCTCCTCCTCTTCAGTCTAATTCTCTCTCCAGTGTTAGGCTTCTCTGTTAGTCTGTCTCTATTACTGATTAATCCCTCCTCTGGTCCAGCCTCTAGTTCTGATCAGCTTCTCTTACTATACTTCTAGACAGTCTCTCCTTCTAGTCTGTCTCTTTCATGTTAGTTCAAATCCATCCTTAGATCCAACCTCTCATCCTGTTCAATCTCTCTAACTTTTCTTCTTCTAGTCAGTCTCTCTTTTCTAGTCTGTCTCTTACCTTGTTAATCCAAATCTCTCCTCAGACCCAATCTCTTATCCTGTTCAGTCTCTCTTACTATTACTCTGTTAGTCAGTATCTCCATCTAGTCTGTCTGTTTGCCTGTATAATCCATATGCCCCTTGTTTCGCCTCTCATCCTGTCCAGGCTAACTCTCAGATTAGTTTTAGGCTTCTCTGTTAGTCCTGATCATTTTCTCCTAGTATTCTTCTTATAGTCAGTCTCACTTTCCAGTCTGTCTCTTCCCTTGTTAGTCCAAATTTCTCATCAGATCCGTCCTCCTATTCTGTTTAGTCTCTTTACTATTACCACTACTACTACTATTATTCTACTAGTCAGTCTTTTCTTCTAGTCTGTCTCTTTGCCTGAATAGTCCATATTCCCTCGTTTTGTTCAGCCTCTCCTCCTCTTCAGTCTAATTCTCTTTCCAGTTTAAGTTTTCTCTGTTAGTCTGTCTCTATTACTGATTAATCCATATCCCTCCTCTGGTCCAGCCTCTCGTCCTGATCAGCCTCTCATACTATACTTCTAGACAGTCTCTCCTTCTAGTCTGTCTCTTTCATGTTAGTCCAAATCCATCCTTAGATCCAACCTCTCATCCTGTTCAATCTCTCTAACTTTTCTTCTTCTAGTCAGTCTCTCCTTCTAGTCTGTCTCTTACCTTGTAAATCCAAAACCCTCCTCAGACCCAACATCTTATCCTGTTCAGTCTCTCTTACTATTACTCTATTAGTCAGTCTCTCCTTCTAGTCTGTCTATTTACCTGGATAATCCATATCCTTCTTGTTTCGCCTCTCATCCTGTCCAGGCTAACTCTCAGATTAGTTTTAGGCTTCTCTGTTAGTCCTGATCATTTTCTCCTAGTATTCTTCTTATAGCTAGTCTCACTTTCCAGTCTGTCTCTCCCCTTGTTAGTCCAAATCACTCAACAGATCCATCCTCCCATCCTGTTTAGTCTTTTTACTATTACTACTACTATTACTATTATTCTACTAGTCAGTCTCTTCTTATAGTCTCTCTCTTTGCCTGAATAGTCCATATTCTCTCGTTTTGTTCAGCCTCTCCTCCTCTTCAGTCTAATTCTCTTTCCAGTTTTAGGCTTCTCTGTTAGTCTGTCTCTATTACTGATTAATCCCTATCCCTCCTCTGGTCCAGCCTCTAGTCCTGATCAGCCTCTCATACTATACTTCTAGAGAGTCTCTCCTTCTAGTCTGTCTCTTTCCTTGTTAGTCTAAATCCCTCCTCAGATCCAACCTCTCATTCTGTTCAGTCTCTGTATTGCTCTACCAGTCTTTTCTTCAAGTCTGTCTCTTTGTTGGATAGTCCTTGTTCAGTCTCTTTTCCTGTTCATTTTTTTTCTCACTAGCCAGTCTCAGGCTTCTCTGTCAGTCTGTCTCTTTCAATAGTTAATCTCAAACCCTCCTCTGGTCCAGCCTATCATCCTGTTCACAATCTGTCTCTCTTTCCTACTAGTCAGCATCAGTCTTCCATTCTAGTCTGTCTATTTTCCTGGATAATCCATATTCCCCTTGTTCGATCTAATTCTCAGACCAGTTTTAGGCTTCTGTGTTAGTCTGTCTATTACTGATGAATCCCTATCTCTCCTCTAGTCCAGCCTCTTGCCCTGATCAGCCTCTCTTACTATACCTATAGTCAGTCTCTCCTTCTAGTCTGTCTCTTTCCTTGTTAGTCTAAATCCCTCCTCAGATCCAACCTATCATCCTGTTCAGTCTCTGTATTGCTCTACTAGTCTTTCTTTCGAGTCTGTCTCTTTGTTAGATAGTCCTTGTTCAGTCTCTTTTCCTGTTCATTTTTTTCTCACTAGCCAGTCTCAGGCTTCTCTATCTCTTTCAATAGTTAATCTCCATCCCTCCTCTGGTCCAGCCTCTCATCCTGTTCGCAGCCTGTCTCTCTTTCCTACTAGTCAGCATCAGTCTCTCCTTCTAGTCTGTCTCTCCCCCTGTTAGTCCACAGCCCTCCTCTTGTTCAGTGTCTCCTGTTCACAGTCTGTCTCTGTGACTCCTGGACTTAGTCTGTCTCTCCTCCTGGCCATTGTCAGTCTGTCTCTCCTCCTGACCAGTGGCAGTCTGTCTCTTCTTCAGCTTTGGCACTCTGGATTCCTCTAGCACCCTGGTGGAGCTGATCCTTGTCTCCAGGCTTCTGCTCCTGCTCACAGCCGTGATCCTCCATCGAACAATGCCTTGCAGAGCAGAGAGAAGGCTGCGCTCACCGGGGAAATAAGGAGTAAGTGCCACTTTGTATCACTCGCTGCATGGCCGGCTAATGGGAGTCGTGACTGCCCGGGGCAGCCTGGGGAATACCATCTGCTGGGTGCACTACATGTCTCAGCAAGCTGGGATTTAACCCTGCACCTGCCGAGGCTTAGAAGTCTATATCAGCTGTTGAGCTGCAGGTTGTTGGTTTGATTAAGTAGTGATAGAATTAAAAGTGAGGATTTGGGATGGAGAGGTGAGCTCAGGTTGCTGGTCCTCATTGATGTGATGTTCCTCTATCCATGTGGGAGGATGTGAGAGGTCTGAAGAGCGGATGGAGAGCGCAGCTTGTAGTGTCACATTTAAGAATTCCTGGAGGTTCTGTGACTTGATGTGTAACTTTATTCTATGGTCTCTCTGTGTTACAGTTAGTGATGAGACGAATTTGCCTCTATTCTGTTCTGTGAAGTGCTGCCAAATAGTCTCCAATATTCTGCTTCTGCATCACCCCGATCCCATTAAAGTCTATGGAGGTGGAATTCAGTATGTGCTTATGGGTCTTTGGAAAGCAATTTAAGCAGCTAAATGCCCCAAATTGCATGATGGGAAAAGCACTAAATATGGAGCACATTAGGGTTGATTCAGAGCCCCTTTCTAATCATTTTATAGAGGTCTTGCTACCAAACGAAAAATCATGCAAAAATGAAAACATTTCACACTAAAGTTCTCGCAGAAAAAAGGCTTTGCTGAATCAGTCGAGGGGAAAAAATGAACGAGAATGGAAATATTCACGCAAAAAAAAGGTGAGAAAGGGGCTCTGAATCAACCCTATTGTTCAGACTGAAACAAAAACATCAGTAATAATAAATGATAATAATAAAAAAGAATAAATATTTTTGAAATAGGAAACAATCTCCCTTTCATTTCTTTCAAAGCTAGATTCCTTTAACAGAATAATGTAACATTAGAATGTCATAATTATTTTAATACATCATCTGTAGGTAGCGCCTCGTAGCGGCAGGAACCGTCTGGTGAACGCTGGGCGCTGTACACAAAACCACATTTATGAAGGCGATTCTGGTGAGCACCTCTAACAGCGCCATGTAGCATCCGATTCATCATTACAGGCAGCTCAGTGTATAGCGCCGGAGCTCAGGCTACCTGTCGCTCTCCCATACATTTCAATGGACGTTACTTTTCTTCTGTTTAAACAGGGTTTTTCTTCCCCTCAAATCATTGTGTGACCTCTCCTGGCCTAGAAAGAGTCATTTTTGAATTTTTTTTTGATTTTTTATATTTTTATACAGAATTGTCATTACAGGTCTGGCATTAAAGTATTAATGTCACAATGTTACAACAATGTCATTCCATGTGTTTTCGCTTTGTTACTGGTGGATAAGTGCTAATAAACAGACTTTATTCACACAGCGTCTGGCGCTCTATACTATAGCGACCAGATCCAGAGAGCCGACGCTGTGTGTGTCTGTTTTTTTGTTGAATATGTTGTGAGTCGCTGAGGGTCGGTCGCAATGAGTTGGCACTACCTCTCGCTCCCTGCAACGCTGTACTGGTGTTAGAACACCGAACATACATCACATTCATCAATGCCGGCCAGGTTACTAGAGCGACTGAGACGCTCTTTAACAGCGCCTGATAGCCGATCACAGCGTCTACTAGCGGTCTTTCTTAGCGCCTCTGTACAGACGCTCATTTGCCGATAACTAGCGCCAGTAATGATTCAGCCTGAAAACCACATTTAGGAAATCTGGTGAGCGCCTCTAATATGTAGCGTCAAATGTATTATTACAGGCGGCTCAGCTTATAGCACCGGCGCTCTATGTTCCAGAGCTCCATGTAGTACTTGTCGCTCTGTAGCCTTCTCCCATACATTTCAATGGGGTTTCATTAGTTGTGTATAAATAGCGTGTTTGGCACGTGTGACCTCTCCTGGCTGCAAACAAACACTTTTAGAAACTTTTATGAGGTCTGGCACTAAAGTGTTAAACAAAGTATTAAAACAATGTCATTCCATGTGTTTTCGCTTTGTTACTGGTGGATATGTGTTCAAAAACAGTCTATAATCACACAGTGTCTGGCGTTGTATGCTATAGTGCCCAGCTTTAGAGCGCAGACTCTGTGTAGTTTTTTGTTCAATATGGTGTGGAGCGCCGAGTGCCAGACGCACTGAGCTGGCGCTACCTGTCGCTGCCTTCAGAGCTATACTGCTGTTACAGCAGCCAACACACATCACATTAATCAATGCAGGCCAGGTTACTATAGCGACCGCTCTGTTACAGCGAGACGCTCTGTTACAGCGTCCGATACCTGCTTACAGCGTCTACTAGCGTTTGCTCTAAGCGCTGCTGTACAGACACTCAACTGGCAATACCTGACGTTAGTAATGAACCAGCCTCCACAAGCTTTCCCTAAAAAACAAAAAAGAACAATCCAAAATAAGTTATTTTTAGCTAATAAGGGTGAGAATGTTGGTAACTTTCACCCTATTTAACCATCAAAGGCTTCTTCTCTTTGTTGATACAATTCTAACACTTAATGATAAAATGTAACAGATGATACATTTATATCCTTGGCTTATATGCAGATGTTATACCGTAAAGAAAAGGCAAATTCTCTCACTCTTGAATTACATTATTCTATTAAAGGGCTCTCTAGCTTTACAATAAAGCTTTAGATTTAAAGGAGTTAAAGAGAAACAAAACCTAGGATTTTGACTATCCCAAGTTTTTTCCCGATTCCCGATTTGGGATGCCCTGCTGTGTGAAACTCCCAGATCGCCCTGTAAAAACATTTCCCCAGTTCTATGGCGCATGCACGGGCTTTTGTCCAATCAGAGCTGTTTGTGCATGGCATGTGGCTCCGTGCTGTTCCGCTTTAATGAGGAATTATTCTTTTACTGTGAAAATGCATTATTTTGTTAAAGGGGGTCTCTAACATTAATTGTGAAGTTTAATATAGTTAAAAGGGGCTTCTTCTGTCGATTTCATGTAACATTAGTTAATGGTGACGTTAACGCATTACTACAGTAAAAAACATTTTTTTTTTTTTTTTACCAAATAAGCAGAGCTGGTCTATTCGAGCCAGAATTCATTTTTGGCCAAGATTCTATTTTGGCTGAACTGAACCAAATTTGCTAAATCCTGGTTGAATTTACCTTTGACCCGAATCTGAAGCCCAACACTAGTTATAATGTTCATTAACCACTTTGTAACCAGAATGTTTCTCCCTTTGCTTGCCAGGCCATTTTTTTCAATTGCAGGGAATGTAGCCCTGGTTTGTGAACAGACCAGTTAGAGACTGTGGTCTGATTAGAGTTCTAGTCATTGTCTGTGTGCTGTGGGGCACAGGTTGGTGACCATGGGCCTCAGGGTCAGCTCCAGGTTTATGTGGGCCCTTGGACGGAATGGTCACAGTGGGCCCCTTTGTGGTGGAAAGTCCTGAGTCAGGGGTCTATAAATTCCATGGCCAAAACTAAGAAGGGCTGCTTGCCCACGAACCCCCCCCCCCCCCCCCCGCGCCCCGTGAAGCTCAGCCTTGTTACAAGGTTAGTGATGACTGGGCAAGCTCGGGGCCTGATGCAATGTTAGTGGCAAATAAAGTTTATTGTGCCAGCTGTTAGTGGGCCCCCTGGGGGAGGTGAGGGCCCTTGGCAGCTGACCGGGCTTGCCGGGTGCTGATGCCAGCCCTGATGGGCCTGTTAAGGTCTGTTTCCTCCTGGGGTGTCTATTTCTCTCTAGTATACAAAGATGCTGAGGGGCTGGCAGACCCTTTGGCATTGGCCCAGAAAGCTGCCTGCAGACAACACAGCAGCTTCATACTGCAGTGGCCACAATCTGATGATGTTGCCACAGGTGCTGCAGCTTCCATGAAGCTTCCATCCTCTTCTGCCATGGACCAGTTAGTTGGTTGCTTCCTGGTTGCTGCCTCTATAGTATGTACGCACATGTGGGGAACAACTTTGATTGATTCCAGGGTTTTCACAGTGATAACAGGAGGTGAGCCATGTACACACAGAACTAAGCTATTAAAAGGGTGCTATGAGAGCGAGCTCATGCCAAGACTGCCTAATATTATAATATTAATAATATAATCTATTATATGAGTGTGCAAAAGACATTAGGTGGAGCAGAGGTGGTGCTATCATTAGGGTAGGAAGGGGTTCCATTTCCATATGTGGTAGCATGGCTACCTCTGGCTCCCAGCGCTCCTAGCCCGAGCAAGCACAACCACTGAGGCTTACAGAACTTGCTCATACTGGGAGCAATGAGGAACATAGGGACATTTGGAGGTGGTCATGGATAAATGGAATTGCAAGAAGGGGCAAATGTTGAAGCCCTGCTACTCATGCACAGGGCCCAGCAGGAAATGAAGAAAAGGCACATTGGACAGGCTTCAAGTGAGCTCCTCCTTGCTCCTCCTGCTTTTTGCTATTGCCTGGACTGTTATTTTACATTTGCAAGATATTTTCTAATGCACAAGAGCCATTGTCTTACTCCCCACCAGGCAGTCTCAGTCTTAAAGAAACTCTGACACCCTGGCCGGCAAAAGTCTTGGCCAGCAGGAAACCCCCTGCCAGGAAGCTGTACTAACTGGAGAATTAGAAATTAGAAGAAGTAGTACTGTACATAGAATGATAAAAACCCCAGGCATATTACACATCAACTGATCCAATTTTTTTGAACCTGGAAATCATATCTCACTTACATGAGTCTCCTGTCATCCCTGGATGGTCAGAGGCTGAGTTTTGGGGAACTCAGGTTAGGAGCCACATGGGACAGCAGTGTTTGGTCTCAGAACCCGGTGAGAGCCAGTGGCACCAGCACATAGACCCTATGACTTAGCGACAAAAATTAGGGAGACATTTACGATTAAGCTAACCACTGCTAAGAGGGGATAGAGACTCATCCCAGGGGGAGAGGGAGTGTCTCATCTGTGTATCACTTGTGTTTGCCCCTTTGACCTGTATTTTGTTCTATTCATTGTATGTATGTTGTATGTAGTTGGTCTAGTGCTCCTTGCTTCCTTGGTTATTGTATAAGCTACTGGGATGGTCTTTGGCCCAATTTAAACCTGCTAATGGACCTGGCTATATCAAACAGAGCTGGTGTCATTCCTACGGCGCACTGGTGGTAGTGAAAGAGCCTGTTGGGGTCTTAACAACCTGTATTAAGGGATCGTATCTCATGCTCCCGTAGACACCAGTGATGTCAGTGATGTCAGTCAAGGCCACAAGGTAACATTCCTCACAATGGTTATCATTGGTGTAAGTTACTGAAGATACTGAGGCCCATAAGGTCAATGAGCCTCACTATTGTAGCTCTTGCTGGGGCCCCATTTATTGTTTGCACCAGAGCTTGGTTGTGTTTAGCTACACCTCTGTTGGCGATGTTTCCTTACTTAATATTGGCTAACTCCCATAGGATGTCGGTGAAGCTTCCTATTCATCCATTCCATAGTACATCTAAAATAATATATCAGGACAAGTGGACTTGCTGTTTTATCTTATTGAAGACTTTTTGTTAGTCAACCGCCTGGTGTTGTCAATGCAGAATCCCATTCTGAATCATACATTGGATGCCTGACAAAATGACCTACAGCCAGTTCATTGGCTTTAATTGATCTTTTTAGATTAACAAGGGATGTTCATAACTCCCAGGAGATAGTGTCTCACATAAGAGTGGTCAGTGTCTGAGCTAAATGTGACAGGGCCCTGGTGTGAACATTAAAATGGGCCCTGTCAAAGCTCATACATTAACATTTACTGCCTTTAACTAAATTGGCTGCACCTAGAGAACTAAAGGCTGAAATAGTAGCGACAAATGGCGCTTCCTTTATCTAAATGATGCAAAGTGAGCACAAATATGATAAATAAGGTGGATGAGCAACAATGATGGGGTCCCCGTGACGTTCTAGGCCTCGGCGCTGTTGCACCACCTGCACCCCCTCAAGTTACGCAATGGGTGTGAGATCACTTCCAACTTGGGAGCGTTATCATCAAATCAATATCATCTCATTTGTGCTTTTTTTAATGCTCTTAATAAATTGAGTCATTTGTAATTGGTTTTGTTTATTTAAATTTATAGCTTGTTGGTTGTTTTTAGTAAATCCAAAATGAATATTGTCAGTGGCCCAACTTTAGGGATTTAAAAAGGAACAATACCCCAAAAAAGGACTTGTTCCTCCCTGGCAGGGCAACTCGATTTGTGTACCCACCCACTGTGTGAACCCCTATGAATCGCCCGAAAACTCACCTCTTCCTGGTTCCAATGTGGACCACTCAACCAATCAGTGGTGCTTGTTTCATTTATATTTTCTTGCTGCATTTAACAGTGCTTAATCTGAATGGAATAGGTGCTGATGTTTCTGCCTCTAACTGTGCGGGTGCTGCCCATTCAGATAGACGTGGCGCGGGTGTGCCTACGGCTGCGATACAGCGATGCGACGCAGGCATGTAGGAGCGATGGGTTGATCAGTGGATCTGGGGGTTTCACACAGAGGATGCCCCATAAAGAGGTATAGCAAATGCCCAAGAGTTTTATAGACTCAATGGGGCAGTTGACTATCTTGGGTTTTGATCCAGGGCAAGGTGATGTCTAAGCCTTCGTCTAAGGCCAGCGGCTCCGAGCGTTCTGGCGGCCGCATCCCCTGCTTCCGTCTAAAGGGGAGCGTGCCCATTGGTGGTGCAAACTATTTATGTGCATTTTTTGTGTGTTTCGGTCACTTTAAATTGTGTGTTTTTACCATGGTTTTATGTGATAGACAATCCACATGCATACAATTGGAAAACAGAAAGTGGTACTTGGTGGAGAAGGATTTGGTCACCTCTGCCCTAGACCATAACACTGCCATCACCAGCATGTATTTCTGCAGCAATGGCTGCAGGGTGTGTGTTCCCTGACTCAATAAGGTTCTAGTCGGTTGTTATAGGTATTTGCATACCAAAATGCTCAAATTAGGGGGCCAGAGTAGCACTTGGTCAAGCTCATCAAAATAATGGTGGCCATTTTTAGCCATGTGATATATTGCTTTATCTTGCTCACCTCAACGAAGACAGTCAGCATGTATGAGTGTAGGTGATCTGCAAGAATGGATTCATACTAAAATTGTCTGAGAGTGCATTACATTGATTAGAAGGCTCAGAGAACACCACAAAAACATTCTCCAGACCATAATGCTGCCACCATCCACTTGTCTTCATCCAGCAATGGCTGTGATTAGGGATGAGCGAATCGATCCGGACGAACCCGGATTCGATCCGAATTTCAGGAAAAATTCGATTCGGATCGAATCCGAATTTCCCCGCGATTCGATCACTCGAAGTTTTCCTTTAACATCCATTCATTTACATTACAGGCATTCTAAGATGGCGGACGGGACATGTCTGGACATGTATCCCGCGCTAGTGCAAGCTGGGGCAGTCACATGCAGCCTATCAGCAGCCAGCAAGCCCGGTGACGTCACACAGCGGTATTTAACGGCGGCCATCTTGCTTTTCCTCATTTCTCTATTGCATTCGTGACAGACAGACAGAACGCTGTGTAGCTGAGGCAGTTAGACAGGCTGGAGACAGGGACAGACAGGGACAGGCTGGAGACAGGCAGAAGACAGACAGGAGACAGACAGAAAGCCAGGGAAAGGTAGGAAAAACGGAGCTGGCTGACAGGGAGATTTTTTTTTTTTCATCCAGCCTTTGTTAGCGTTTTCAGGCTGCTTATAGTAACTAACTGTGCATATATACTGAACTGATCTTAAGTCTGCTGTGAGGCATCCCATTCTGTGACTAAAGCAGCCTCTGTTTAAGACCATATAAGCATTTGCTCTTATCATATTTGAAATTAGGCCTGATAAAGACACTTTTGCTGGCCAAAGCACTACTGGACCCTGCCAGCTCGATTCCTGCCCGGGGCATCCCATTCTGTGACTACAGCAGCCTCTGTTTAAGACCATATAAGCATTTGCTCTTATCATATTTGAAATTAGCCTGATAAAGACACTTTTGCTGGCCAAAGCACTACTGGACCCTGCCAGCTCGATTCCTGCCCGGGGCATCCCATTCTGTGACTAAAGCAGCCTCTGTTTAAGACCATATAAGCATTTGCTCTTATCATATTTGAAATTAGCCTGATAAAGACACTTTTGCTGGCCAAAGCCCTACTGGACCCTGCCAGGTCGATTCCTGCCCAGGGCATCCCATTCTGTGACTAAAGCAGCCTCTGTTTAAGACCATATAAGCATTTGCTCTTATCATATTTGAAATTAGGCCTGATAAAGACACTTTTGCTGGCCAAAGCCCTACTGGACCCTGCCAGCTCGATTCCTGCCCGGGGCATCCCATTCTGTGACTACAGCAGCCTCTGTTTAAGACCATATAAGCATTTGCTCTTATCATATTTGAAATTAGCCTGATAAAGACACTTTTGCTGGCCAAAGCACTACTGGACCCTGCCAGCTCGATTCCTGCCCGGGGCATCCCATTCTGTGACTAAAGCAGCCTCTGTTTAAGACCATATAAGCATTTGCTCTTATCATATTTGAAATTAGGCCTGATAAAGACACTTTTGCTGGCCAAAGCACTACTGGACCCTGCCAGCTCGATTCCTGCCCGGGGCATCCCATTCTGTGACTACAGCAGCCTCTGTTTAAGACCATATAAGCATTTGCTCTTATCATATTTGAAATTAGCCTGATAAAGACACTTTTGCTGGCCAAAGCACTACTGGACCCTGCCAGCTCGATTCCTGCCCGGGGCATCCCATTCTGTGACTACAGCAGCCTCTGTTTAAGACCATATAAGCATTTGCTCTTATCATATTTGAAATTAGCCTGATAAAGACACTTTTGCTGGCCAAAGCACTACTGGACCCTGCCAGCTCGATTCCTGCCCGGGGCATCCCATTCTGTGACTAAAGCAGCCTCTGTTTAAGACCATATAAGCATTTGCTCTTATCATATTTGAAATTAGGCCTGATAAAGACACTTTTGCTGGCCAAAGCACTACTGGACCCTGCCAGCTCGATTCCTGCCCGGGGCATCCCATTCTGTGACTACAGCAGCCTCTGTTTAAGACCATATAAGCATTTGCTCTTATCATATTTGAAATTAGCCTGATAAAGACACTTTTGCTGGCCAAAGCACTACTGGACCCTGCCAGCTCGATTCCTGCCCGGGGCATCCCATTCTGTGACTAAAGCAGCCTCTGTTTAAGACCATATAAGCATTTGCTCTTATCATATTTGAAATTAGCCTGATAAAGACACTTTTGCTGGCCAAAGCCCTACTGGACCCTGCCAGGTCGATTCCTGCCCAGGGCATCCCATTCTGTGACTAAAGCAGCCTCTGTTTAAGACCATATAAGCATTTGCTCTTATCATATTTGAAATTAGGCCTGATAAAGACACTTTTGCTGGCCAAAGCCCTACTGGACCCTGCCAGCTCGATTCCTGCCCGGGGCATCCCATTCTGTGACTACAGCAGCCTCTGTTTAAGACCATATAAGCATTTGCTCTTATCATATTTGAAATTAGCCTGATAAAGACACTTTTGCTGGCCAAAGCACTACTGGACCCTGCCAGCTCGATTCCTGCCCAGGGCATCCCATTCTGTGACTAAAGCAGCCTCTGTTTAAGACCATATAAGCATTTGCTCTTATCATATTTGAAATTAGGCCTGATAAAGACACTTTTGCTGGCCAAAGCCCTACTGGACCCTGCCAGCTCGATTCCTGCCCGGGGCATCCCATTCTGTGACTACAGCAGCCTCTGTTTAAGACCATATAAGCATTTGCTCTTATCATATTTGAAATTAGCCTGATAAAGACACTTTTGCTGGCCAAAGCACTACTGGACCCTGCCAGGTCGATTCCTGCCCGGGGCATCCCATTCTGTGACTAAAGCAGCCTCTGTTTAAGACCATATAAGCATTTGCTCTTATCATATTTGAAATTAGGCCTGATAAAGACACTTTTGCTGGCCAAAGCACTACTGGACCCTGCCAGCTCGATTCCTGCCCGGGGCATCCCATTCTGTGACTACAGCAGCCTCTGTTTAAGACCATATAAGCATTTGCTCTTATCATATTTGAAATTAGCCTGATAAAGACACTTTTGCTGGCCAAAGCACTACTGGACCCTGCCAGCTCGATTCCTGCCCGGGGCATCCCATTCTGTGACTAAAGCAGCCTCTGTTTAAGACCATATAAGCATTTGCTCTTATCATATTTGAAATTAGGCCTGATAAAGACACTTTTGCTGGCCAAAGCACTACTGGACCCTGCCAGCTCGATTCCTGCCCGGGGCATCCCATTCTGTGACTACAGCAGCCTCTGTTTAAGACCATATAAGCATTTGCTCTTATCATATTTGAAACTAGCCTGATAAAGACACTTTTGCTGGCCAAAGCACTACTGGACCCTGCCAGCTCGATTCCTGCCCGGGGCATCCCATTCTGTGACTAAAGCAGCCTCTGTTTAAGACCATATAAGCATTTGCTCTTATCATATTTGAAATTAGCCTGATAAAGACACTTTTGCTGGCCAAAGCCCTACTGGACCCTGCCAGGTCGATTCCTGCCCAGGGCATCCCATTCTGTGACTAAAGCAGCCTCTGTTTAAGACCATATAAGCATTTGCTCTTATCATATTTGAAATTAGGCCTGATAAAGACACTTTTGCTGGCCAAAGCCCTACTGGACCCTGCCAGCTCGATTCCTGCCCGGGGCATCCCATTCTGTGACTACAGCAGCCTCTGTTTAAGACCATATAAGCATTTGCTCTTATCATATTTGAAATTAGGCCTGATAAAGACACTTTTGCTGGCCAAAGCCCTACTGGACCCTGCCAGCTCGATTCCTGCCCGGGGCATCCCATTCTGTGACTAAAGCAGCCTCTGTTTAAGACCATATAAGCATTTGCTCTTATCATATTTGAAATTAGCCTGATAAAGACACTTTTGCTGGCCAAAGCACTACTGGACCCTGCCAGCTCGATTCCTGCCCGGGGCATCCCATTCTGTGACTAAAGCAGCCTCTGTTTAAGACCATATAAGCATTTGCTCTTATCATATTTGAAATTAGCCTGATAAAGACACTTTTGCTGGCCAAAGCCCTACTGGACCCTGCCAGGTCGATTCCTGCCCAGGGCATCCCATTCTGTGACTAAAGCAGCCTCTGTTTAAGACCATATAAGCATTTGCTCTTATCATATTTGAAATTAGGCCTGATAAAGACACTTTTGCTGGCCAAAGCCCTACTGGACCCTGCCAGCTCGATTCCTGCCCGGGGCATCCCATTCTGTGACTACAGCAGCCTCTGTTTAAGACCATATAAGCATTTGCTCTTATCATATTTGAAATTAGCCTGATAAAGACACTTTTGCTGGCCAAAGCACTACTGGACCCTGCCAGCTCGATTCCTGCCCGGGGCATCCCATTCTGTGACTACAGCAGCCTCTGTTTAAGACCATATAAGCATTTGCTCTTATCATATTTGAAATTAGCCTGATAAAGACACTTTTGCTGGCCAAAGCACTACTGGACCCTGCCAGCTCGATTCCTGCCCGGGGCATCCCATTCTGTGACTAAAGCAGCCTCTGTTTAAGACCATATAAGCATTTGCTCTTATCATATTTGAAATTAGCCTGATAAAGACACTTTTGCTGGCCAAAGCCCTACTGGACCCTGCCAGGTCGATTCCTGCCCAGGGCATCCCATTCTGTGACTAAAGCAGCCTCTGTTTAAGACCATATAAGCATTTGCTCTTATCATATTTGAAATTAGGCCTGATAAAGACACTTTTGCTGGCCAAAGCCCTACTGGACCCTGCCAGCTCGATTCCTGCCCGGGGCATCCCATTCTGTGACTACAGCAGCCTCTGTTTAAGACCATATAAGCATTTGCTCTTATCATATTTGAAATTAGCCTGATAAAGACACTTTTGCTGGCCAAAGCACTACTGGACCCTGCCAGCTCGATTCCTGCCCGGGGCATCCCATTCTGTGACTAAAGCAGCCTCTGTTTAAGACCATATAAGCATTTGCTCTTATCATATTTGAAATTAGGCCTGATAAAGACACTTTTGCTGGCCAAAGCACTACTGGACCCTGCCAGCTCGATTCCTGCCCGGGGCATCCCATTCTGTGACTACAGCAGCCTCTGTTTAAGACCATATAAGCATTTGCTCTTATCATATTTGAAATTAGCCTGATAAAGACACTTTTGCTGGCCAAAGCACTACTGGACCCTGCCAGCTCGATTCCTGCCCGGGGCATCCCATTCTGTGACTAAAGCAGCCTCTGTTTAAGACCATATAAGCATTTGCTCTTATCATATTTGAAATTAGCCTGATAAAGACACTTTTGCTGGCCAAAGCCCTACTGGACCCTGCCAGGTCGATTCCTGCCCAGGGCATCCCATTCTGTGACTAAAGCAGCCTCTGTTTAAGACCATATAAGCATTTGCTCTTATCATATTTGAAATTAGGCCTGATAAAGACACTTTTGCTGGCCAAAGCACTACTGGACCCTGCCAGCTCGATTCCTGCCCGGGGCATCCCATTCTGTGACTACAGCAGCCTCTGTTTAAGACCATATAAGCATTTGCTCTTATCATATTTGAAATTAGCCTGATAAAGACACTTTTGCTGGCCAAAGCACTACTGGACCCTGCCAGCTCGATTCCTGCCCGGGGCATCCCATTCTGTGACTAAAGCAGCCTCTGTTTAAGACCATATAAGCATTTGCTCTTATCATATTTGAAATTAGCCTGATAAAGACACTTTTGCTGGCCAAAGCACTACTGGACCCTGCCAGCTCGATTCCTGCCCGGGGCATCCCATTCTGTGACTAAAGCAGCCTCTGTTTAAGACCATATAAGCATTTGCTCTTATCATATTTGAAATTAGGCCTGATAAAGACACTTTTGCTGGCCAAAGCACTACTGGACCCTGCCAGCTCGATTCCTGCCCGGGGCATCCCATTCTGTGACTACAGCAGCCTCTGTTTAAGACCATATAAGCATTTGCTCTTATCATATTTGAAATTAGCCTGATAAAGACACTTTTGCTGGCCAAAGCACTACTGGACCCTGCCAGCTCGATTCCTGCCCGGGGCATCCCATTCTGTGACTAAAGCAGCCTCTGTTTAAGACCATATAAGCATTTGCTCTTATCATATTTGAAATTAGCCTGATAAAGACACTTTTGCTGGCCAAAGCCCTACTGGACCCTGCCAGGTCGATTCCTGCCCAGGGCATCCCATTCTGTGACTAAAGCAGCCTCTGTTTAAGACCATATAAGCATTTGCTCTTATCATATTTGAAATTAGGCCTGATAAAGACACTTTTGCTGGCCAAAGCCCTACTGGACCCTGCCAGCTCGATTCCTGCCCGGGGCATCCCATTCTGTGACTACAGCAGCCTCTGTTTAAGACCATATAAGCATTTGCTCTTATCATATTTGAAATTAGCCTGATAAAGACACTTTTGCTGGCCAAAGCACTACTGGACCCTGCCAGCTCGATTCCTGCCCAGGGCATCCCATTCTGTGACTAAAGCAGCCTCTGTTTAAGACCATATAAGCATTTGCTCTTATCATATTTGAAATTAGGCCTGATAAAGACACTTTTGCTGGCCAAAGCCCTACTGGACCCTGCCAGCTCGATTCCTGCCCGGGGCATCCCATTCTGTGACTACAGCAGCCTCTGTTTAAGACCATATAAGCATTTGCTCTTATCATATTTGAAATTAGCCTGATAAAGACACTTTTGCTGGCCAAAGCACTACTGGACCCTGCCAGGTCGATTCCTGCCCGGGGCATCCCATTCTGTGACTAAAGCAGCCTCTGTTTAAGACCATATAAGCATTTGCTCTTATCATATTTGAAATTAGGCCTGATAAAGACACTTTTGCTGGCCAAAGCACTACTGGACCCTGCCAGCTCGATTCCTGCCCGGGGCATCCCATTCTGTGACTACAGCAGCCTCTGTTTAAGACCATATAAGCATTTGCTCTTATCATATTTGAAATTAGCCTGATAAAGACACTTTTGCTGGCCAAAGCACTACTGGACCCTGCCAGCTCGATTCCTGCCCGGGGCATCCCATTCTGTGACTAAAGCAGCCTCTGTTTAAGACCATATAAGCATTTGCTCTTATCATATTTGAAATTAGGCCTGATAAAGACACTTTTGCTGGCCAAAGCACTACTGGACCCTGCCAGCTCGATTCCTGCCCGGGGCATCCCATTCTGTGACTACAGCAGCCTCTGTTTAAGACCATATAAGCATTTGCTCTTATCATATTTGAAACTAGCCTGATAAAGACACTTTTGCTGGCCAAAGCACTACTGGACCCTGCCAGCTCGATTCCTGCCCGGGGCATCCCATTCTGTGACTAAAGCAGCCTCTGTTTAAGACCATATAAGCATTTGCTCTTATCATATTTGAAATTAGCCTGATAAAGACACTTTTGCTGGCCAAAGCCCTACTGGACCCTGCCAGGTCGATTCCTGCCCAGGGCATCCCATTCTGTGACTAAAGCAGCCTCTGTTTAAGACCATATAAGCATTTGCTCTTATCATATTTGAAATTAGGCCTGATAAAGACACTTTTGCTGGCCAAAGCCCTACTGGACCCTGCCAGCTCGATTCCTGCCCGGGGCATCCCATTCTGTGACTACAGCAGCCTCTGTTTAAGACCATATAAGCATTTGCTCTTATCATATTTGAAATTAGGCCTGATAAAGACACTTTTGCTGGCCAAAGCCCTACTGGACCCTGCCAGCTCGATTCCTGCCCGGGGCATCCCATTCTGTGACTAAAGCAGCCTCTGTTTAAGACCATATAAGCATTTGCTCTTATCATATTTGAAATTAGCCTGATAAAGACACTTTTGCTGGCCAAAGCACTACTGGACCCTGCCAGCTCGATTCCTGCCCGGGGCATCCCATTCTGTGACTAAAGCAGCCTCTGTTTAAGACCATATAAGCATTTGCTCTTATCATATTTGAAATTAGCCTGATAAAGACACTTTTGCTGGCCAAAGCCCTACTGGACCCTGCCAGGTCGATTCCTGCCCAGGGCATCCCATTCTGTGACTAAAGCAGCCTCTGTTTAAGACCATATAAGCATTTGCTCTTATCATATTTGAAATTAGGCCTGATAAAGACACTTTTGCTGGCCAAAGCCCTACTGGACCCTGCCAGCTCGATTCCTGCCCGGGGCATCCCATTCTGTGACTACAGCAGCCTCTGTTTAAGACCATATAAGCATTTGCTCTTATCATATTTGAAATTAGCCTGATAAAGACACTTTTGCTGGCCAAAGCACTACTGGACCCTGCCAGCTCGATTCCTGCCCGGGGCATCCCATTCTGTGACTACAGCAGCCTCTGTTTAAGACCATATAAGCATTTGCTCTTATCATATTTGAAATTAGCCTGATAAAGACACTTTTGCTGGCCAAAGCACTACTGGACCCTGCCAGCTCGATTCCTGCCCGGGGCATCCCATTCTGTGACTAAAGCAGCCTCTGTTTAAGACCATATAAGCATTTGCTCTTATCATATTTGAAATTAGCCTGATAAAGACACTTTTGCTGGCCAAAGCCCTACTGGACCCTGCCAGGTCGATTCCTGCCCAGGGCATCCCATTCTGTGACTAAAGCAGCCTCTGTTTAAGACCATATAAGCATTTGCTCTTATCATATTTGAAATTAGGCCTGATAAAGACACTTTTGCTGGCCAAAGCCCTACTGGACCCTGCCAGCTCGATTCCTGCCCGGGGCATCCCATTCTGTGACTACAGCAGCCTCTGTTTAAGACCATATAAGCATTTGCTCTTATCATATTTGAAATTAGCCTGATAAAGACACTTTTGCTGGCCAAAGCACTACTGGACCCTGCCAGCTCGATTCCTGCCCGGGGCATCCCATTCTGTGACTAAAGCAGCCTCTGTTTAAGACCATATAAGCATTTGCTCTTATCATATTTGAAATTAGGCCTGATAAAGACACTTTTGCTGGCCAAAGCACTACTGGACCCTGCCAGCTCGATTCCTGCCCGGGGCATCCCATTCTGTGACTACAGCAGCCTCTGTTTAAGACCATATAAGCATTTGCTCTTATCATATTTGAAATTAGCCTGATAAAGACACTTTTGCTGGCCAAAGCACTACTGGACCCTGCCAGCTCGATTCCTGCCCGGGGCATCCCATTCTGTGACTAAAGCAGCCTCTGTTTAAGACCATATAAGCATTTGCTCTTATCATATTTGAAATTAGCCTGATAAAGACACTTTTGCTGGCCAAAGCCCTACTGGACCCTGCCAGGTCGATTCCTGCCCAGGGCATCCCATTCTGTGACTAAAGCAGCCTCTGTTTAAGACCATATAAGCATTTGCTCTTATCATATTTGAAATTAGGCCTGATAAAGACACTTTTGCTGGCCAAAGCCCTACTGGACCCTGCCAGCTCGATTCCTGCCCGGGGCATCCCATTCTGTGACTACAGCAGCCTCTGTTTAAGACCATATAAGCATTTGCTCTTATCATATTTGAAATTAGGCCTGATAAAGACACTTTTGCTGGCCAAAGCCCTACTGGACCCTGCCAGCTCGATTCCTGCCCGGGGCATCCCATTCTGTGACTAAAGCAGCCTCTGTTTAAGACCATATAAGCATTTGCTCTTATCATATTTGAAATTAGCCTGATAAAGACACTTTTGCTGGCCAAAGCACTACTGGACCCTGCCAGCTCGATTCCTGCCCGGGGCATCCCATTCTGTGACTAAAGCAGCCTCTGTTTAAGACCATATAAGCATTTGCTCTTATCATATTTGAAATTAGCCTGATAAAGACACTTTTGCTGGCCAAAGCCCTACTGGACCCTGCCAGGTCGATTCCTGCCCAGGGCATCCCATTCTGTGACTAAAGCAGCCTCTGTTTAAGACCATATAAGCATTTGCTCTTATCATATTTGAAATTAGGCCTGATAAAGACACTTTTGCTGGCCAAAGCCCTACTGGACGCTGCCAGCTCGATTCCTGCCCGGGGCATCCCATTCTGTGACTACAGCAGCCTCTGTTTAAGACCATATAAGCATTTGCTCTTATCATATTTGAAATTAGCCTGATAAAGACACTTTTGCTGGCCAAAGCACTACTGGACCCTGCCAGCTCGATTCCTGCCCGGGGCATCCCATTCTGTGACTAAAGCAGCCTCTGTTTAAGACCATATAAGCATTTGCTCTTATCATATTTGAAATTAGGCCTGATAAAGACACTTTTGCTGGCCAAAGCACTACTGGACCCTGCCAGCTCGATTCCTGCCCGGGGCATCCCATTCTGTGACTACAGCAGCCTCTGTTTAAGACCATATAAGCATTTGCTCTTATCATATTTGAAATTAGCCTGATAAAGACACTTTTGCTGGCCAAAGCACTACTGGACCCTGCCAGGTCCATTCCTGCCCAGGGCATCCCATTCTGTGACTAAAGCAGCCTCTGTTTAAGACCATATAAGCATTTGCTCTTATTATATTTATATTATAAGACACTTTTGCTGGGCATAGGCTTACTGCTGCCTGCCAGGTGCACTTCTGTTGAGGCATCCCATTCTGTAACATAGCATACCCCTCTTTATTTACACTAAGCAGCTCTCTTATTTACACTAAGCAGGCCTGTTGGAGGCTGAGTGTTACTGCTCACTTTTGGTGTGCATTATATTCTGTTTCATATAGACCCACCGCTGCCCGGGGTTTTTTTAAATATCACCTACTACCACGCCAGTTAGACTATGTCGGGCAGACAAGTGCCTGGAAGTGAAAAGAGGAGTGGCAGAGGCCAAGATTCCGCAGGCAGAGCTCGCATCAGACTGGGGGCCAGTAGCAGCAGGAGTCACGCTGAGAGACCTAATCTGCCAGTATCTGCTAGCGGTCGGGTCTCCACCAGTAACGCATCTGCCGTGGTAGATTGGTTGACGCGCTCATCAACAACATCATCACAACTTACGTCTGAGACCCCCAGTCTAGGGTCGGTAGGTTCCTCTGACACAACCCTGAGTTGGCATGCCCCGAGAGCAGTCCCTGTCCTCCCATTGCCTCTGGCCTACGCCGTTCCCTCCCCCAGCGACGTATCCTATGCTTTGGGTTCAGCTCCACTCTTTAGTGAGGAGGACCATCAGATAGAGGACAGTCAGCAGCTACTGCCCAGCCAAGAAATGGAGGTGGCTTCTTTAGCTAGGCAGACAAATAGTGATGTGGACAGTGTCGTGGGTGCTGCGAGCGTTCCAGCTCCTGCGCCAGACACTGTTGACGAATCCACGAACATCAGTGACGTACAGCCACAACTCGGTGATGATGATGATGATGACGATGAAGCCGATCGCACTTGGGAGCCGGGTGATGAAGGGGCTTCATCGTCATCATCAGGAGAAGAGGGGTGCAGGTTGCCCCGGAGTCAGCAGCTGAGGCAGCAAGGTGGTAGCAGTCAGCATGGGGGCACAATTCCAAAGGCTGGAGCCGGCCGGGGCCGGGGCCGGGGTAGAGCACCTGCTGTGCGGCAGTCTACCTTATCGGGAGGTAGTGGAGCAGGGGTTCCTGGAGTTGGCAACAGCAGCAGTGAATCAGTGAGGCCAGGGGGTGGGAAAAGTAGCTACTCGGCAGTGTGGCAGTTTTTCCTGAGGCATCCGCAGGAGGGTAACATGGCCACATGCAAGATATGTAGGCAAAAGGTGAAGCGTGGCCAGGGTCCAAATGTTGGCACCACGGCCCTGCGTCAACATATGATGCGTCACCATAAAACGACCTGGGAGAACCGAGGCTCCCAAGGGGTGGTCCAGTCTGCTTCCTCACCAAGTGAGCTCCCAATTTCTGCCAGCCAAGGCTCCAGCACCTCAGCCGAAGGCAGCTGTGCGTCATACCCATCCTCTGTCGCTCCTGCTCCTCCTCCTCCAAGTCATGCATCCCGCCAGCAATCCATCAGTGAAGCCATGTCCAAGAGACAGCAGTATGCGCCCACTCATCCTACGGCGCAGAAGCTGAATGTGCTCCTGTCCAAGTTGCTGGTGCTGCAGTCGCTCCCTTTTCAGGTGGTGGAATCTGCACCTTTCAGAGAACTGATGGCTTGTGCCGAGCCGAGGTGGAGAGTCCCAAGCCGTCATTTCTTTGCCAAGAAGGCAGTACCAGCGCTGCACACTTTTGTTGAACAGAAGGTGGGCCAGTCCTTGAGCCTGTCGGTGTGTAGCAAAATACATGGCAGCGCCGACATCTGGAGCTGTAACTACGGTCAGGGGCAGTACATGTCGTTTACGGCCCACTGGGTGAATGTGGTCCCTTTGCAGCAGCAACTTGGACAGGTCACGCCGCTTCGGCCTCCGCGCTCTCTGCCCATTGGGCCTGTGACACCGTGCGACTCGGCCTCCTCATCCTCCGCCATCTCCTCACCCTCCACTGTAGGCTCAAGTCTCAGTGCCCCTCCAGTCTACCATGTGTGCAGGGCACGGAGGTGTCACGCAGTGCTTCACATGGTTTGTCTTGGCGAACGGAGTCACACAGGGGAGGAACTGCTTAAATGTATTCATCAGGAAATCCAAACATGGCTTACTCCGAGAAAACTTAAAATGGGAATCATGGTTACCGACAATGGGAAGAACATTTTGTCTGCGCTGCGCCAAGGAAGCCTGACCCATGCCCCCTGCATGGCTCACGTCTTCAATCTGGTTGTCAAGCGGTTTCTGAAGTGTTCCCCCCATCTGCAGGACATCCTAACAACTTCACGGAAACTTTGCATGCACTTCAGCCACTCCTACACCGCCAAACACACCCTTCTTGAGCTACAGCGTCAGAATGGTATCCCCCAACATAGTCTGATTTGCGATGTTTCCACCCGTTGGAATTCCACCCTTCACATGTTGGACCGATTATATGAACAGAGAAAAGCCATCACGGATTTCCTGATGATCCAAGCAGATAGGGGGACTCCCCTGTGTAACTTCAATGTCAACCAGTGGCAGCTCATACGTGACACCTGCCGTTTGCTCAGGCCCTTTGAGGAAGCCACTTTATTTGTCAGTCGGCAGGATTACGGGATGAACGACGTGATTCCACTGCTTCATGTACTACAGCACATGTTGGAAACCATGGCTGGTCAGGGCACTGGAGACATGGCGTTTACATCTTACGGCCACATGAACCCCCTTGGAGCTGAACTGGAGGAGGAGGAGGAGGAAGAGGAGGAGGAGGAGTTGCCCAGCGAAACACAGTTTAGGCTTGGCGAAATGGCTGGTTTATCTAGTCAGCGGACAGGAGAGGAGGAGCAGGAGCAGCCAGAGGAGCTAGAGGTTTTTGAGGAAGGAGAGACAGAGGACCCGGGCACACCGTGGCAGTATGCAGTGGAGATGGAGACAGGTAGTCCATCCGAGTCACTTGCGCAAATGGCACGAAGCATGCTCACGTGCTTGCGTAGTGACCCCAGAATTGTTTCCATCTGTCGGCGGGATGACTTCTGGCTGTCCACCTTATTGGACCCTCGCTTCCGGCACAAAATGGGGGCATTTTTTAAACCCACCGAGAGGGAGGACAAACTCAACTACTACAAAGACATTCTACGTAGGCAGTTGGCCGATGCCTATCTGCGCCATGGTCCATACTCTCGCAGGTCTGACTCGAGGGGACCTCTGCGCTCACCTTCCACTGCCATGGCCGCTGGGGGGGTTGGCAGCAGCAGCAGCAGAAGCTCCATCAGCAGCAGCAGCCTCAGTCTTCAGTCGCTAATGAGTAGCTTTCTACACCCGCATAGTGAGGCTACTCATGAGCAGCAGGAAGACCTGGAGCAGGACCTGAACCAGCAGGTCATGTCATACTTTGACATGACCATGCCAACACACCTTGAGGATCCGCTGGACTTCTGGGCAGCCAAACTTGATTTGTGGCCGCAACTAGCAGAGTTTGCCCTGGAAAAGCTGTCCTGCCCGGCAAGTAGCGTGCCATCTGAGCGGGTGTTTAGTGCGGCGGGGGCCATAGTTACGGCGAGGAGAACTCGTCTGTCAACTAAAAATGTGGAGAGACTCACCTTTGTCAAAATGAATCAGGGATGGATCAGCCAGGATTTCCACCCACCAATGCCTGATGCATGCGACTAGATTCAGCATGGTGCCACGTTTTACACTTTCCAAATGGTGCAAAACATATTTATGTCTTTAGGCCATTTTTTGGGCTCCTGCTGCTGCTACTGTCAACTCCTGCCAACTCCAGGGTGTGATTCATCCAATTTTTGGGCTCCTGAGGCCAACTCCAGTGTATATTTGGGCTCCTGCTGCTGCTGCTGCCAACTTCTGCCAACTCCAGGGTGTGATTCATCCAATTTTTGGGCTCCTGAGGCCAACTCCAGTGTATATTTGGGCTCCTGCTGCTGCTACTGTCAACTCCTGCCAACTCCAGGGTGTGATTCATCCAATTTTTGGGCTCCTGAAGCCAACTCCAGTGTATATTTGGGCTCCTGCTGCTGCTGCTGCCAACTTCTGCCAACTCCAGGGTGTGATTCATCCAATTTTTGGGCTCCTGAGGCCAACTCCAGTGTATATTTGGGCTCCTGCTGCTGCTACTGTCAACTCCTGCCAACTCCAGGGTGTGATTCATCCAATTTTTGGGCTCCTGAGGCCAACTCCAGTGTATATTTGGGCTCCTGCTGCTGCTACTGTCAACTCCTGCCAACTCCAGGGTGTGATTCATCCAATTTTTGGGCTCCTGAGGCCAACTCCAGTGTATATTTGGGCTCCTGCTGCTGCTACTGTCAACTCCTGCCAACTCCAGGGTGTGATTCATCCAATTTTTGGGCTCCTGAAGCCAACTCCAGTGTATATTTGGGCTCCTGCTGCTGCTACTGTCAACTCCTGCCAACTCCAGGGTGTGATTCATCCAATTTTTGGGCTCCTGAAGCCAACTCCAGTGTATATTTGGGCTCCTGCTGCTGCTGCTGCCAACTTCTGCCAACTCCAGGGTGTGATTCATCCAATTTTTGGGCTCCTGAGGCCAACTCCAGTGTATATTTGGGCTCCTGCTGCTGCTACTGTCAACTCCTGCCAACTCCAGGGTGTGATTCATCCAATTTTTGGGCTCCTGAAGCCAACTCCAGTGTATATTTGGGCTCCTGCTGCTGCTGCTGTCAACTCCTGCCAACTCCAGGGTGTGATTCATCCAATTTTTGGGCTCCTGAAGCCAACTCCAGTGTATATTTGGGCTCCTGCTGCTGCTGCTGCCAACTCCTGCCAACTCCAGGGTGTGATTCATCCAATTTTTGGGCTCCTGAGGCCAACTCCAGTGTATATTTGGGCTCCTGCTGCTGCTGCTGCCAACTTCTGCCAACTCCAGGGTGTGATTCATCCAATTTTTGGGCTCCTGAGGCCAACTCCAGTGTATATTTGGGCTCCTGCTGCTGCTACTGTCAACTCCTGCCAACTCCAGGGTGTGATTCATCCAATTTTTGGGCTCCTGAAGCCAACTCCAGTGTATATTTGGGCTCCTGCTGCTGCTGCTGCCAACTTCTGCCAACTCCAGGGTGTGATTCATCCAATTTTTGGGCTCCTGAGGCCAACTCCAGTGTATATTTGGGCTCCTGCTGCTGCTACTGTCAACTCCTGCCAACTCCAGGGTGTGATTCATCCAATTTTTGGGCTCCTGAGGCCAACTCCAGTGTATATTTGGGCTCCTGCTGCTGCTACTGTCAACTCCTGCCAACTCCAGGGTGTGATTCATCCAATTTTTGGGCTCCTGAGGCCAACTCCAGTGTATATTTGGGCTCCTGCTGCTGCTACTGTCAACTCCTGCCAACTCCAGGGTGTGATTCATCCAATTTTTGGGCTCCTGAAGCCAACTCCAGTGTATATTTGGGCTCCTGCTGCTGCTACTGTCAACTCCTGCCAACTCCAGGGTGTGATTCATCCAATTTTTGGGCTCCTGAAGCCAACTCCAGTGTATATTTGGGCTCCTGCTGCTGCTGCTGCCAACTTCTGCCAACTCCAGGGTGTGATTCATCCAATTTTTGGGCTCCTGAGGCCAACTCCAGTGTATATTTGGGCTCCTGCTGCTGCTACTGTCAACTCCTGCCAACTCCAGGGTGTGATTCATCCAATTTTTGGGCTCCTGAAGCCAACTCCAGTGTATATTTGGGCTCCTGCTGCTGCTGCTGTCAACTCCTGCCAACTCCAGGGTGTGATTCATCCAATTTTTGGGCTCCTGAAGCCAACTCCAGTGTATATTTGGGCTCCTGCTGCTGCTGCTGCCAACTCCTGCCAACTCCAGGGTGTGATTCATCCAATTTTTGGGCTCCTGAAGCCAACTCCAGTGTATATTTGGGCTCCTGCTGCTGCTGCTGCCAACTCCTGCCAACTCCAGGGTGTGATTCATCCAATTTTTGGGCTCCTGAGGCCAACTCCAGTGTATATTTGGGCTCCTTCTGCCCCTCATAGTGATGCCACTTCAACTCTCTGCAATTGTGCCGCTCTGCGATTCTATTAGCGATGCCTCTGATCTGCATGTGATATTTCTTCAAAGTATTATTTAACTAACCCAGCACGCATCCTGTGCGTGTTACAGCAAGGCTGAATGGTTTACAACCCTATTGAGGCTGTAGGAGGCTCAGAAATAGCCGTTTTTAATAGCGATTCGTCGCGAATTTATTCGGGTCGAAACGATTTTTGTCGGAAAATTCGGCGAATCAGTCGAATCGAATTTTTCAAAAGTTCGCTCATCTCTAGCTGTGATGTTTCTCGTTCGACATGCCATCAGAAGCTGAAAAAGTGACCCATTGTATAACACAACCCTAGCCCTAGCCATTGGATAACGCAACCCACCCAATCAGTGGAGGAAGGTGCAGTGGCCATCTGTCCGCTTTGAAGCACCATATGCAGTCAAGTTAAAGCTGTTGTTTAAGGACACAGCCTAGTGGCCCCATTTTGGTTCATTTTGGTGATGAGCTGCTCCACTGTAGCGCGTCCTTCCACCTTTGCGCACTTTCACCTATGACATCAATGGCAGTTTCCATGTTGCTTATTTGCAGTGTTGCCATTCATCCAATACACTTTCAGCACAGCAGCACGCAAACAGTTCACAAACTGCAGTTTCAGATATAACGGCCACCCTTGTCCCACAAGTCAATAATCATATCGTTTTGTAGCGCTTAACCATGACAGCAATAAAGGAGACAGCCTATGGCACACATTATTTACCCACTAAGCCAGCTCACCACACCTCACTTTCATGAGCTACATGCTGCCAACCTAGAAAGCAGGAAGTGCTCATAATAATGTGTCTCGAATATATATATATATATATATATATATATATATATATATATATATGTAAAAGACATGTGCATCCTACATAAGCTTGTTTTACTGCCCAGCAGATGCTACTGGTATTGATTAAAGAGCCTCTATGAGCATTAAAGAGAAAAAGGGGCCAGGATACTCACCTTATTACCCCCGTTGCTCAATTCTCCTGGCCTAGGGCTGGCCTGGACCCTTTAGAGTCTCAAAAACTCCAGGAAGGCGGATATCCACATCCCCAGGGAATTCTGGTTCGGCATGCCCCACTGTTTGAAATCTGTGATATTTAGCCAGGGATCCTACGATGCCTTCGAGGCCTCCACCCCCCCTCCCCGCTATCCTTCTAGCTGATCCACGTACCCGGAGCACGCATTTGTGAATGGATGGCTTGGGTACATGGAGAAGCAGGGGTGCTACAAGCAGCATGCACTGCATGCATAACTGTTAGTCAACCTACTGTCCAGGGGCAGTATGAATGGCGACTCGCACATGCACTGCTCGACCGCAGGAAGGAAAGTCGATCGAGATGTTCTGCCAGAGAGGAACAACATCCGTAATTTTCACTCCCAGGTGTTGTTCCTCTCTGTTGGGGCATCCCAATTTTGGTTCCTCCCCAAAATGCATGCTATAGAGCTAGCCCTGATCTAACTGCGTGCCAGACTTCCCCCCCCCCCGCCGTTACAGAAGATGGAGCATGTTCTCCAGGACCATGTCGTCATGTGCAGGAGGACTGGGTCTGAATCCTTCAGATGAGCAGTTTTTTAAAGCACCAGACCAGGAGAATATTTTCGTAATGCCTACAGGTCCCCTTTTAATTACCACCATTCTGTATCTTGCTATCAAACTGCATTACTCCTGATATCTTTAAGATACTGAAACTTGTGAGTCTTCATGAGTCTCCTTTGCTTTATGTTTGAGAGCGGCTTTTTCATCACTATAATGACATGAAAGGAGTCGCTTTCTTCAAGACACATGTTAAGCGATGACCGAGCTTCATCTATGATGGCTACTTTCGTGACCATGCTCTCATCACATAAAGCATCTCAGCGCCCAAAGTCACTTGCGTCGCTGACAGTCTCCTTTATTTATAGCTACCGTTTCTTCCGGTTGATCTGTTCCAATTAAGAAATCAATAAATGGCTTAAAGAAATGGTTCAGACAAAAAAAAAATGATACTTATCTCTTGTCCACTGCAGCTCCTTCATGCAGGTCCTGCATCTTCATACTTACTGATGGCAGCAGCCTCACATGGCAGCGTCCATTAAGCCTTGTTTACAACACAACAGACAAGGAATATATTTGGCATGTTGGGGGGGGGGGCATAAAGTCATCTTGATGGATGCCACCATGTCTGGCTGCTGTTGGAGGATGGAATTGCTCATTCTTGTGGTGTAACAGGGTGATGGAATAGAATTTGTCCAGTTTTGGGGGTAACATTTAGTGTCCCATATGCTTAGTTAGCTGGAACAATGGGTGCAGTAAGGAAATGTGGACACTAGGAGGCCGATTCATTAATAGCGGCAGGTAGCGACAGTTGAGCGACTGTAGCAGCATTTTCAGAGCGCCCGCTAGTAGTCGCTGTGCTTGGCCGTTGTTCGGTAGTTGATAGCGACTCAGTCGGTTTGCCGTAATGTTGAATATTGGGTGAGGAGTCGCTATTTGACAGGTTCCGTGCTGTATGGGAGCGCATGATAGCGACTGGCCCTAGCGACCGGCTCCCACCATATTCATTAAAAAATCACGCTGTAAAATGCATGTTTAAACCCCAGAGCGCTGGCGGCGATGGGTTAAAAGTAGTTTTTTAACCCCCAAACCACCATATTTTTGGAAACCAAAAAAAACAAGTTTTTAAAATAATTTTGTAATATGAATGCATTAATATCAGACCTGTAATATTAATTCTGTACATTTTTTTATTTTTTATTTTTTTTTACCTTAAAAAAATGATCTAAAATCGCAGAAGTGGTCACAGAATTTTTCACATTTAAAAAAAAAAAAAAAAAAAATTCATAACAATTAATTATGAATATTTAAAGATTGTTCCATTGAAATGCATTGGAGAGCGCCAGGTAGCGAGAGGTCATACCTGTCGCTGTTCAAGGTCGGACGCTGGCGCTGTGGGCTGAGGCTGGAATAATGATGAATGAGTCGCTATCTGGCGCTATCTCAATCGCTAAGCAGGATTGGCTTGATAAATGTGTGATTGTGGTGGGGAGCCGGCGTTCTCGTGGCGGGGCCCGTCATTACCGGCCGCTCACCAGTCGCTACCTGTCGCTATTCCTTGTAAATTAAGGGCCTAGGTGTCTGTCATCTTTGCTGTGCAGAAGATGATAGGACACAGAGAAGGGGAATCCAGCAAGTAATATGGTTGGTTCCAGACCTTTAAAACTGTTTGGACAAGGTGCAGTGTTAACAAACATAGAGAGATAAGGAAGAATCACACTTGATACCTTGGACTGGCTGGCCGGATTAGTAACCCCCTTTGGAAGGGACGGGGTAGAAAGGCTGTGTTGTGTTTTCCCTGGGTGCCTTGACTAGAGAACACAATGCTGAGCTTGAGTGCTGGAGAATGAGCCAGAGTAGTTCCCCACCTGGCACCTTGAAGAGGGTACACTGAGCTAGAGAAAAGGGCCAACCTGGGTGCCAGCTGTGCCCACTGTGAATTGCTGTGTGTGTACGGTGCCAGCAAATAAGAACCTTTTATAGAACTTGGACCTGCTGCATTTATTCCCTCTCAAGTGGACCTGAAATCACAGGGCGTCTCCACCAGAAGAGTCTCAGGGGCAGAGTAAGTACTCTCCAGCTGCCTGGTCCTAATAATAATGTACATCACCTATAAAAATACCCCATCACGTGTACAGGTGATTTTTGGGAAAACATTTTTTTTACTGCCATTTTTTTGTGTTCTAGTTAAGATGCAAAAAGGAAAGTTCAACCAGCTCACCTGTCACTTTGAGAGGCACGGAGAGGAAATCCTCTGGCACAGTTCCACAATACAATGGTCAGTGAGATGTCCAGCCGTCTCATTCAATAAAAACGTAACTTTTAATGCAGAAATTTAAAATGCCATAATTCACATAAAGTGCAAGTGTCCTTGTGCAAAATCAAATCATACGTGTCCAGACCTTATGAATGTGTGCCCCACAGCTGGGACACTGTGACGCGTTTCGGGCATACGGTTGCTCTTAAGCATACATAAGAACCCGAGAAATAAGACCATCTATTTATATAGCCTCGGCCGGAGTAGACAGGGAGATGGAACTCTACAGGGCTTTAACCCTTTGGTGAGTCTATTTTTATTTACTGAATAAATAGATTGTCTTATTTCTCGTTTTTTTATGTATGATTAAGGGCACGTTATGCCCGAAACACCACCCCCTCCACCCTTTCATACACATACAATACAATAATGACAATTACTATAAAACTCCATTAAAGAGTTTTTTTACCCTCCTTTCCAAGTCTTTCGACAACACTACCCTCTTACTGCTTTAATATGTAACATTCCCAACCTGCTGTTTTGCCTTCTTTCTCAGAATAAATAGAGCCTATTTTTATAGCCCTTCTCCACCAGACCCATATCTTAAATAGGACAACACCCATTTAAAATAAAATAGGCGTATTTCCCTGCATGGGGGGCATCCCGATTGCCGGAGCCCACACACTGTAAAGCCCACAAAAAACAAATATCTTTCCTATCAAATACCTCCCCCAGTGAAATCAAGCTTTCCTTGTGTATCAGGCGATTTGACAGGTAACACCAGACATTGCAGTGAGTGGGTAGGTGACAGCAGTAGGCAGGTAGGCGTATGCGCCATTGCAATCGGTTGACCTGGAGTATGAGAATCAGTACAGATCCACAGGGACCTGTACTGCCGCAGGGTGTTGTGCTGGTATAACTGCATTTCCAATCCCCAACCCGTTTACACTCCCACCAATACTGAACAAACAATTTACACAGACAAACGATTACCTTATTATTGCTCAAGAGATTTGACACAGGGCCTTTGTTGTGTTGTACAAGGTTCCCCTGATTAATAGCTATCTGGGTCTGCCTCGGGATATCACCGCCAACCAAAGCTTTACTGACCCCCCCCCCCTCTCTTAGGGGGTCATGCTAAATATTTGGTGAAGCCAGTGTGACTTGCAGTGTGTATTGCAACCTGTATCTTGGTGAGTTTTTTACCGTTTAGACACAAAAAAGTACAAAAAAAGTTTGTTCTACCCCTTTTCTCAAAAAATGACATGTGCCTGTGTTTGGGTATTTTAACAGACGTGGTACATCATTTTTTCTATGAATTAAGGATATTTTTTATAAGTTTAGAAATAACAGCACTGGAGATGAGTTCGTCCACATTGAACATTTGAGAATTGCTCATTTCTAGTGGGAGCGGGAGAGGCTGACCGCACTGTCAGCTGTGCAAGTCGGCTTCCCCCGCTCCCACCGTGCTGTGTATATCGTACACGTACCTACATGCCGGCTTCCCCATCGTTCTGGTCCAGTGGCTGCCAGCTGGCGCAACTTGGCTTGCAAGCCAACATTCGTCTGCAGCCAGCCACTGGACCAGAATGACAGGGAAGCCGGCACGTCATGCAGGCGAGGAGTGGGGAGCCGGCCGTCAGCTGTGCAAGTCAGTTTCCGCCACGTGCACTGTATCCAAGAGTGTCGCTGGAACGAAGATAGTGGTGACTTCTTTTTTTTTTACCCAACGCCCGAGTTGGCAGTGAATTTCAGGGAAAATTCGGTCAACACGAACCCCCAAAAGTTTCGTGCTGAATCTAATTTTTCCTGAAATTTGGAACAAACTTGGGTTCTGATGAACCAGTTCGCTCATCTCTAAACAGCACCATATGAGCTATGCAGAAAAAATGGCAAATCCTTTATCATAGCCCATAGGGTTAGGTTTTTTCCAAACTTTTAAAAAAATATATTCTTACCTTATTGGATATATAAATTGGATATATGATATATGATGTACCTCACCTGTAAAGATACCCCATCACAGGTACAGGTCATTTTTGGGGTAAAAAATTGTTCTTTTGGACTTAACCGGTAACGCTAAAAAGCTTACCGAGATGCAGGTTGCAATCCACAAAAGTCACATTGGCTGCACCAAATAGGTAGCATGACCCTCCTAATCTCTCCACAGCAAAGTGCTTATTTCATTCCCACAAAATGTTCTAGTCTACAATGCCTTTCACTTACAGTAGGGTTGAAGTTAGGGGCCACAGGCTGAGCATGTCTGCCCTAGGCAAAACAATTGGGGTCACACTAAAGAAAGTGGAATGGAAAGCACACAATCGGTGCACATTTGGTTGTGCACTGCAAGCTACATCTTGGTGAGCTTTTTAACTTGAACACAGCAAAAAATGCACTATAAAATATTTGTTCTACTTTTCTAAAAAAAATCACCTCATGACATCTGTACAGATGAGGTCTATAATTTTCCAATGAGTTAAAGTGGACCAACACCCAGGGGTGATCGGCCCGGAAATCTATAAGATTCCCGGGCCGATCACCTCCCACCCCGCGGGACATCCGAGATCGGGATGTCCCGCGGGGTGAAACCCCCCAGAAACCCCAAAAAGATCTTACCTGATCCGCCGCTGCTTCCGCCGCCGCCGCCTCCCGCGCGCCCCTCCAGATGTGCGTGCGCGCGCCCGCCGAGAGTGACGCGCGGGAGGCGGCGGCGGCGGAAGCGGCTTGGACGTTCCTGTCCCCCGCCTGGACGTTGGCGAGGATTGGCTGCGGCGTTCACGTGGGAGCGTTGAGAGGTGAGTTTTTTGGGGTTTCTGGGGGGTTTCACACAGCGGGGCACCCCCGATCGGGGTGCCCCGCCGAAGTGGACCAAAACCCAGGATAGTCAAAATCCTGGGTGTTGGTCCACTTTAAAGATAACTTATATCGAGAGTTTGGAATTAAATGCCCCCTATGGGGTATGCTAAAGAATTTGCATGTTTTTATGCATACCACATAGGCAGTGGTGGACTGGGGCCAAAAATCAGCCCTGGAATTTACCAGCACCCAGCCTGCCCATGACCAGCCAGTGGCATCTCTGCTGCTTCCTAGCCAGTCAACCAGTGTGCTTCAAGACGGAGGCTATATCATTAGGGTGAGGACATGGGCTGGGGTTGCTTGGGTGATGGGATAGAGTGGTGAAGGGGATCGGGGGCTGGGATTTTATGGGAGCGTTAGTAAAGGTAGCAGCCTAGACTGGCCCAAAGCAGTACTGCCCTCTGGGCATTCGCCCGAGTATCCCAATCCGCCCCTGCCCATAGGGTGCTGTTCTCAAGCTTTCACAAAATGATATTCACATCATTGTAAAAATAATGTTTCATCTGTAAAAATGCCCCATCACAGGGGTAAGTACATTTTTGGGAAATATTGGAACAGAAATGTTTTATAGAATAAGTAAAAAAGCTCACTCAGATGTAAACTTCAGTCCACATCCAAAAACATGCTTGACCAGATCTTTAACATGACCCTGACCGCATATTATTTGGTGAAGCAAGTTTAACTTGGGTGTGCTTTTGGGTGTTAATGGCAGCCTGCATCCCAGCGAACATTTTAACTTTAAAGAGGAACAACAAACCCAATTTTTAACGTTTGGGTTGTCGTTCCTCAATGTGGCAGCATCCCATATTGGGATGCCCCGCTGTTGTATCCCCCGCAGGTCGCCCTATACACTCACCTTGCTGCCGCTTCCCTGGTGCAGACTTGACAAGAATGAGCGCGCTGATTGGCTGAGCGGCTCCCTTACGCTCCTCTGACGGCTATGCCACCAGGACGGGCTTGCCACCAGCCGCATCTCCCACTCACCTTCTAGCCATAGCGTGCCTGTGCCGCCCGCGAACGGCTAAAGGTGATACAGCCGTGGCGCAGAGAGGCAGCGAGAGCTCTAGAAGAACATGAGTGTATTGAGGCTTCCGGGGGGTTTACACAGTGGGGCCTCTCCAGTCGGAATGCCCCAAAAAGTGGAACTCAAACAGCCCTGGAGTCTTTTAGAAGGGGCAAAATAATGACCTGCCCATGTGATGGGGCATTTTACAGAGGTACTGTAAATCACAATGAGGTAAATATATGTTTAGAAATGTCTGGAAACAACAGCACCCTATGGAGTATGCAGAAACAAATCACCACATTTTTCACCACAAATCACCCAGAAGCCCAGTTCACAATGAAGAGGTGCGATATCAATTTTCTGAGCATTTTTGAAGCGATTATATCATTGTTTGAATAGCAATTTCATCGTGATTACACAACGATAGCAATAGCGTTTTTCTAAAAAGTCAATTTTATATGACTAGGACAATGGGACAAAAAGGCAAATGACACAGGGAATAGATCCAATTTCCTGTTTCCATGTTTTTGGGGTTGCGACTCCGAACAGTTAATGCCCAATTTATGCAACTGTCTTAGCTGTTCCTACAGGAAAATCATTGGTCATATTTACTAAGAGGCTGATTCACTATTAGCGCCAGATATCGGCAGATGAGCGTCTGTATAGCGGCGCTTAGAGCGACCGCTAGTAGACGCTGTAAGCGGGTATCGGGCGTTGTAACCTAGCGTTGTGGTCCCTGTAGTAACCTGCCCGGCATTGATGAATGTGATGTGTGTTGGCCGCTCTAACAACAGTATAACGCTGCAGCGAGCGAGAGGTAGCGCCAGCTCAGTGCGTCCGGCACTCGGCACTCCACACCATATTTAGCAAAACACTAGGCACACACAGCGTCGGCGCTCTAAAGCTGGGTGCTGTAGCATAGAGCACCAGACGCTGTGTGATCAAAAACTGTTTTTGAACACATATCCACCAGTAACAAAGCGAAAACACATGGAATGACATTCAGGCTGATTTATTACTAGCGCCAGGTGCCGGCAGATGAGCGTCTGTAGCGAGGCTCTCAGAGCGACCGCTGGTAGTCGCTGTGATCGGCTATGGTTCGCTGTTACAGAGAGCCTCAGTCGCTGGCCGGCATTGATGAATTTGATGTGTGAGTCACTATAACATCAGTACAGCACTAGATGGGAGCGAACGGTAGTGACTGGTCAGTGTGAACGACTCTCAGCTACTTACACCATATTCATAAAAAATCCACACTCACAGAATGCTGGCCCTCAAAATTGGGTCGCTGGAGCACATAGCACCAGACGCTGTGTGATTAACCATTTAAATGCCAAGCACGTAGTTTCTATGTGGTTGCTTCTCCTACCGTTAAGTGCCAAGCACGTAGAAACTACGTGTCTGGAACTTCCCCCTGCTAGTTAAAAAATAGAAATGAAAAAAAACTCACCTCTGGTATCTGTGGAAAGCTGGGGGTCCCCTCTTCCTCCGGGGGGCATCCGATCCCTCCCCTGTCGTCTTCCGTCTTCAGGAGGGGGCCCGAAACTGGCTGCCCCCCGTTTTCGCTGCTGACAGTTGCGCTATAAGAAAAAAAAAATGACAGTCACTCACCTCCTCGCCCGATCCCTCTGCCACGTCTTCTCTTCACCGGGGGAGGGGAGGGTCCGATCCCCCCCTGAGCTTCGCAGGCTTCAGGTGAGGACCCTCTTCCGGGTCCTCACCTCCTCTAATGGCGGCGATGGCAGCCGCCCCTAGCCCCGCCTTTTGTGGGAGGAGCGGGATGATGTCATCCCGCTCTTAGTCTTTCACCCGCACCCGGCTCTGTCAGATGCCGGTGGTGATCAGAGCAGGGCGGGTGAGAGGCGAGGAGGCTCCGATCTAAAAAAAAAAGATAATTTTTTTCTGTGTGTGTGTCAGTGTCTTTATTTTTTACATTTAACCCCTTGTGAACTGGTAAGGGGTCCATGAAACCCCTATACCAGTTCACAAGGCTGGGGACTGGCAAGTCACCTGCGGCTAGCGGGTAACTTGCCATTAATCCCCGGCACCCCCATTACCTGCCTCCCCAAAGCCCGGAGGGGGGGGGGCAGAAGAGCCCGTGGTCATGTGCTATGCGGGCTTGTAGCCTGCAAGGCAAGGGTTTTTAACCGATAAATATGTGGTACCGTTCTAATCGGTAGAAATGGGGATTTCACATGCAATATGGTTTTCTTTAAGAAAAGGTGTTTTTTATCCTGCTTTTTTATACATTTTTTAGGGAAACCCTGGCCAACCGAAGAATTCTTTTAGGGATTACTTCCAGAAAGATGAGCCCACTACAGCAAGCTGGGTACGCTTAGAAAGCTTAACGTGTGTACTTTCAGAGAATATATGGTTTATGGGGGATATTCCAAATGTAAAGGGTTGTTTTGGTTGAAAAATCGCAAGGTGCACACTTTGTCTGCCGAGCTGAAATTTTCAAGTAAAATTACCGTTACGCACATGCTTTACTTTGGGGTGTTTGGCAACTCTTCCCTTGACAGTTGCTTTGCATGTTGGGTATCGTTCTGTTCTGGAGATGTTGCTTAAACTTGTTTTTTCACTTGTTTGTATATAGTTTTTTTAGGAAAATGTGGCTTTGATTCTGCTTTTATCCTGTTTTTCAGGGAAACTCTTTGCAACCAAAGAATACATTGAGGGATTACTTCCAGAAAACCGTGGCCACATCAACAAGCCTGGTACACCTAGAAAGCTTGAGGTGTGTACTTCCAGATACTATATAGTTTGTGGGGGGTATTTTAAATGTAAAGGGTTGTTTTCTGGAAAAACTGCAAGGTGCGCATAGCGCATAGCATAGTTGTGTTTTATCTGAAAATCCCCTAAAGTGCTGTTTCAGTTTGGGGGAGTCTCCTGGGCAGAAAAGGGGGTTTACCAATACATATGTGGTATTGCTGTAACCAGAAGAAATTGGGATTTCATACGCAATAAGATTTTATTGACAAACATTTTTTATTACAAAAAAACACTACAAATTGTAAAAAAAAATATTTTTTTTAATTTTTTTGAACATATTTCACCCAAAAATATTGAGAATACACCTAACAAATTATGTTTGTAAAAATTCCGGCGCAATTCACACCTAAATGCACACCCAAAGTTAAATTTTCTTCACCAAATAATTAGCATGGCCTGCAAAAATTTCCTTTCCTATATGTATGTCATCACCTTCTATCCCCAGCTCAGTGCCCCAAAACAGCCGTGTTTCTTCTTTTTCATAAATGCTTTGCCCAATATTCATAACAACATTAACCGGATGCAGTCATCGATATTGCTCCCTAGCCATGCAGCCCCGCCCCTGTTGCTTTCCAGCGATGTTACATTCAGTTACAGTACACACAGCCCAGAAAAAGGGGTCAGTCTTATCAGTTACAACTGCCATTATGTGAGAGTTTAAACTTGTAACTGAATTCATTTGCATAGAGCTGCCATTCGGACATCGTAATGCTTTATGTTAGCGTTTTTATAACTATAACGCAAAGGCTTTAGTAAAAAAAAGAAACACAGGCTTTGGGGCACTGGGCTGGGGATAGAAGGTGACTACATAAACTTCCTTTCTGGGTATAGGATCACTTTAATGAAAGGAAGGGCACTTTTCACTATGACCGATTCAGAACCAAGTGCAAAAAGTTAGTCCTAGTACACTTAGGAGAGGTAAACACACATATAGATAACAGGCCATTTCTGGAGGAATAACTTAAGGCAACTATGCATATTATTTTATTTTCTTGAAGGAGATTCACTAGCCAGTCGGCTGACTTCGGGAAACATCTTCAAGAAAATCAAATAGAAAGACTTTCACAGACATAGGAGTCACAGGCCATATTTTTTGCTGTTACAATTACCTTCTTATAAGAATTGACCAACACACATGTACCATGATGTGGTCACTCCAGCCTTAAATGGGAAGGCCACAAAAGATCAAGGGGTTGCCAGAGGAGCATGAGGCCCCCTGCTTACTTGTCATCCCACAGTTCCTGCAGTCTCCTCCTATGGCTCTTCCCCTGTCAGACTTACTAGGGCTTCTGCCCCTCCTTCAAGTCCACAGGGTCCTCTGCTGCTTCTGGCTCCTTCATTGGGTCTTCTGACATTAGTGCTGGGTCTTTGATTCTTACAACCTGTACCTCTACTGCCAGATCTTCCGCTGCTGTTGTTTCCTCCACTGGGTGGTCCACTGTCATTGCTGAATCCTCAGTCCTGGCCATCAACTCTGCTGTGTCCTCTGCTGCTGCTGCCTCCTTGGATGTGGCTTCTGAATTTACTGCTGAGTCTTAAGCTACCTTCTCCATCACCCATTACTGCTATCCCTGCTGTTGGCCAACGGGTCCTCCACTCCTCACCTCTTGTCTTGATGGGTTCTCTGCTTCTTGCCTGGTCTTTTACTGCTCGGATAGGTCCTCCCCTGCCTCAATATCCTCCCCATGCTGCCACCAGGGTAAACTGAACATTTTAGTGGGGCCTCAAAGTGGGACAGCATAAACCAAATAGAGTAAAGGGGGTGGGAGTTGCTCCATCGCTACTATTTATACAAAAATTTGTATAAATAGTAGTGATGGAGCAACTCGACCTTTACTGCTGAGTCCTAAGCTACCTTCTTCATCACCCATTACTGCTATCCCTGCTGTTGGCCAACAGGTCCTCCACTCCTCACCTCCTGTATTGATGGGTTCTCTGCTTCTTGCCTGGTCTTTCACTACTCGGATAGGTCTTCCCCTGCCTCAATATCCTCCCCATGCTGCCACCAGGGTAAACTGAATGTTTGTGGGGGCCTCAAAGTGGGGCAGCATAAATCAAGTAGAATAAAGGGGGTGGGAGTTGCTCCATTGCTACTATTTATTCAAAATGTTGTATAAATAGTAGTAATGGAGCAACTCCCACCCTCTTTGCTCAGTTTGAATTGCCATGAGCCCACACGGGGAGAGATTCAGCCATTATGGATCTCTCATTGTGAAGTGCTCTAAAGTCAGCTTTCCAGGTGAGTAGCTCTGAAAAATTTGATTGTATTGCATGTCCCAACTTTGAGCCCTCAAAAATATTAGAGACCCCACCAATAGGGGCGCCTTGATGTTGTCCGTGGGGTTTAATACATGCGATTGCAATTGTATGCAAAATAAGGCCCCTAGTTTCTGTACAGGATTCATAAGCCTGTTTACTGAATATTATATAGTGATGGGATGGTTAAACTTGGCTGTAAATTGGTTCCCAGGCCCTAAATAATTTTGTAGAAAATTACCCCCTTTACACAGCATAAACCAGTTTGAGGGTGATGGGTGTGATTTAGGGGTGTGACTTTAGGGGTGTGACTTATTTACAGGCTTATTAGGAACAAATATCCCCAGTGTTCTATATTATTCATGTGTATAATTATATGTAGCCCTGTCCCTGGTCACATGCTACAGGGATCTTTGGTTCGTAAAATATGTTTGTGATTGAGCCAATGCTTACCCATCCCATGCATTCCACTATTGCCATTCAGAGAGTCAGAGCAATTTGAAACCGACCAGGCATCCTGCATTCGGTGGGACAGTCTTCCCCATAATGTCAGAAAAGTTGGGCATTTAGTTATTGGAGGGACCGTGGGACTGTCCTGCCAAAAGTGGGACATCTGGTCAGTTTACACCATGGTGAACATGGGAACTCCTCACTGTGGCTGTTGCTGCTTGAAGGTCTCTGACGCCAGAGGTGCCAGTAAGGAAACAGAGACCATTGTAAGTGAGCAGAGGCCTGCAATGAAAGTAAAGCAAAATACACAAAAGTGTACCACTCTGCCGTATTGAATTTGCCCATGTCTACAACTACGGAAAAGATCAGCATAGACAGTGTCCCCCAACCCCCTCCTAGAGAGCCACCAACATGTCATGTTTTGTGGGTATCCACGTGGAGGCTTATTCATTACTAACGCTGGGTATCGGTAGATGAGCGTCTGTATAGCGGCGCTTAGAGCGACCGCTGTAAGCGGGTATTGAGTGCTGTAACAGAGCGTCTCAGTTGCTGCAGTAACCTGGCCAGCATTGATGAATGTGATGTATGTTGGGTGCTTTAACACCAGTACATCGCTGCAGGGAGCGACAGGTAGCGCCAGCTCAGTGCGACCGACTCTCAGCGACTCACACAATACTCACACACAGCGTCGGCGCTCTAAATCGGGTCTCTATAGCATAGAGCGCCAGACGCTGTGTGATTAAAGTGGACCAACACCCAGGATTTTGACTATCCTGGGTTTTGTGACACCCCCCAGAAACCCCAATAAACTCACCTCTCCCCGCTCCCACGTGACTGCCCGGTCCAATCCCCGCCAATGTCCAGGCGGGGAACAGGAACGTCCAAGCGGCTTCCGCCGCTGCCGCCTCCCTCGCGTCACTTTCGGCGCGCGCGCGCCCGTGCCGGCCATTCGTAGACGGCCGGCGCGGGGGCGCGCACGCCTAGAGGGGCGCGAGGGAGGCGGCAGCGGCGGAAGATAAGGTAGGTGATTTGGGGTGTTTGGGGGGGTTTCACCCCGCGGGACATCCCGATCTCGGATGTCCCGCGGGGTGGGAGGTGATCGGCCCGGGAATCTTATAGATTTCCGGGCCGATCACCTCTCGGTGTTGGTCCACTTTAAAGTCTGTTTTTGAACACATATCCACCAGTAACAAAAAGAAATCATATGGAATTACATTGTTGGAACACTGTGACATTAACACGTTAGTTCCAGACCTGTAATGACAATTCTGCATAAAAAACAAAAAATCAAAAAAAAAATTTTTTAAAATGACTTTTTCTAGGCCAGGAGAGGTCACACAATTATTTGAGAGAAAAAAAAAAACCCTGCTTAAACAGAAGAAACTGAATGTCCGTTGAAATGCATGGGAGAGCGACAGGTAGCGTCAGTTAATACCTGGCGCTCTGGAAGCTAGAGCACCGGCACTATATGCTGAGCCGCCTGTAATGATGAATTGGATGCTACATGGCGATGTTAGAGTCGCTCACCAGGTTCGCTTTCATAAATGTGGTATTGTGTACAGTGCCCAGCGTTCACCAGATGCTGCCTGCCGCTACGAGGCGCTATCCCTTGATGAATAAACCCCATAGTCGACATGATGATACATTCACAGCGCCACCTGTATGGAAATCTGGAAAACATGGCCTATTGGAGGCTCTGGAGGAGATGGTTGGGGAACATTGAGTATAGATAACACGCTACTCCTTATGACTCCCTCCTAGGCATATGGGAAGGCCATCTGACGCGCAGCTGAATGGGTGATGGGCATGTTGTGTGCAGAAATAATTTATCAAGGATTTCTGTGTTGTCAAGCAGATGGACTCGTCAATGCTCAGCCTGTAAATGGTTAACGGGGCCGTGGGTTGTCTATCAGATTTTTGTCTTATTGGCATTTGTTGTGCAAGCTCATGATTGCCACAGTTAGTCAGACCTTTAATTGTGGTGTCACTGGGATCTATACATCTTCTTTAATTGTGCTACGAAGGAAGTGGTAGAAGAAGGCTTTCCCTAGGGAAAGGACGCTATTCCAGAAACAATCTGCCTCTCAAACATTCCAGGAGCAGGAAGCCTAACTGTGTGCGTCTGGCCTCCATGCCAGAGATGAACCCTGACGATTGCCTTAAGTTCTCCTTAATCAAAACGCAACAAATATGTCCAGCAGTTAATGAGAATGGCTCTTATGTGAGTGTATTTCTGGTTTCTACTATGAATGGGGTCACCACTGGAATATATGTGGATCCTCCCTCATCCCTCATGACATATAGAGGGCCATGCTAATTATTTGGTGAAGCAGGAGGCACCAGCAAGTTGCCTTGCAGTGTGAATTGCAACCTGCATTTCAGTGAGCTTTTTCAATGTAGCATACAAAATGGCATGTACACCCAATTTTTAAAGTGGACCAACACCCAGGGGTGATCGGCCCGGTAATGTATAAGATTCCCGGGCCGATCACCTCCCTCACCGAGGGGCATCCGAGATCGGGATGTCCCGCGGGGTGAAACCCCCCCAAAAGCCCCAAAAAACCTTACCTTATCGGCGACGGATCAGCCGCCGCCGCCTCCGCGCGCCCCTCTAGCAGTGTGCGCACCCGCGCCGGCCGATTGTGAATGGCAATAATATATATAATATACCCGTGATAAGGCAAAATTAGAGGTTAGGTACATCATTTTTCCAATAAGGTTAGGATATTTGTTTTTAAGTTTGGAAACAACAGAACCCTATGGGCTATGCAGAAAAAATGGCGATATCTTTAGCATAGCACATAGGGTGTGGTTGATTCCAAACTTTAAGAAAATACCTTTACCTCGTTGGAAAAATGATGTGCCTAACCCGTAAAAATGCTCCATCACAGGTACAGGAACTTTGGGGGGAAAAAGTTAGAAAAAAAAGTTTTTGCACTTTTTGTGCCCAAACGCTAAAAAGCTCACCAAGATGCAGGTTGCAATCCACTGGTTTCAGTCACACTGGTTTCACCAAATATTAAGCATGACTCCTTTTATAAGAAAATAATGTTTACACAATGGACCTAGCCATTACATTATATGTTATGGTGGCCCAGACATATTATAGGCTGTATAGAGTCTGCCCCCCTCACAACCTATGGCTGTATAAAGTCTCCCTTCGTCATAACCTGGGCTGGGTCTAATTTTAAATAGGCCACACTGGGTGAGTAGACTGGGGGAAAGAAGGATCATACTGGGAAACTGGGCTGGGGAGATAGGACTACATTCGGAGACTGGACAGTGGAACAGAAGGATCACACTGGGAGACTGTAATGGGGAACAGAAGGATCACACTGGGTGACTGGACTAGGGGGGGCAGTCTTATGACATGGCATTGCAGAGAAACAGTACTGTGGGTCTGAACAGGGCTTGATTTTAGGGCCTTGTAAGTTTTATTCAAGCTGATTAGCAAGGTTGGTGGGAGAAAGGGTAGCATTAATGTTTTTTATTTTTAGTCTGGACTGCCCCTTTAGGTTCCCCCAGGTGGGACGGGTGTTGGGGGCACCTGTGCTGTGGAGGCATGGAGCAGGTGCTTCATTGCATTAATGAGAATCTGGTCCTGTCTGTCAGCACTTGAGCACTTGTACAATAAGAAATGATAGACTAAAGTGCCTAAGATCTGCAAAGCTGCTCGAGATCTATCCACACCGATTCATGCAGTTCGCTGCTTGGAGTTTTTTTAGGTCATTGCCTTGATTCAATGGATTTGGTATCTAACTATCTATCTATCTGTCTATCTATTTATGAATATAGAATCAATGTATCTAATATTTATATATTATCAAGTTACATCTATCTATCTATCTATCTATCTATCTATCTATCTATCTATTTTCTATACAATCTATTCCATATGTTTCTTTTTTCTATCTTTTTTCAACCTAATCCTTATTTCCTACTCCAGTTATTTTTTTCTTATCCATTTTTGAGTTTTCAATCTATTAAAATATTTATTTGTCTATCTCTCTCTCGCTATATCGTTCAGTATCGTTGTTTCTTTCTAATTATCTATCTATCTATCTATCTATCTATCTATCTATCTATAGATCTATCTATAGATCTATCTATCTATCTGCCTCCAATGTCTATTTGTGACATGCAAGTTACTTATTTTGTTCTGGTAAGCAACTATTAAAAGTGGGCACGGCGCCTATTGTTTTAAGGATCTTATGCTATTTTAGTCCATTTTTTTACATGTGAATTGCGCAATTGGAGGGCATTGATCTCTAAAGAAGCACGTTTATTATATTTGATCTCTATCTGACCCGATGGAGAAACCAAAAGCTGAGTAATTCATTGTTACCTTGGAAGATTACACCTGTTGTTTATTACAAAGTGTTCCCTGAGAGAAGTTACAATTTTGGCATTATCTAACTAAGGAATCTGGTATGTGATTTAATCATAAGTGATGTTGGGACTCACAAAGCCTGCAATTGATTGTCCACGCTGAAGGTGTTGCTGATTGAAATACTTTACTACTAACATTTCCCGCGGAGTTATTAGTGTATTAATACACAAAATTACTATTGTTTGAAGACTGCACCAATACGGTCTTACTAACTCCAGCGGAAGAAAGGATTGCCTTTACAATATGATTCAATTTAATCTTAATACACTGTAATATTTTTAGCGCGGTTTAGAAGAATTGTTCTTCCTTCTGTGGTTTGTCTGATATTGGCATTTAAACCTGCTGCTGTTTATTTTATCAACACTATATTTAAGATGGGAGATGTTTTTGATTATAGAGCACAGAGAAAAGTGGATTTAGAATCAGTTTTTAATTTAGAATATGATGCTGAACACACTAAATTAGATCCAAAAATAGTATTGGAAAAGGAGTTTAGAAAATTGCATGGGTTATTAAATAAAGAAATGAGGCTGTGGTGGGATGTTGCAACCTTAGAGGTTTATCTTAGTAAAAAAAATGGTTCCCAGATGTTTAAGATGGGACCTATGCATTTATGATGGTGATGACAAGGATGTAAATAAGACTGGTTTGATTTTTTCAATATCTGTGGCCTCAAATTAATTGAAAAACTGATATGTAAAAAACAATCTAAATTACAACAAATTTATAAGGATGTTGAAAAAAATCAAAGAATCTTTAGAACCATTTAAAGATTTAGAGGAATACCTTAGTAAGTCTGAGATTTTGAAAAAGAAATTGATGAAGGAAGATAATGAAATCAAAGAAAGAAAAATGAGAAAATGAAAGAGGGATAATTGGGACTATAGAAATAACAAAGTGTTTAAATGGCAGGGTAATAATATTCAAGAACAAAATCAACATAGAGAGCAATTATATAAATCAGAGGGAGTCCCCCCTCACATGAGGGATAAACGAAAGGAAGAAATTAATTATGTAAATTTAAGACAAAATTTTGGGATTGAGAGTAGATTCCCCAGGGAAGTTAGGGATCATCGGGAGTATAGTCAGCCCGGGAAAAGGGGTCAAGATAATTTGGGGACAATAATGAAAGGAATATATAGAAATAATGAGTATGATGCATCTGGAAATACAAACAGAGATAGGGATGTAGTAGAGAAGAATAAAAGAGAACTGGAGTACCCTTTTACGAAGAGAGAGGGACTACAAAGAAAGAGGGACAATACATACGATCCCAGGATAACAGAGTGGAGGAAACGCCCACAATTTTATGAACAATCCCCGATGGGGGGGCAAATTACAGAAAACGAAAAGAACAAGAGGAGGAAGAGGGGGAAGGAAACATAAAATGGTACAAAAGGATATAGTTGACTATGGAAAAGGCATTTATAATCTGAGTAAAAAAAAGTTAAGTGAGGATGAGATGTTTATTCTGGATAAAGGCCTTAAATTTGCCCCTAAAAGGGACATAGATCCATTTAATCTTTATATAGATTGCCAATTATTTTTTAGGAAGTTGAACCTAAAGAGATTTTTTCAAGCTAACAAATTGGGCAATGAAGGAGAAGTTAGGACTGAATCCATCTTTTTGCATTCAAACTGCAAGAATCCCTCTACGTTTAACCCCATATGTACAGGAGGGCATAATCTGGAAGTATTTAAGAAATTAGTATTAAGGGATTTAGAGAAAGAGATAGGGAAGAAGAAAAAGCCCAGCAGGGCTACGTATGTAAATAATAAAATTAAAAGAGGAATAATGTCTTTGAAAAGGGATAGTACGAGAATAATTAAACAAGCTGATAAGGGGAGGGATAGTAGTGCAGGACGTTGATACTTATATTACTCAGATGAATTTGTTATTGAATGATCCTGATACATACAAAAAATTAGAAACTGATCCTATTAAAAAATACCAGGAAGAATTGAATATATTGATGAAAATAGGTCAACAATTAGGAATTCTTAAGAAGAAAGAGATTGACTTTTGTAATGTCCTTGCCCCAAGGACTCCTACCTTGTATGGATTACCAAAGGTCCATAAAGATCAGACCAATCCTCCATATCGACCTATAGTTAGTGGCATAGGGACGATTACTAGTAACCTAGGAAAATACTTGGATTGGTACCTACAGCCGATAGTGTTAAAACTCCCATCTTATTTGAAGGATAGCCGACAAGTTCTCAATTTATTGGAAGATCTAATTCTAACTGATAACACTCTTTTGATAACAATCGATGTATTTCCCTTTATACTAACATACCTCACCAAAAAGGACTAGAAGCACTAAGACATTATTTAACTAGATCCACTGAGTTGTTACTAATACAGGTAGATTTTTTAATTGATTGTTTTCAATTTGTGCTCACACACAACTACTTTTGGTTCAATGGAGAATATTTTTTACAGACAAAGGGAGTTGCGATGGGGGCAAAATTTGCCCCCAGTCTTGCTAACATTTTTATGGGATTTTGGGAATCAATCTTCATACATGGGATAGAAAGAAAGGAGCTTATTATGTGGAGAAGATACATAGACGACTGCTTGGTTCTATGGGAGGGAAATGAGGAATCTTTTGAAAACTTTTTTTCCACTATTAATAATACTGATTGGGACATCTCTTTCACTACAGAAATTAGCCGAGAAAAAAATCATTTCTTAGATTTGGAGATACAGAAAGAGGAAAAAGTGTAGCATTTACTCCTCTCATTCCCCATAGGCCGTGTGGCATTCCTCCATCCCAATCCCCATGTCATTCACCATGGACAGTGTGGTAGTCCCCCCTCCCATTCCACATGGACAGTGTGGTAGTCCCCCCTCCCATTCCCCATAGGCAGTGTGGCATTGCCCCTCCCATTCCCTATAGACAGTGTGGCATTTGTGGCCCATCTAGTTGAATCCAGAGACCCCCACTAAACATCTCTGATAAACAGCATGTAATAAGTGGCAACAGCTATGGAGTTAATGGGCAGAAGCTGCTAGAGATGACCTTACATACAGATACCCCAATGCAGCATGGGAAAATAGAAGTTATATAAGTAACTGACACTTCTTGTTCTTGGTTTAGGGAGTTAGAAGTCAGGCATGTGCTAGTGAGGAGCTAAGTGTGTGAGCATTGTGTAAGGGCAGTGTGGCATTCCCCCCTCCCATTCCCCATAGGCAGTGTGGCATTCCTCCTCCCATTCCTCATTGGTAGCGTGGCATTCCCCCCTCCCATTCCCATAGGCAGTGTGGCATTCCCCCTCCCATTCCTCATTGGTAGCGTGGCATTCCCATAGGCAGTGTGGCATCCTCCTTCCCATTCCCATAGGCAGTGTGGCATCCTCCTTCCCATTCCCATAGGCAGTGTGGCATTCCTCCCTCCCATTCCCATAGGCAGTGCGGCATCCTCCTTCCCATTCCCTATAGACAGTGTGGCATTCCCCCTCCCATTCCTCATTGGTAGTGTAGCATTCCCCCCTCCCATTCCCATAGGCATTGTGGCATCCCCCCTCCTATTCCCCATATAGGCAGTGTGGCATCCCCCCATTCCCCATAGGCAGTGTGGAATCCCCCCCCCCCCTTATTCCCAAAGACAGGGACAGAACCTGAACATCCTGCGGGTCGGTAATCAAGCCAGGACAGCTCTGAAGGAGAGACACAGTTCAAGCCTAGGAGGAGCAGGTGAGTGACACTGGAAATACTTTAAGGCACCAATAGTCTGCTAGCCCCCAGTCCCTAGTGCAGCGTATGTATGTAAGGTCTGTCTTTACTTATACTGATTCTGCTGGAATGATTGTTGTTGTTTTGAAAAAGACAGAGAAAGAGATTGCTTAACAGAACAATCCCTCTCAGGAATTATATAGTGTGTACAGATAAAGCTGACCCCACACAGTTCCCTCAAGGTCTTAAAAATCTGTAGATACCCAACGCTGCTCAACAATGTATGTGGCGTGTGGACAACATCAATTTGGTGGCCCGTGGTGGGGATTTGGAGAGGAACTGAAGTACCCAAACCACCCTTAAAGTGACAGTACATTTAAAAAAGGTGACAGACAGAAACGGTTTCACCACTAAGAAATGTGAAGTTGCGGATGCTGAAAGTGCTTGTGTGAATGTTTAATTGAAAGGTGATGACAACCCTAAAGAGCAAGGGCCCAAGCAAACTGAGAAAGAGACTGGGTAGAGGCAGGACTGGAAAATTCTGGAAGACTGTAAAAGCTGTGCATGAGGAGCTTGACCGTGCGCAGTGCCGAGCTAGAAAAGACTTTTGCACCATTTTCAGCTGAGCAGGGAAGGATCAGCGCACAGGCGAAATCTTGTGAGAATTTGCGCAGGAGCCCAAAAGCCACTGGTGACGTCACAACAACCATCTGGCGGGCTCTGGGAGCACCCAAGGAAGACAGCGCTAACCAGTATAGCAAACTTCTCGCCTCCCCTCTCTATAGGAACTTGGAACTGAGTACACTAATGGCTCCAACATTACCCTGCCATAATAAACAGCTCAGCAGAGTGTCACTAAAAGCGATTCTCCTGCAATGAAGAATCTGGCCTTGCACACCTTAAACACAGATCACCAAAATATGCTTAGCAACAGTAAACTTTGACTTAAACTGGACCAAAACCCGTTTTTACTTTAACGGGTGTTGGTCCCACTGTCTGCTCGGAGAGGCATCCAGAAAGCTGGAGCCCCCTCGCAGACAACCGCACAGAATGCTCGTAATACTCACCTTCATTAAGAGCTAGCGCTGGGAAAGGAGTCAAGCGAATGGCCGCCGTGGCCGTCACGTGGGCAGGTCCTGGCGGTGACCGGTGCAGAGGATGTGACCACGGCCCATGTGAACGCCCGGTGGCCAATCGCGGGACTCCTTTCCCGGCGCTGGCTTGTAATGAAGGTAAATATTACGGGCGTTCTGTGCGGTTATCTTCGAGGGGGCGCCAGCATTCTGGATGCCTCCCCAAGCTTCTTGTTATCAGCAGACAGCGGAACCAACACCTCTTAAAGTAATAACGGGTGTTGGTCCGGTTTAAGGAAATTTGTATGAACTAAGCCAGTGGTGTCCAGCTGAAGTGTGCAGTATCTGGAAGACCCTCATTTCACAGATGAAGAACTGGGGGCATTCCCCCTCCCATTCCCCATAGGTAGAAAAAAAAAACCTCACATAACCAGAAGATGGAGGATGGAGATGAAGGAGCAGCAAGAGGGCAGTGTAACGGATCCCTTTCCGCTACTGCTGCTTTGCAGCGCACGCATGTGCCAGCACCCTGCTTTGTGCAGCAGGTGGGCGTGGCCTGCGAGAAGCGTCCATTGAGGGCAGGTCATGCCCACCCACTGCACAGAGCCAGGTTCTGGCGTGTACATGTGCTAAATTATTTTTTAAACATTTGCTTCATTAGATGCACCCCAACTTTTTGGGGAATAAGAGTGCGTCTTATGGGACGAACCATACGGTGTCTATCCATCTATTCAAAATCCTTCTCTTTCTTTCTTTATTTGCATTATCTATCTATCTATCTATCTATCTATCTTATTTCTTATCTTTTACTGTGCTATTTATCTATCTGTTATATAAATATATATATTTAATTATTTTCTTTGGTCACTGACTAAGTGGTTGGTCAGGAGTTTTGTTTCTGTTGATCAGTGTAAGAAAAGAAAAAGCTTCCCAGGGGGTTGAATATTTATTTCAGTAGGACGTGGGGAAGCAGCTCTGGCATAGGAAGTTGTCGGGGTGCTGGGTGAGTGATCTGATGTGGAATAATGACCATGCGAACTATTTGCCAGGATGGTATATAGACGTATGAAGACGAACTCATAAATAATGTGCGGTGCAATTTCATTGCTCCTCTTGTGCCTTTTATTTTAAATGATTTGATTCCATTTCATCCTAATATGAAGCAGGAGAAAAGGCCATCCGATTTCCAAATATGCCGAATGAACCGCCATTGGGTATGTGCTAATGTACCTGGCCTGGCGCTGGCAGACTAGACATCTGTAAAGTAATGTGGAGCTAAGGGCCATTAATTGCTATCAATCGGTGGTGGTAGTGGGGGGGGTTAAGTGACATCACAGCGTTTACGGTGCTCAGCCCTGCGAGCCGCACTCAGTGGAGCTAATGATATATTTATGGCTCCGGTCCCTGAAGCGCTCTGTGGCTATATTTAACCTCAAGTGCCACCATCAGTCCTCTTCATTAGGACATCTTTCGCTGTTCTCACCGCCTAGGAATGGTGAAAGGTGAAACGTGATTGGTCAATGCTTTGTTACAGTTGTTCTGCACACACTTCCATTATTTGCTGATTTCCTTCTATCTTCTGAGTGCTGAACTGGAAATTGGGCCATGTTGCCAACATGCGGCATGTTCTGGCTTCAACCTTTCCTGGTGATGTCAGAGTTTAGCTTGACACTTATAGAAGTCATAGAAATGTATCTTAAAATGTTCAATACTATTTAATTACTACGTTCATGAATTAACTAATGCAGCAAATTAACAGCATCTGCTATTCCCATAAAAATAGATATTGTATCCTCCCTCCTGTCTCCTATCTAAATATCAAAGCAGGAATGGCAGTCACTCAAACCATTTTATAACTAACCTGGGAGGTGCACGTGAGCAGGGCAATTAGGATACACAAGTCTTAAAGGAGCCACAGCACTCAACCCGGTTAGCTTGCAAACAACCTAAAATCTGTCTCTAAATCTGGTTAAAAACAGAGGACTCGGTCACACACATCTGCAGAAGTAGCTGAAGCTGCACCACCAAGCACCAAGGTGCCTCTGTGAGGTGCAGTCCTAACTCTAATCTCTGAGAGCCCCATTTGGGACATACAATGCAATAGATAAATTGGGAGCAGACTTACTAGAGGTGGCCCTATAACCTCGAGTGCAGCCCATGGGGTGGAAGGGTCGAAGACCTCGCAGTACAGCCTAGACCCCACACCCCATGTGCGTACACAAATTCAGAACAGAGGAGGAATGGCAGCCACTCAGACCATTTTATAACTAAACTGCGAGGTGCATGTGAGCAGGGCAATTAGGATACAATAATCTTAAAGGAGCCACAGCACTAATCCTTGTTAGCTTGTAGAAAACCTAAAAATATGTCTCTCAATCTGGTTAAAAAAGGGCTCCCAATTTATCTATTGCATTGTATGTCCCAAATGGGGCTAGGACTGAACCTCACAGGGGCACCTTGGCGCTTGGTGGTGCAGCTTCGGCTACTTCTGCAGATGTGTGTGGACCGAGACCTCTGTAATTAACCAGATTTAGAGACAGATTTTAGGTTGTCTACGAGCTAACATGGTTGAGTGCTGTGGCTCCTTTAAGACTTTTCTATCTAAATATCTTTCTCAGTGTTTTTAGTCTCTATCGTGACATACATATCTTTTTATAATTGCTTGTTTTTCATGAACTAACCATTTCTCTGGGCCCTCAAAGTGGGATAGTTTAAACCAGTTTGTGGGTGATGGGCGTGGGAGGGTGTGGTTTAGAATGTGGCTCAATTACTGGTCACATGCTCTAGTTATATTTGGTCCATAAATGATGTTGGTGATGGAGCCATTGCTCAGAAGTCCATGCATTCCACTACCACAATTCAACCCAAGAGTCAAAGCAGCTGTAAACCAACCAGACATCCAGCATTCTGCATTTGGTGGGACAGTCTTCCCGATGTCAGCAAAGTGGGACATTTAGGTGTTTTCAGAGTTTTGGAGGGACAATGGGATTTTCGCTCCGAAAGTAGGCCATCTGGTCAGTTTAATTTTTCATTGTGTTTTGTTTCTTTCCTTTGTATGCTCAGGAGTTAATGTGTTTGTCAGTGATATGGACTTGTGTACTCCCACTAAGCCTGGGCATGGGCCCTCCTATTGTGTGTACAGAAAGGATCCCTGCCTCTCTGCTAATCTATATGTGTTCCGATCCCTCCTACATGCCACCCGCTCCCAGCTCCTCATATTCATCTTCCTGCCTCTACCTACCTCTCTCTCTCATATTCACATACACATGCTCTTACCTTCCCTTTTCTGTATGTAATCCATCTATTGATCTATTCATTTGTTACTAATCCATCTGTCTATCTATCTATCTATCTATCTATCTATCTATCTATCTATCTATGTATTAATCCATTTATCTATTATCAAGTTACAGTGCTATGTGTTATCTATCCAAATATTTCTTGTTTCTTTCTATTATCTATCTATCTGTCTAATTTGTAATCCATTTATCTATTTGTTATTCATTATCAAGCTATCTACATTTTCTATGCAATATCTTTCTCTCTTTATTTCCTATTATCTAGCTTTCCATCTATCTATCTACTTATTAATCTATTTACATATTTCTTATCTATTATCGAGCTATGGGTCTATCTATTTATATATATTTCTATGAAATATCCTTTTCTTTCTTATTTCCTATTATCTATCTTTCCATCTATGTATGTATGTATGTATGTATCTATCTATCTATCTATCTATCTATCTATCTATCTATCTATCTATCTATTTATCTATATCTACTTATTAATCCATTTAGATGTTTATTTATTATCAAGCTATGTATCTATCTATCTATTTATCTATCTATCTATCTATCTATCTATCTATCTATCTATCTATCTATCTATCTTCTATCTATCTATCTATCTATCTATCTATCTATCTATCTATCTAATATCTATCTATCTATCTATCTATCTATCTATCTATCTATCTAATATATTTCTATCTATCTATCTATCTATCAATCCATTTATCTATTTCCTGTTGTTATCAAGCTATGGATCAACAAATATCTATGTGCTCCTGTTATCTCATCTGTCTGCTCATACACACAGGGGGATTATGGATCTGTCTGTAATGGGTTTATTGGCTCTCCATTAGATCTGTATTGAGTACTCCGGCAGATGTGCGGCCAGTTATTGCTTGGCTGGTCGATCTCAGGCCTCGCAGGTGGAGATGTGGGAGAAGAAGAGTCAGGTGAGTTGTCAGTGATAGATACAATGTCTTTTAGCATAGTCCCCATCAATGGCCATGCCCCCCGTGTGCCGAAGAGCAGATCTGCCTAATTGGGAGAGCGGAGCCGGGGTCACAGCATGAGTTAACAGCAGACGCTTCAGAGTCATGGTGATGCTTATTAAGTTAAGCCGTGAATTTCCCCTTCCCTAATAGAATTTCACAACATCAACACAACCGAGTTCAAACACCAGCAGAGTCACGCTGCGTGCAGAATATGAATGATCACACTGCAGAGAGGAAGGTCTGCTGGAGTCCAGCGCAAACATCGTGATGAGCTTATGGCTATTACACTCCTACAGGTCACGCACCCAGCGCCTGCTTATTTCAGATTTACTAGGGGGGATATTCATCAAAGGCTAACGCCAGGTAGCGCCTCGTAGCGGCAGGCAGCGCCTGGTGAACGCCGGACGCTGTACGCAATACCACATTTATGAAAGTGAATCTGGTGAGCGACTCTAACGGCGCCATGTAGCATCTGATTCATCATTACAGGTGGCTCAGCGTATAGCACTGGCGCTCTAGCTTCCAGAGCCAGGTATTACCTGTGGCTACCTGTCGCTCTCCCATACATTTCAATGGACGTTCCTTTTGTTGTGTTTAAACAGGGTTTTTTGTTTTTAAATATTTTTTTCTCTCAACCTGGCCTAGAAAAAATCATTTTTGAAAACTTTTTTGATGTTTTATATTTTTATGCAGAATTGTCATTACAGGTCTGGCATTAAAGTGTTAATGTCACAGTGTTACAACAATGTCATTCCGTGTGTTTTCGCTTTGTTACTGGTGGATATGTGTTCAAAAACAGACTTTAATTACACAGTGTCTGGCGCTCTATGCTACAGCGACCAGATCCACAGCGCCTACGCTGTGTGAGTCTGTTTTTTTGTTGAATGTGGTGTGAGTCGCTGAGAGTCGGTCGCATTGAGCTAGAGCTACATTTCGGTCCCTGCATTGCTGTACTGGTGTTACAATGCCCAACATACATCTCATTCATCAATGCGGGCCAGGTTACTAGAGCGACTGAGGCGCTCTGTTACAGCGTCCAATACCTGCACACGAGTGTCTACTAGCGGTCGCTCTCAGGCTTTTATCACTTAAAGTGGACCAACACCCAGGGGGGATCGGCCCGGTAATCTTATAGATCAGATCCCTCCCCGCGGGGCATCCGAAATCGGGATGTCCCGCGGGGTGAAACCCCCCAGGAATCCCACAATCCTACCTTTTCCACATTCCAGCGGCACATGCGCGTCCGCCGGCGCCTCTGCTTGTCCGGCGCTGCCTCTCGCTTGTCCGGAGGCGGGGATTGGCTGCAGCGGTCATGTGGGAGCAGGGTGAGGTGAGTTTTCGGGGCTTTCTGGGGGGTTTCACACAGCGGGGCACCCCCGACCGGGGTGCCCCACCGAAGTGGACCAAAACCCAGGATTTTGACTTTAAAGTTAAATTTTTACTAACCTTTTACTAAGTCCCAGATCTTTAGTCTTAGTACGTCTTTAAACCAGACCTTTAGCATTGCTTAATGAAAAGCCAAAACCCTTAAAAAACTATTCCACGGCATCTAAAACTAATATATATTAATTTTTTTCAGTTGCTTACTTTTTATTCTTTCCCCCGATAAGCTGCAAATCTGTTCAGGACTCTAGGATTTGGGCGCTGCCATCTTGCCTCAGAAGCATCACATACTGAGGAGAGGAAAGGGGGGCAATTGCAGGGTGGCGGGTTATAGCTGTGCTTTGCCCTCTTAAATAGCTTACATCACTGTTTGCAAGAAAGGTGCTGGTAGGTGGTCACAGATAGTTGTGGGCTTTGGAATGCCACCACAACGTCTGAGTTGCTACAGGTTCACAGACTGTAAAAGGAAAAAGGAATTGAAAAGGGAATTAAAAAAAAAATAAGAACGCATCTCAGACTTCAGGCTGGGTCGGGGCTCCCTTCTGGTCCGGCTTGCACTAGTCTGCTGATGGTGGGAAGCTGCTATTGCAGCTGCTCTGCTGGCATTTGTATTAAGGGGGCACATCCTACTTCCTAGGAGATTCCCTGGCAAATCCCCCCCATGTCCCTCCCCAGAAGTAAAGTCATTAGTCATATGGGGGTATTGGGCCTCCCTGCCACACCAGCCCGTCATTAGCTGACGGGACTCCAAAATAGGAGGAGGGGAGACCTGTGTCCCCCCTCACTACAGATGCCAGATGGGTTGGCTGCAGTAGGGGCTCCCTGCCATCAGCATACCTGCACCCTCCGGACCAGGAGGGAGCCCCTGAACCAGCAGACCTGGAGATGCTGCCTGGCAGGGGACAGAAGGATGAAGACAGCAAGAGGTGAGACTTTTATATATATATATATATATATATATTAGTATTTCAACTGGTAAGGAGTCCAAGGTGCCACTATAGTCAGGGGTGAACTGGCCTTGTGGAGCACAGGGAGAATTCCCAGTGGGCTGCACAGTTTTGGGACAAAATGGGCTGGCTCCTCACCCAAACCATATACCAGAATTCACTCAGTCCTCACCTGACATTCTGCCTCCCATGTCTAACCCCATAACTGGTTCCCTTGTGCCTCCCAGCCAAGACACCCCAGATCCATATTTTGCCTCCCAATGCTTATAGCCCAACATCATGGCTTTGAGGTCCATACCCTTTCCGAACACAGTATCTGCCCCTACAATACTAAAGGTTCCGTTTCCCTGCGATGGGACAAGACTGAAGAATTTTAGAGCAAGGCGCCTAACCACCTAACTGCTCCCTGGGCACTGTAATTAGGGCAGGCCACTGCTCGGGGCAAGTGTACACTCACTGGCCACTTATGCTCCCACCAAAAAAACATATCTTTACATGTCTATACCTGGATACTGAGATCTATCTGGCTGTAGGGCTTTCAAACCAGCTTGTCCCCATTCTAGCTCATCACTAGTCACAGGTATCTGAAGCCATGCTGAGTGCAGTGCTGGACCCATAGAGGGGGGGGGGGGCATAGAGCCAGCAAACAATAAAGGCGGTCCCACAGATGGTCAGTTAGTTTAAGTTGGTTTAAGTTTGGAGAGTTAGGGGGCCAGAGCAGCACTTGGTCATACTCTTACAAAAAATGTTGAGCATTTCTAGTCATGTGACAGTTTACTTTGTCTTGTTAAAGTGGACCCTCACCCTCCCGTGATCGGCCCGGGAATCTATAAGATTCCCGGGCCGATCACCTCCCTCCCCGCGGGACATCCGAGATCGGGATGTCCCGCGGGGTGAAACCCCCCCCAAATTCCCTTACCTTGTCTTCCCCCTAGAAGTGCGCGCGCCCGCGCCGGCCGTCTGTGAATGGCTGGCGCGGGCACGCGCGTGTCAAGAGTGACGCGCGGGAGGCGGCGGCGGAGGAGCCACTTGTCCGCGGCTGTCAAATGGCTTGTCCGTCGGCGCTGGGAGCGGGGAGAGGTGAGTTTTTCGGGTGATTCGGGGAGCGGGGCACCCCGAACACCGAAGTGGACCAAGACCCAGGATAGTCAAAATCCTGGGTGTTGGTCCACTTTAAAAGATCCCATCCACCCCAGGAAAGACAATCATCATGTATGGGTGTATGTGATTTGGAAGGATGGATGATGTGTCTTCCACATGGTTAAACCCAGAGAATGTGACGAAAACATTCCCCAGACCATAATGTTGCCAACACCAGCTTGTTTTTTTCCAGCAGTGGTTGCAAAAAGTTCTCTGAGAGAGGAAAACGTAACTCATCTGAGAGGGAGAACCTTTTGCCAATCAGTGGATACTGCTGGGAAAATTGAAGACTTTTATGCTTACACAACTTTTGTAGTCACCATATGTCTGCTTTCGAGTCCCATACGCAGTCGGATTGCTGAACTGTTGTTACAGACACTTCTGGAAGCCTCCTGGTTCATTTTGGTGGTGAGCTGGTCCATTGTAATGCATCCGTGTGCACCTTTGTAGTCGACATTTAACTCTCACATCAATAGCATGTGGTGCTCCTCAATTTTAATGTCGATAATTTGCAATGGTGTTATTTGTCCACTCGCAATGAACTTTCTTCACAGCCACACACGAAAAGTTAAAAAAGTCACTCAAGCCAATAATCACCCCTTTCATCCGTGGCAGCAATGAATAATATGTGCGCAGACAGTGTACACCTTATATTCCCACTGTCACGATACACTCACCTTCTCCCCATTCCTGCAATGTCCTCGTTCGGCTGCATGGGCTTGGGAGGCGTATCGGTGTTTCTGTATTAACTAATGCAGCAAATTATCAGCGTCAAGCTAACATTCATCACTCTGCGAAGCGTTCAGCTTTTCTCTTTTATATTTTATCCATCTGCTATCCCCATGCACTGGTGCTATTTGTCCACTCGCGATGAACTTTCTCCATAGCCACACATGAACAGTTAAAAAAGTTGCCCAAGCCAATAATCATCCCTGTTTGCAACTCTGATAAATCACCCATTTGACTGATCGCCTGCCATCTTACAGAGAGGGATAGCAAAAAAAAAAAAAAAACAGTATTCCGGGACAATTCAAAAAGCGAAAAATATCCATTTATAATTTTACACCCTAAATGACTATAGACAGGGGCTCTGTCCAAATGTATTTCACAAGTTCAGTGAGTTTTGGTCCATCACCCACAATCTGGCTTAAACTGTCCCACTTTGAGGACCCCAAAAATGGTCATTTTATGAAGAACAAGCAATTATAAAAGATATATGTATGTCATGATTTAGTAAACCTTCACCCATGGCAGCAACAAATAATATGTGTGCAGGCGGGTTGCGCCCACCTTATATACCCACTGTCACGATACACTCACCTTCTGCCTGTTCCTGCGGTGTCCTCACTTGGCTGCTTGGGCTCGGGCGGCGTGTGGGGGTCTCTGCTGCCCAGCAGTCGCGTCAGCAGGCAGCTCGATCGGCGCCGAGCGTTCCTTCCGCTCACGCCCGTATCCCCTGACTGACTGACTGTGCACGCTCATGCACAGCGGTCTTATGTCCTTCATGCAGCCAACACGTTTGAAGGACCCTAAGGTCACTGTGAGCGAAACGCCCTAATGGTGCTCAGGGCAATCAGCCCATATGTTGTAGAAGGGCCAATGAGCCCAAGTTTCTTCCTGGCCAATCCCATCCATCCTGGTACTATTTAGGGTTCCTATGCTCACTCTCTCATTGCCGTGATAGCGTGCTGCTGGGTGTTATAGTGCCCAGGGCTGTATTTACCATTAGGCAAACCTGAGCCTGTGCCTAGGGTGGCCACATGCATGGGGGGGGGGGTGCAGACGTTACTGCTATAGTAAAACAAAAGAAGAAAAAAAAGTTGTTGGCATATTAATTCCTCCTTACAAATGCTCCCGAGCTTCATTGTGTGTGTAGAGGGGGCGCAATGGCCTAAAGGCAGTCTGCAGCTTCATCCTCTCCCCATTACTGTTGTGGCCATTTGGCTCCTATGTGTTGGGAGCTGAGAAGCCTGTAATATATATAATAGAATACATGCTCCTCTGCATTCCTCCCCTTGAAACCTCTCCTCCCTACACGCATTTATTTTTTACATTGGTGAACCGTGACTTTAGGGCAGGCGTCCGCACTGGGCGTACCCAGGCAGGTTCCGGGGCCGCTGCACATTCGGGGACCCACCTTTGTTTCTTTTTATTCTTTTCTTTTTTCTTTCCATTTATTTTTCTTTCTTTCATCTGTTCTTTCTGCCATTCCCTTTCTTTCTTTCATCGTTACAACTATAATATCTGTCAGTCTTTTTATTCTTTGTTTCTTTCATTCGATTCTATTCTTTCCTACTAGTCTTTTCTTTCCTTACACATATTCTTTGTGTTTTCTTTCATCTGTTATGCAATTCCTTTTCTTTCTTCTTTCCTTCTATTATGTTTTTCTGACAGTCCTTCCAGCTTTTTTTTCTCTAGCTGGCCCTGCCTGCTCAGTGTTCCTCAACAAAAAAAAAAGTGGGCGCCAGCACTTGAAGTACCTAGGGCAGCATGAACGTGTCCAAAGGCGGGCAACGAAAATGGTTAAAACTTATCAGGAGAGATTTAAAGAACTTAATTTGTACAGTCTGGAGGAAAGAAGGGAGAGGGGGGACATGATTGAGACCTTTAAATATGTGAAAGGATTGAATAAGGTTCAGGAGGGAAGTGTTTTTAAGAAGAAGCTTAATGATAGAACAAGGGGGCACAACCGGAAGCTAGTCGGGGGGAAGATCAGGAGCAATGTTAGAAAATATTATTTTACAGAAAGAGTAGTAGATGCTTGGAACAAACTTCCAGCAGAGGTAGTTGAAAAATCAACAGTCACTGAATGTAAACATGCCTGGGATAAGCACACATCTATCCTAAGATAAAGAGTACATACAGTATACACATAAGGGCCGACTAGATGGACCGTATGGTCTCCTGCTGCCGTCAACCTTCTATGTTTCTATGTCTATGTTTCTAACACTAAATACGTCCCTGATAGTGCCTGTGATTTTCCGATCATTTCCGTTGCCAACTTCGTCCTGCCTGACCACTCCCGGACTGCTGCCATGAGTGCTGCTGCCTGAACCCTGACCACGAACCCATCTCATATCTTGTGCTGCGTACCCGTAGACCTCCCGGTTTGACCTCCGACCCATTTCTTGTCTCTCCCTTTGGTGCTGCATATCACGAGGACTGATCATCTGTGTATGACCCCGGCTTACCCAACATCGCCCAGTGTTGCCTCTGGTTCATCCGCCTTCACCCCTGTAAGTTTACAACCTTTGTGCTACTAAGTCCTGGGGGCAACTGTGTCCGGTGAGGCGTATAAAGCATCCGGGCAAACGGGGGGCTTGGCTATAGGTGAAGTTAGCATCGTAGATTGGGGTTATGGACTCACCTAGAAGGCGGATGTCCCCCGGGCTTGACACCCACCAAGCCAGCTTACAAAATGTGACTTTGCGTGGTCAAAATAATGTGTTTATTCATTGTATATAAAATATAATATGAGCCTCAGCTCATAGTTCCATATCTAGTAGCAGCATAAATTTAACGTCTTGTGTTTTTTTCCCCAATGTGTTTTGTCAGCTTCTGCCAACTTTCTAAGAGCCCTGACGGTATTACAGAGCTGTTATTGCTATGAGGGATAAGCTAACGCTGCAGATTTTATCCCTCATGCTGCCTTCTCTGCCTCACACCCAGCATATTGCCAGACACCCTGCTGATACAATGTAACAATGGCTTCTGGTTGCACCTGTATATAAGAAATGGGAATAGAACAAGAAACCCTTTTTTTTCTAAAATATTTTTATTGTGTTGTTTCACATATAGACAATAAAGAAACATCTTTTGAATAGACATGTCTGATCCCTACTTCAGTACTGACAATCAAAAAATATATATGCGATCCAGAAAAATATATAATATATTAATCACATATACATAAATAAAACATATCCATACTTATAAGAGGGTATGCAAAAAGATTAATAAACCTATATTGACAGATGAGGAACACAGACCTTAAAGTGGCTTGAAACCCAGGGGGGATCGGCCCGGGAATCTATAAGATTACCGGACCGATCAGATCCCTCCCCGCGGGGCATCCGAAATCGGAATGTCCTGCGGGGAGGAACCCCCCAGGAGGCCCACAAACCTTGAGCCGCGGGCGCGTCTCGCGCTTCCCTCTAGCAGGGCGCGCGCCCGCGCCGGCCGCTTGTGAATGGCCGGTGCAGGCGCGCTCCCTGTTAGAGGGAAGTGCGAGACACGGCCTCCAGAGCTCAGAGCCGCTGAGCTGCTATGCGCGTCCAAGTGGCCTTGGACGCGCATACCACAGCGGCTCTGAGCGCTGTGATTGGCTGGAGCGGTCACGTGGGAGCGTGGTGAGGTGAGTGTTTCAGGGCTTTCGGGGGGGTTTCAGACAGCGGGGCACCCTCGATCGGGGTGCCCCACCGAAGTGGACCAAAACCCAGGATAGTCAAAATCCTGGGTTTCGGTCCACTTTAAAGTGGACCAACCGTCAAAAATGAATTACTGTAAATCAGACCAACACAGCAAACAGAGCTCATATGTTTCCCCTTCCAGGGCAATTTAGATTACTGCACATAAAAAGTGATTTATCTTTCTCTAACGACTGCTGGGGTAAATTTAAAAAAAAACAAGATGGACGCTCATGGACTTGCAGGCCACCTGCAAACAGGAAGTTGTGCTGGGCTTTCCTGTTACTGTGCATTTCAGTTATGTCAGTTGGGAGAGGAAGCTCCAAAATGGCTGCTACCTTTCTTTTCCAACTGTACCAGGCTGTTGGTCCAGTTTAAACCGGACCGTCAGCATCATTTCATGAAAAGCCCAAACCCTTAAAAAAAATTCCCCAGCATCGAAATTTAATAGATATGATGTTTTAGTTGCTTACTTTTTATTTTTACTCCCGCTGGCCTGCAACTCTAGGATACGGGCGCCGCTATCTTGCCTCAGAAGCATCACATACTGAGGAGAGGGGTTTAAAAGTACAGAGGTGGGGTTATAGCTGCGCTTTGCACAGGCAGAGCAGAGCTGGGGTCAGGAAAGAGCCAGCAATCCCAGAATGCAGAGCGACACAGTCAGAAGACACTTCCTGTTTGCAGGGAGCCTGAAACTCCATGTGCTGCCATCTTGGATGTTTGAACGATCAATTATATCAAACCTCTTTGAATTTATAAAGTTTATGTGGTCACATTATATCCCGTGGCCCAAAACAGCCTTTGTTTGGTTTGCCAGCGTTTTTCAGCATATTCTGGCTTTCTGGCTGCACACCATTCAGTCCATTATCATGTGGTAAATAGTGATTGGCTTTGGATCCAGGGCAGAGCTAGATTTGGTCTTGCGGATTTGGTCCAGTTCGTCCCATCCCTGATAACGGCAGAATCCAGGTCTAATCATCCAACGGGTGGCATGACAGCCACCGCAATGTGTGAACTGGTATAGGGGCCCCTGGGACTCCTTACCAACTCACAGACTGTTATAAAAAATACAAAAAAATATCACCTCTTGGCATCTACTGTAGCGATAACCCTTATCGCCGGAGGGCTTCACCGCCCGAGACGTCCTTTTCCCAATCGTAAGAGGTGCTGCTGGAGTTCCAGAGTCGTCCGTGAGGAAACAGGAACAGCCCTTACAAGGGCTAGTGAATTGTAATATAGCGTTTCCCCCAATAAGAGACAGAACTCAGTATTGAGGGTGAAAGTGAAGTAGACTTTATTAGTGCCACTCTAGGCCTTATATACACAAGTCTCCATTGCATGACACACACACCGACCAATAGCAGCAGGGCACACAATCCCTCAACTCTGCCGGTGACGCAATCAGCAATACAATAGACATCTGTAATACACTCAATCCGAACAATGCCATTGTCTGTGACGTAATCAATCAATACAATGGCAGTCAGAACAATGAATAACGTAATCAATCAATACACTGGCAGTCTGTAACATGCTTAAGAAAAGGAAAGTAATGAACCTGTGTAAAGTCCAAAGGGGCAGAGAGTCTGTCACATCTACCTTCTCCTGTCCTGTCTCGGTCAATGTCCTCTTTTCAGGTCTTCCAGGTTGGGGGAACCCACCTGGTCCGGCGGGCGCTGGTTTTGTGGTTACAGGGAGTGGCTTTTGGCACAACATCTGGATTTTGGGGGGACACAGGTCCCACCTTCTGGGTGTCCCATCAATCTAATGCCTGGGTTGCAAGGGAGAGAACCTTTTATACCACGCAGGAGTACCCCCTGTGGAATCTCCCCCATGTGACCATCCGCATCACTAGAGGCGACAGACAGAAATTCTTCTCCATGTGCCTCCTCTCCAGTGACTCCGGGGACTACGTAAGCATCCACACTTTAATCGCAGCAACATTCACCTGCTGCATCCCCAGGGGCACCGCGCCCAAACCACCCCCACTACCCATATCACGCGTGTCTCTGGCAACGGGAGGTGGCACCTCAAAGACCCACAGCCAGGGCTGATAAGTTATGGTAAACCATATGTGGCGAAGTGTGATCACCTGTATCTCCCAACCTCTACAATCTTATACAAAAACAAACATTATACATTGATTCTACATTAAAAATTCTATACTTACCGTAATTATTTTATTACAATAATCTAATATCACTTAATCCATAGTTAATTCATAGTGCCATAAACAAATTCCCTAGGCTATACTTAGAGCTCAATTAAAACCTAAATGGTGATGTCACCTCCATAAATATATCTTATCATCAGTTATTCTGTATAAGCACTTCAACAAATAGTTATTCCCTATCCAAACCATGAACAAATATAAAAGTTGTCCACACAATGGCATTGCCATCGAGAATAGTTTTGAACTCTTCCCACTGACCATCATTACTTTTACAAATGGAGGTTTTTCATTTTTTCCGAGGATTTTTCCTTATATATGCTAAGGAGAAGAACCGGGGGGGTTAAATAATTAAGTAGGAGTGGCTTTCTTGCCCTTTAGTACAGCTCTTAATATCCTTTCTGACTACAACTCCTACAAGATTGTTTTCCTCCCATCTGAAGAGGTTGAATTAATGCAGAAAGGGTTATTACTCTTGTCTCTGGCCCAGCTAAACAGATGCTTAGTTGTTTTGTACAGCAGATATTTTCTCACATGCCATTACTGTGCGCCCGCTGTGGGGACAGCGGGCAGGGACCAGTTACCCTGCCCTCTCCCTGCCCACCTTTCCTCTATCTTCTGGCCATGGAGGGGTATGGAGGGGTATCAACACCCCGAAACGTTGGACGTATGGATGCATATTGGCGCCATTTCCTTCCCTTCTTTTGAAGTTCATTGTGTCCGTCTCTACTCTCCCTGTCACCTAAATATTGCCATTATCTATCGCCCTCCTGGACCTGCCACTCTCTTTCTGGACCACTTCTCAACTTAGCTTCTTAACTTCCTGTCCTCTGACATCCCGGCTATAATCATGAGGGACTTCAACATACCCGTTGACACCAACAACCCTGCAACCACCAAACTGTTATCCCTAGCCACCTCCTTTGGCCTCAAACAATGGTCTACCAGCCCCACCCACAAAGATGGACATACGCTTGACCTACTCTTTACTCACCTCTGCTCTGTATCTGGTCTTTCCTCATCCCCACTTCCCCTCTCTGACCACAACCTACTAACACTAACACTCTCTTCTCTTACCACTACCCCCCCCCCCCGCACACAAACCTGCAATTCTTTGCAGGAACCTCAGAAACCTAGACCTTCAATCTCTCTCCGATGCTTTACATCCCCTTTACACCCTGCCCTCATTAACCATTGTAAACACTGCCGCTTCATACTACTATAATACACTAAGGCCCTTATTTATGAAGGAATAGCGACAGGTAGCGACTGGTGAGCGGCCGGTAATGACGGGCCCCGCCACGAGAACGCCGGCTCCCCACCACAATCACACATTTATCAAGCCAATCCTGCTTAGCGACTGAGATAGCGCCATATAGCAACTCATTCATCATTATTCCAGCCTCAGCCCACAGCGCCAGCGTCCGACCTTGAACAGCGACAGGTATGACCTCTTGCTACCTGGCGCTCTCCAATGCATTTCAATGGAACAATCTTTAAATATTCATAATTAATTGTTATTAATGTTTTTTTTTTTTAAATGTGAAAAATTCTGTGACCACTTCTGCCATTTTAGATAATTTTTTTAAGGGGAAAAAAATAAAAAAAAAATGTACAGAATTGATATTACAGGTCTGATATTAATGTATTCATATTACTAACTTATTTAAAAAACTTGTTTTTTTTTTTTGGTTTCCAAAAATATGGTGCTTTGGGGGTTAAAAAACTACTTTTAACCCATCGCCTCCAGCGCTCTGAGGTTTAAACATGCATTTTACGTGAGCGTGATTTTTGAATGAATATGGTGGGAGCCGGTCGCTAGGGCCAGCCGCTATCATGCGCTCCCATACAACGCGGAACCTGTCAAATAGCGACTCCTATCCAATATTCAACATTACGGCAAACCGACTGAGTCGCTATCAACTACCGAACAACGGCCAAGCACAGCGACTACTAGCGGGCGCTCTGAAAATGCCGCTACAGTCGCTCAACTGTCACTACCTGCTGCTATTAATGAATCGGCCTCTAAGTGCTCTCCTTAACTACAGCCGCCCTCAGGCCAAAAAAAGAACCGTGGCTTAATACTAACACTGCAACATTGAAACGGCATTCTCGAGTTGCTGAACGGCATTGGAGGAAATCCAAAACCAAGGAGGACTTCCTGTTATACAAGAAAGCCCTTCAGGAACTCAGGACTGCCCTTTCATCAGCTAAACAGGAATATTTCACATCACTCATATCGGCACAGGCCCAGAATCCAAAACAGCTATTTAACACTTTCAACTCCCTTCTCCGCCCACGGCCACCTCCTCCATCCTCACAGCTAACAGCCGAGCAATTTGCCACATACTTCAAAGACCAGATCAACATGATTCGAAGTGACTTCACCCCTCAGAACACCTCTCTCCTACCAACATCCCCCCTTCCTCACTCATTAACTCATTTCACACAGTTAACTGCTCAAGGTCTCTCCTCTCTGGTCTCAAAGGCTCACCTGACCACCTGCTCCCTTGATCCCATTCCATTCCACCTTATCCTTCTCAGTCTCCATCTGTCATTCCAGCCCTAATATCTTTATTAAACCTCTCCCTCTCCACTGGTACCTTTTCCTCTGCCTATAAGCATGCTGTTATAACTCCACTCATCAAAAAACCCTCTCTGGACCCCTCTGCCCTCCCCAATTACCGCCCAATCTCTCTTCTCCCTTTCTCATCCAAGCTTCTTGAACAGCATGTCCATACAGAACTGACTATCTGTCTAAAAACTCCCTCCTAGATCCCCTCCAAACTGGTTTCCACTCATGTCACTCTACCGAAACTGCACTCACCAAAGTCACCAATGATCTACTGACATCCAAATCCAAAGGCCACTACTCTGCTCTCATTCTTCTCGACTTATCATCTGCTTTTGACACAGTCGACCATGCTCTGCTTCTCAATATTCTTTCTTCTCTTGGAATCCAAGGTCTCACACTCTCTTGGCTCTCCTCCTATCTCTCTCACCGCACATTTAGTGTATCTTACTCAAACACCATTTCCTCTCCCCAGCCTCTGTCTGTTGGGGTACCACAAGGCTCAGTCATAGGACCCCAACTTTTTTCAATATACATTTCTGGTCTCGGACAACTAATAACCTCGCTAGGCTTCCAATATCACTTTCATGCAGATGACACTCAGTTCTACCTCTCTGGCCCAAATCTCTCTTCGCTCCTCTCTCGCCTTCCTGACTGTCTAACAGCCATCTCTTCCTTCATGACATCTCATTCCCTTAAACTAAACATGGACAAAAACAGAACTGGTCATTTTCCCACCATCCCACTCCCCTCCCCTCTCTAACACCACAATTTCTGTAAATAATCTTACAATAACTGCAACCCATCAAGCTCGATGCCTGGGCGTCATTCTGGACTCCTCTCTTTCGTTCACACCTCACATTCACTCCCCAGCCATCTCCAACGCAAAAATATCTCCCGCATCCGTCCCTTCCTCTCACCTGTCACCTCTAAAATGCTAGTGTACGCCCTGGTCATCTCCCAACTGGACTACTGCAACACCCTCCTCTGTGGTTTGCCAACAAACAGAATGGCTCCCCTCCAATCTATTCTAAACTCTGCTGCTCGCCTCATCCATCTCTCCTCTCGCTTCTCCAGTGCTGCCCCCCTCTGTCAATCCCTCCACTGGTTGCCTGTCTCCCATAGAGTTCAGTTCAAACTTCTAACGCTAACAAAGCTCTCTCTAACCAGGCCCCTTCCTACATTTCATCTCTGATCCAGCATTACCATGCCAAGCGCAACCTCCGCTCTGCCTCTGACATTCTCCTGTCCTCTTCCTTGGTTACCTCCTCGCACTCCCGCCTTCAAGACTTCTCCCGTGCTCCCGTGCCTCCCCACTTCTCTGGAATGCCCTTCCCCGCTCGATCCACCACTCTCCATCACTCCAAGCCTTTAAAAGTACCCTCAAAACTAATTTCTTCAGACAAGCATATGACCTGGCTTAAGCAACTCCTATAACCTTCAATGGCACATGCAGCCATACTCAAGCTCTACCACTTGTGACCCCGCCCCTTTTTCTCCACCCCCATCATTTAGACTGTAAGCTCGCAAGGGCAGGGCACTCCTCCCTATTGTCTCCTGTGCTCGCAATACTTGGTTTTAACCGTTGACATCTAATTTTGTATTATTCTCTGTACTATATGTTTTACCCTGTCTGTAATCATACCTTGTAAAGCGCTATGGAAGTTGATGGCGCTATATAAAAAAAACAATTTTTTGCACAATACAAGCAAATCTGGTAATGAGGAGTGCTGGCTTTCATTGACGTATGTTATGCAGCGCCACCACTAGCCACTGCACCTGATCATATTGTTTTGGGTAAGAGTGCCTCTGCCAATACACATCGCCCTGATTAGCTGGGACAGAGACAAGAGTATTAACCCCTTCTGCTCTAATTCAACCTCTTCAGATGGGAGGAAAACATTCGTCTTATGGAGTGAAAAATGTGGTAATAATAGAGAGAGCAATTTATTTCAATCTTTATTTTTCATGACAAGATTTGGCACAGTACCGGGTTTGTTTGTCTCTAATCTTCAATTGCGGTCTATCTACAATGTTCTGAGTCATTGGGCAGATAATCCAGAGGCAGAATGTCAAGTCCAATATAGTTTGTTGTCACTCTTATTTCATTATGGATACGCTATTACATTAAGCTAATTATTGCATCCTACAATATCTGTATTCATTTCTAATAAAAAATAATTGAAAGAGGAACAACACACAGGAATTTGACTTTCCCGTCTGGTGATCCTCTGGAATGCCCCGCTGTGTGTACGCTGCTCTCAGCGCGGCCGCCAGAGGACAGCTGGTAAGGACCAATGAGCCCTAAGTGTTGGGCCAATGAGCCCAGATAGGGGGATTTTGAGCTATACGCCCCTTCTGGTTTTTGGCCTATCCAGGCGTTAGTTAAAGTTGCACCAATCACACGCTCTCTCCTCTTTACCCAATCTTGTCTGTCCCTATAAAGGTTCATTCCGTCAGTTGCTCAGTGCCTGTGATAGCGCCTTATACCTAGCTTTGTCTTGTGTTATTGCTGTGATTGATCTTCGTTGCCGACCCCTGCCTGAATCGACCAATCTCTATCTAACCTCCGTTGCCGACCCCTGCTTGAAACCGACCATTCTCCGTCTGATCCCTGTTGCCGACCTCTGCTTTGTACCCCGACCTCGAGCTGCCTCATCCATCTGTACCGCTGCAATCTCTGAATTCCTGGTGTCGACCTCTGGCCTGTCTCTGAACTTCCGATAACTCGCTCTAGTCATTGGTTCTTCAGACCTTCAACCAGTAAGCTCTCATCCTTTGAGCCATTGAAGTCCTGGGGGCAACCGATCCCGGGCAGGCGTATTCTGCGTCCCGGCAAGCGGGGGCTCCTACAGGTGAAGCTGGCTGCGGAGATTGGGGGTTGAGGGCTTACCTGGAGGGCTGGAGTTACCCAAGCGTGACATCACCAATAATCTGCTCACTGCCAAAAGCAATGGTCACTACTCCATCCTCATCCTTCTTGACCTCTCCTCAGCCTTTGACACTGTCGACCACTCTCTGCTTCTTGATATTCTCTCCTCTCTTGAGGGTTAAGGGCTTGCACTCTCTTGGCTCATCTCTTACCTCTCTGACAGATCATTCAGTGTATCCTATTCTAACACAGTCTCATCCTCAAGTTCCCTTTCTGTTGGTGTGCCACAAGGTTCTGTCCTAGGCCCCCTACTTTTCTCAGTCTACACCCATGGCCTTGGCAAACTTATAACTTCACTAGGCTTTCAATACCACTTCTATGCGGATGACACTCAGATATATCTCTCAGGCCCCAATCTCTCTCCTATCTCGCCTCCCCAACTGCCTCACAGCTATTTCTTTATTCATGTCATCTCGCTACCTCAAGCTAAACATGGACAAGACAGAACTGGTCTTTTTCCCACCATCTAACTCTCCTCCCCTCTCTAACATGTCTATCTCTGTCAACAATTATACAATAACTGCAACTCCCCAAGCTTGGTGCCTGGGACTGGGAGTCATTCTGGACTCTGCCTTCTTTTTCAAACCACATATTCACTCCCTGGCCACCTCCTGTCGTCTCCAACTTAAAAACATCTCACACATCCGTCCTTTCCTCTCACCTGACACCACTAAAATGCTAGTGCATGCCCTGGTCATATCCCGACTGGATTACTGCAACATCCTTCTTTGTGGCTTACCAACTAACAGACTGGCACCACTCCAATCTATCCTGAACTTTGCTGCTCGCCTCATCCATCTCTCCTCTTGCTCCTCCAGTTCTGCGCCTCTCTGCCAATCCCTACACTGGCTGCCAGTCCCACAGAGAATCCTGTTCAAAACTTTAACTCTCACCTACAAAGCTCTCTCCAACCAGGCCCTCCCTACATCTCATCTCTAATCCAACAATATCAACCTAGACGCAGCCTCCGCTCTGCTGCCGACCTTCTCCTCCACCCTGGTCACCTCCTCTCACGCCCGCCTCCAGGACTTCTCACGTGCAACTCCAATCTCCTGGAATGCCCTCCCCCACCCAATCCGCCACTCCACAACACTCAAAACCTTCAAAGGCGCCCTCAAAACTCACTTATTCAGACAAGCATATAATCTGTCCTAACCAATCTTCTAAAGGGCATACGCCACAAAGCTCAATATTGACTGTTTGTGATCCTTCCCCCTCATCTTCACCCCTCTTCCTTTAGACTGTAAGCTCGCAAGGGCGGGGCTCTCTCCCCTATTGTATCTTATACTCAGAATATCCACTGTCAAATTTGTAAAACTGCATTTGAAATAGTATATGTACCATATGTTTCTACCCTGTCTGTAATTACTACTTTGTAAAGCGCTACGGAAGATGATGGCGCTATATAAATAAACAATAATAATAATAATAATATTAGGGACAGTGCACTGCTGCTTCCCCTACCTTCTTGGCAGAGTGCACGCTCCCTCCCCAGCCTGTCTGAAAGGATGGGGGGGAAGCGTTTGTGCGCCACAGGGGATGTGGCAGTGCATGCTTCCCATTGACAATAAGAGCAGTTTGCCGTTTGTGAATGTCACAGCAGATTGCTCTTATTGGATGAGAGCCCACGCATTTGCTGTTGGACTGGGGAAAGGTGAGTGTTTATGTGCACCCAGGGGTTGCCACACAGCCTGGCTTCCTGATCTCTCAGTCTTTTCAGTACATCCCACATGCCTTTCGCTATATTCGCTATATTCTCACTGCATATGTGAATAAGCTGATCGTCTTCTATTAGTAAGTTTATGGTGTTCCGTAGTGATAACCTCCCACAAGTCATCTCTGGATAATAGCATTTCCAAACTTAAACTTCCATAGCTGATAATTGTCATTGTTCAGCTTTTCCATTTAGAGTATAAGCTCTGAGCTGCTGGCTATTCTCCATCCTTTATATAAGAACAATCTTACTCGTATACAGGAGATCAAGACTGGTGAAACTGTCCCAAAGCACATGCGTGATCACCACCGTCGCGTACCCATCACCAGTAACACAAAACTCTTACCAGATCGTAAGAATAATGATTGCATTCAAATAGATTAATAAAAGCAGCTCCAGAAAGGCAACGTCTCAGCACTCCAAATAGTAAGAAAAATGGTTGCATTCAAATAAATTGATTCAATAAGCTCCAGATAAGCAACGTCTCAGCAATCCTTTGAAATGCAGTTATATAGCTGAAGACGAAAGCTTTAATGGCAGAAATCCAGATGGGCCAACAAATGGCTCCAAAAAATATATGTAAAGAAAAAAGGAGGAAGAAATCTAGTGCAACATTGCTAGATTAAAACCAGACCTTTTTAATATAAGTAAAATGCACTCACAAACAAACAAAATAGATCAAGCTTATCAATGGATAAAAGCGTGAAAAGCTCTCACCGGTCCCGGATAAAATAAATGAAACTTGTAAGTACTGAAAAGCGCTTCCAGCGATATAGGAAGCCCCGAGCCTCCAACGCGTTTCGTCGCTCGTCGGCGACTTTAACTAGGCTGCTCGGCACCGCACAACAGCCGGTATTTATACCGGCATTGTCACGGAAGCGAGGGCGAGAAACCCCGCCCATTTTGCTGATGCAAAGTGCATCAGCAGCTACGTAATCAAAACGGGAGGCATAACAGGGATTCAAACCCACCCCAACTACGGGGTCGTGTCCGCAAATGGAAAGTATTAAAATTAAATGCAGTACAGTTAATAAAACCAGCACAGCGGCTTAATCAGAATAACAGCATGTGATTACAAAGCTGTTATAAAAACACTAAAGGGGCTGCTACCGGCCTAAAGTGGACCTAAAAAAGCTAATAAAAATAGCTGGTGAAGGCTGACAGATTCAATAAAGGCTGACAGATTCAATAAAATACAATGCAAAATGCCTAAAATTAGTAAAAACCAATAACAACCTATTTAAAAGTAAAGTACTTTACATTAAATAACAATAGATTGGTTAGCTCAACATTACAAGAATAAAAAGCATATAATAAATCATGACATATCGATAAAACAATTTAAATCGAATTCCACATTTAGACCGAATGGAGTAAGAGTATTTAAATTGAAAATCCAGCGGCTCTCACACTGGCTAAGCTCTCGTATCAAATGAGAGCCTCTCCACTTACTCTCAATCCGTTCTAAACCGATAAAGGATAAACAACTGGGATCCGAATTGTGTACAGCTTTAAAATAAGCCGAGAGACTATGTGCGTCAAATCCACGTTTTATGTTATAGATATGTTCCTGAATATGGGTTTTTAATTCACGGGAAGTCCTTCCAACATAAGGGCACCATATCAAATAAACTACAAACTTAGAATTACAAGAAATGAATCTAGAGATCTTATGTTGTTTTCCAGTCCGAGTATCTATAAAGAATTTTGTGGATTTGGCCACTGGTAAAGAGGTCCTACAGCCCCTACAAGACCCACACCTATAAAACCCCACCAATTCCTTAGAAATGAGACTAACGGGCTTTGGGGGATCGATATGGCTCCGTACCAGGCGGTCCCTTAATGTCGGTGCCCGTCTATAAATACACACGGGTCGATCAGGTAAGGCGCCGAGCATCCTAGTTAAAGTCGCCGACGAGCGACGAAACGCGTTGGAGGCTCAGGGCTTCCTATATCGCTGGAAGCGCTTTTCAGTACTTACAAGTTTCATTTATTTTATCCGGGAGCGGTGAGAGCTTTTCGCGCTTTTATCCATTGATAAGCTTGATCTATTTTGTTTGTTTGTGAGTGCATTTTACTTATATTAAAAAGGTCTGGTTTTAATCTAGCAATGTTGCACTAGATTTCTTCTTTCTTTTTTCTTTACATGTATTTTTTGGAGCCATTTGTTGGCCCATCTGGATTTCTGCCATTGAAGCTTTCGTCTTCAGCTATATAACTGCATTTCAAAGGATTGCTGAGACGTTGCTTATCTGGAGCTGATTGAATCAATTTATTTGAATGCAACCATTTTTCTTACGATTTGGAGTGCTGAGACGTTGCCTTTCTGGAGCTGCTTTTATTAATCTATTTGAATGCAATCATTATACTTACGATCTGGTAAGAGTTTTGTGTTACTGGTGATGGGTACACGACGGTGGTGATCACGCATGTGCTTTGGGACAGTTTCACCAGTCTACATTATTTCAAAAAGCTTTGTGTTTTTTCTATAATTTTGATTTCTTTGGACTTTTGTTTGGACTTGAGTCATACACGTTGAGCTCACTATTTAGGGTGAATTAGTAAACAGCGCGGTATTTTTGTTACATATTCTCATATACAGGAGATGTCGCCGTGGAATCTTCTTTTTGTCAATTCCTGCATCAGCCTCATTGTCTCCCATTTTGCTCTGTTTAGGCTGAGTCTGGTCTCTGGGGCTTCATTTGGTCACTGGGCCCATAACCTGTTGCAGAGCATAAGTGCTGGGTGCTTACCAGGTAATTCATGTAACAGGAACAGGTCACCCTACATTGTGGGTAACATAAACAGAAAAAAGAAGTCATAAAGATCACCTCAATGTACAGGGAACACAACATGCAGCAGATACTACATATAGATATAGATAGGTAACAGCGCCTACTACTGTCATAAATATAAACTGCATTTTCCTAGCAATATAGATGCAGATCACATTTATTTTGTGCTAGATATTTATGCCCAGGTTTATTGCTTTCTGTATCTGTGTACTATGTTTATATATATATTTATATTTGATATATATAATTATTAATTTACAATATATATCTTTACCTATTTGGATTACTGTTATTGTAAACACTTGTGAAGTATGTACCTTCATTTCTTCATCTATTATTACCTTAATAAAAATGTATTGCATTAAAAAATAATCTCACCTTGTTTCCTCAGCGTTGTAAGATGCGTAATTTCCGCACATGCGAGCCTCCCCAGCTTACTTTTGTCCATGCCCTATTGATGGTGGTTCATCTGTCGCACATTATTGCAGCTACTTTGGGGTTTCTTATATCTTACAAATAATTCCAGTTGCATTCTCAATTTATTCAGAAAATAAGTCTTAACAATAATCCATTATTTTATTTTTTTTTCTAGTGGCGGCTCCTGACCTACTGGACCCGAAATCAGCTGCTCAGAACAGCAAGCCCAGGCTCTCCTTCTCGGCCAAACCCGCTGTGCTGTCCCCTCGGGAGGAGAGGGACATAACGGTGAATGTGATGAAATGGAAAACAGTCTCCACCGTTTTTCTTTTGGTGGTTGTGTATCTGATCATTGGAGCCACTGTCTTCAAAGCCCTGGAGCAGCCCAACGAGACGTCCCAGAGGGAAACCATCGTCATACAGAAGCACAACTTCCTCTCGGAAAATGTCTGCGTGAATGCGACCAAGCTGGATGAACTCATACAGGTGAGCTTCTTTCCAGCAAAGCAGATCAAATACAAGCATGGCAATGGGCACAATGGTCGCCTCGGTTTGGTTTGGATACAGTTTGACAAACTTTTAAACCTCCCCCAATCCTCACCGATCTGCTGCCCCCCTCCGGTTTTACCTTGGGTTAGCTTCTACTTACCTCCCTGGGGAATCCATCTTCTGGCTTCTCCGGATTCTGGGCGACACTCCGGACGACCCTCCGGTGCATCCCATCAGTCACTTGCACCTACACAGTGTCTGTGAATGAGATGCAATGGGGCCGCCCAAAATCCCGCGAGACTTCGCTGAGTGGTGCTAAAGCGGTGCTCTTTAACCTGAACCCGAAATACTGGTCAAGTCCATGGGGGAAGTGGTTTTTGGTTAGGTTTTCTGGTCTCAACTTGGGATGCCCTGCTGTGTAAAAACTCCTAGATCGCCCAGAAAAACTCACCTTTGCCTGATCCTACTGCATATGCATTGGCTCTTCTCCACTCTGAGCTGTTTGCCGTGCATATGTAATGTTCAGCAAACTTCCTTTTGGCAATCGGGAGCATGAGTGGCCAAATACTGGGAATCCGACCAGAAAGAAGGTACATTTTGTAGCTCCCCAGGGTGGGGGTCCACACAGCTGGATATCCAGATTTGGGATGCCCCAGGAAAGGCAATTGGCTGGTCCTGGGATGTTTTTGATTCCAGGTCTGGCCCTGTTGGGTTTTATTTTGCTTTAGGGCACGTGTGTTCTGCCTTCCCAGAAGAGTGAAGTTGATTATTTATTTTGATTATTTATTATGTCCTCTTCTAAGCAATGCCTTCTAGTTGTCTCTAGGGTCTTTGTTACTCACAGACTGGGATTGTTACATTCAGTCTGTGATGGTAGGGGGATCTCTCTCTCCCTGCCTTTCTCCAGTCTGTTGTTCACTATACTTCCAGCATAACAACAGAATGATCTAGTTTTTGCTGTCCTTGAACTTCACAGTGAAGTGGGAAGCATAGAAGAAACAGGGAATGCAGAGGAAGAAGCATCTACCCACCTACACTCACGGGTTGCCAGCCACTGATTTGTGTACACTTTTCAGTCCATATGGAATCAGCATGGATAGAGGTGAGTATGGCTAATTGTGAAATTGGGAGAAATAGTGGAGGCAGACCTACTGTACAAGGTTTCCAAGTATAAGAACCTGCCAGGGTAAAGCTCAACCCTAGTTCTGCTAGGGTGCTTTTATAGGGTAAAATGTATTATTTAATATCTCTTCTTCAATCTTTAGTTATATGCATTTCTTATACACAATTAATGATCCTGTTCTGAGCAATGCCTTTTAGTTTTCTCTTTGTAAATAACAGACGGGGATTAATACATTCAGTCTGTGCCCGGAGGGGGTCTCTCTCTCCCTGCCTGTTATCTCCAGTCTCTTGCCCACACTTCCAGCATAACTATGAAATTCTCTTGTTTTTGCTGGCTATTGACTCTGCAGTGAACTAGAAAGCATAGAAGAAATATGCAAAACCGAGAAAGAAGCAGCTACCCCTCTGCACACACAGGGAATGGTGAATCTCACACCATGTGATGCAGGAGGGGAGGAGCTCAGTCCAGCATTTTGTCTAGCGGTTGTGCTAGCAAAAAAGCTGGTGAATTAGCTATAGAAAAAGGGCTAGAAATCAGTGACAGTTTTAATGAGCAGCACAACAGAATGGATTAGCTTCATGGGAAGTAAGGAAAGAATTCTTCAATTTTACACTTTTAGCTTGAAGAATCTCTGTTGTAATACAGGATGTCTGCTTTTATTTCCCGAAGCCTGTGTTAAAGGTATATTAACATAAATGTTCTGAGGAAAAACTGCCTGTTGATTGCAATTGGGGGCTACAAGGCGCCACATGCACAGAGACCTCTGTCATCCTTGTGTCACACAAGGTGCAGAGTCCTGCCTACCACTAGCTGAGGTACTCCCTATGTAGCAAAAGGCAGGGGGCTACAGCAAGAAAAGCTGGGGTGTCGTAGTTGTGGAGGCAGGAGATGGCTGGAACAGATGTGTGGCAGACTTACGAACAGCTGGACAGGTAAGTACTGGCACAGGTGAGTACTGGAACAGGAGAATCCTGGAACCGATGAGTATTGTAACAAAGGGTCACAACAGACCATAAGTTCAGGAATGGGGAGTCTGCTGGCAGTCCTGGTCTCCAGTGGAGAGGCCTATGCAAGGGAAGACAGACTGGGCTGCAGGCACAACCAGAGAAGCACAGTGCAAGATATCACCATATGAAGCCGAGGTCAGAGCCATAGTGAGTAGTAAGCCAAGCCTGGGTCAGACCCAGAGAGCGTAGTCAGCCAAGCTGGAGTAAGAGCCAGAGCGGGTAGTCAGCCAAGCCAGGGTCAGAGCCAGAGCAGGTAGTCATATAAGCCAGGGTTGGAGCCAGAGCAGGTGGTCATATAAGCCAGGTTTGGAGCCAGAGCAGGTAGTCAGATAATCCAGGGTCTAAGTCAGAGTTGGTAGTCAGCCAAGCCCCAGTCGGAGCCAGAGCAGGTAGTCAGATAGGTCAGGCTCTTAGCCACAGTGGATAGTCAGCCAAGCCCGAGTCGGAGCCAGAGCAGGTAGTCAAATAAGCCAGGGTCAGAGCCAGAGCAGGTAGTCAGATAAGCCCGAGTCTGAGTCAGAGCGGGTAGTCAGCCAAGCCCGAGTCGGAGCCAGAGCAGGTAGTCAGATAAGCCAGGGTATTAGCCAGAGTGGGTAGTCAGCCATGCCCGAGTCGGAGCCAGAGCAAGTAGTCAGATAAGCCAGGGTCAGAGCTAGAGCAGGTAGTCTTCCCTTCAGGAACTCAGGACGGCCCTTTCATCTGCTAAGCAAGCTTATTTCGCTTCACTGATTTCTGCACAAGCCCGGAATCCAAAACAACTCTTCAACACTTTCAGTTCCTTACTCCGCCCACCACCTCCTCCTCCAACCTCCCAAATAACAGCAGAAGAATTTTCTGCATTCTTCAAAGGAAAAATTGACAACATTCGACTCGGCTTTGCCCCTCAGAATCCCCCACCATTTCAAACAATCCTCCCGCCGTACTCTCTTACTTTCTTCACTCCAATAACTGAGCTTGGACTAACCTCTCTCATTTCTAGAGCCCACCTGACTACCTGCTCCCTCGATCCTATTCCATCCCACCTTATTCCTCAACTGTCTCCATCCCTCACTCCAGCCTTAACCTCCATATTCAACCTCTCTCTCTCCACTGGCACCTTTCCTTCTTCCTACAAACATGCAGTTATTACTCCAATAATCAAGAAACCCTCTCTCGACCCCTCTGCCCTCTCCAGCTATCGCCCTATCTCGCTACTCCCTTTCTCCTCCAAACTTCTTGAACAACATGTCCACTCAGAACTGTCACAATACTTATCCACTAACAACTTATTTGACCCCTTACAATCAGGATTCCGCCGTAACCACTCCACTGAAACTGCCCTCACCAAAGTCACCAATGATCTACTCACTGCCAAAAGCATTGGTCACTACTCCATCCTCATCCTTCTTGACCTCTCCTCAGCCTTTGATACTGTCGACCACTCTCTGCTTCTTGATATTCTCTCCTCTCTCGGGGTTCAAGGGCTTGCACTCTCTTGGCTCACCTCTTACCTCTCTGACAGATCATTCAGTGTATCCTATTCTAACACAGTCTCATCTTCACGTTCTCTTTCTGTTGGTGTGCCGCAAGGTTCTGTCCTAGGCCCCCTACTTTTCTCAGTCTACACCCACGGCCTCTGCAAACTTATAACTTCACTAGGCTTTCAATACCACTTCTATGCGGACGACACTCAGATATATCTCTCAGGCCCCAATCTCTCCTCTCTCCTATCTCGCCTCCCCAACTGCCTTTCAGCTATTTCTTCATTCATGTCATCTCGCTACCTCAAGCTAAACATGGACAAGACAGAACTGGTCATTTTCCCACCCTCTAACTCCCCTCCCCTCTCTAACACGTCTATTTCTGTCAACAATTACACAATAACAGCAACTCCCCAAGCTCGGTGCCTGGGAGTCACTCTGGACTCTGCCCTCTCTTTCAAACCACACATTCACTCCCTGGCCACCTCCTGTCGCCTCCAACTTAAAAACATCTCCCGCATCCGTCCTTTCCTCTCACCTGACACCACTAAAATGCTAGTGCACGCCCTGGTCATATCCCGACTGGATTACTGCAACATCCTTCTTTGTGGCTTACCAACTAACAGACTGGCACCCCTCCAATCTATCCTGAACTCTGCTGCTCGCCTCATCCATCTCTCCTCTCGCTACTCTAGTTCAGCACCTCTCTGCCAATCCCTACACTGGCTGCCAGTCCCTCAGAGAATCCTGTTCAAAACTCTAACTCTCGCATACAAAGCTCTCTCCAACCAGGCCCCTCCCTACATCTCATCTCTAATCCAACAGTATCAACCTAGACGCAGCCTCCGCTCCTCTGCCGACCTTCTCCTGTCCTCCACCCTGGTCACCTCCTCTCACGCCCGCCTCCAGGACTTCTCACGTGCAACTTCAATCTTCTGGAATGCCCTCCCCCACCCAATCCGCCACTCCACAACCCTTAAAACTCACTTATTCAGACAAGCATATAATCTGTCGTAACCAATCTTCTCAAGGGCGCACGCCACAAAGCTCAATACTGACTGTTTGTGATCCTTCCCCCTCGTCTTCACCCCTCTTCCTTTAGACTGTAAGCTCGCAAGGGCAGGGCTCTCTCCCCTATTGTATCTTGTATTCAGAATATCCATTGTCAACTCTGTAAAACTGCATTTGAATTATTATATGTACCGTATGTTTCTACCCTGTCTGTAATTACTACTTTGTAAAGCGCTATGGAAGATGATGGCGCTATATAAATAAACATTAATAATAATAATAATAATAGTCAGATATGCTCAGGTCAGAGCCAGAGCGGGTAGTCAGCCATGCCAGGGTTGGAGCTAGAGCAGGTAGTCAGATAAGCCCGGGTCAGAGCCAGAGTGGGTAGTCAGCCATGCCAGGGTTGTAGCTAGAGCAGGTAGTCAGATAAGCCCGGGTCAGAGTCAGAGCGGGTAGTCAGCCATGCCAGGGTTGGAGCTAGAGCAGGTAGTCAGATAAGCCCTGGTCAAAGTCAGAGCAGGTAGTAAGCCATGCCAGGGTCAGAGCTCGAGCAGGTAGTCAGATAAGCCCGGGTCAGAGCCAGAGCAGGTAGTCAGCCATGCCAGGGTCGGAGCTAGAGCAGGTAGTCAGATTAGCCTGGGTCAGAGCCAGAGCAGGTAGTCAGCCTTGCCAGGGTTGGAGCTAGAGCAGGTGGTCAAATAAGCCCGGGTCAGACCCAGAGCGGGTAGTCAGATAAGCCAGGGTCGGAGCCAGAGGAGGTAGTCAGATAAGCCAGGGCATTAGCCAGAGTGGGTAGTCAGCCATGCCCGAGTCGGAGCCAGAGCAGGTAGTCAGATAAGCCAGGGTCAGAGCTAGAGCAGGTAGTCAGATAAGCCAGGGTCAGAGCCGGAGCGGGTAGTCAGCCTTGC